>CM059872.1:22897537-23497537 GCA_030490815.1 Acer saccharum | reverse complement strand
GCATCCTAAAGGCTAACATTTTATAGCATTTAACAAGCTAGATGCAATTAATAAAAACATGCAAGAAGAGAGATTAAATAATCAATGATGCACACAAATACAAACACAACATACAAGTAAGAATTATGCAAGAGTTGTGTGTGTGTGCAACTACATCTCTTCAAAGCAAAGCAAGCACAAGAAATATACCTTTGGTGCTTCTCCTCTTGAGGTCTTGAGAGCCTAATCTACCCTTACAAAAACCCCAATTGTGGTTTGTCTACGAAATAAGCCAATCAAAGAAAAGGAAACCTTACAGTTTTTAATGAATCTTCAATAGAAACCCGCGTGTCCTAAGAATGAGCAGGATGTCCTTCACCGTCTTGGGTTGTTGTAAGCTCTTCATGACCTCGATCTTGGCTTTGTCCACTTCTATACCCCTGCAAGAAATAACATGTCCAAGTACAATGCCTTGTTGTACCATGAAGTGGCACTTCTCCCAATTGAGAACAAGATCGCACTCTTGACATCTTTGCAACACTAGAGAGAGGTTGTGAAGACAATTATCAAAAGAATCACCAAAAACAGAAAAATCGTCTATAAATACCTCAATAATGTCTTCGACCATGTTGGAGAAAATGGACATCATGCACCTTTGGAAGGTGGCGGGTGCATTGCACAGCCCAAAAGGCATGCGCCTATATGCGAAGGTGCCAAATGGGCAAGTGAAAGTGGTTTTTTCTTGATCCTCCGGTGTAATAGCAATTTGGTAATGCCCCGAGTATCCATCGAGAAAGCAATAGTGACTATGGCCAGCAAGGCGTTCAAGCATTTGATCAATGAATGGTTAGGGAAAGTGATCCTTACGTGTTGCCGTGTTTGGCTTCCTAAGTCGATGCAAACTCGCCATCCGGTTTGTAATCTTTGGGGTATTAACTCATTGTTCTCATTCTTCACTACGGTGATTCCGGACTTCTTTGGTATAACTTGGTCGGGGCTAACCCATTTACTATCTGAAATTGGGTATATGATTCCCACGTCTAGAAGCTTGAGGACTTCTTTCTTCACCACTTCTTTCATCACCGAATTTAACCTTCTTTGTGCTTCTCTTGATGGCTTGGCTTCCCCATCCATGAAAATTTAATGCATGCATTTGGTGGGGCTTATTCCCTTGATATTGGCAATTGTCCACCCAATAGTCGTCATATGTTCTCTTAAGACTCGAATGAGTTTGTCTTCCTCTGCTTTGTTCAAATTTGATGCAATGATCACTGGCAATGTTTCTTCTTTTCCCAAGTACGCATAGCGTAAAGTTTCGGGAAGAGGTTTCAATTCTAACTTTGGTGCTTGGACAATAGATGAAACAAACTCATTAGTAGATAAGGGAAGGGATTTGAAATAGTTAGAGTACTTACCTTGATGTGTTGAAGATTCTCCTAACATGTTCAAGGCTTCAAGAGTGCTTGGGACATTGTCTTCATTGAAAAGAATGGATGAAATCTCACCTATTTCGAATTGCAATGATTTATCGCAGCCTGGACCACGGCTCGTGCACCATGCATGTGGAGCGGTATGTGCAGCGGTGATTGGTAGAGGTTTTACGTAGCTTGGACCGCGGTTCATGCACCATGCTTGCGTAACGACATGTGCAGTGGTAACACTTGATGCTTGTTTTTCTTCCCTTTTGTTGGTAAATGATGCGAGCGTTGTTGTACCCGTCAGAAAAGATATTTCTATTCTTATCACCTCGCAAATGCAACGAGTCAAAGGACTAGTATAGCAAGTAAGCAGGGGTCGTTCCCACAGAGAGATGGAATTCGTTAACTGTATCTAGCTCTAGAGTTTATTAAGCAATGTAAAAGGAAATGTGGATGTGTGTGTGTGTGTGTGGACATGTAAACTAACTAACTAAGGTAGAAATGTAGCCGGGTGTCTTGACTATTTAATTAATCTACTCCTAATTAAGTTAATATACTCTTAAAGGCAAGACACCCTAGTTACAAAAATAAAGGTGGCTTGGAGATAAGCAAGATATGAGACACACATGGGAAATCGGATTACCAAACACAATACGCAAATCATATGGATTGTTTATCATGTGAAATACCAATTAATTCAGTAAAGGGTTTGTTCTCTTGATTAGGAGATTACCGAAACCGTGATCTTGATTAAGGAATTGCCCCAAAATCAAATCACCACTCTCCAAGTCGGAAAAGTGATTGTGTCTATGGTCTAGACCCATTAAGCACAAGAACAATGAACCAAGGCTATCATAGCAAAGTTATGCATAAGCCTTTCCCATTCTATAGAGCTAATAGCCAAATTCATACCCAGAATGGTAATCCAAGCACAAACTCAACTCTCAATCACTCTAACCATTCCAAACATAGCATGTTATGTCTTCTACTAACATACATACATAATGAGATATTTGATTACAACTACTCCTACATCATTAGTTAATCTACTCCTAATCTCATTCATACATACATATCAATATCTAACTCTCCACGCATATGAATATCATAATAAGAGATTTCAATCATATACATATCATGAATGGAACAATACCAAATCAAATCAAATAACAATAGAAACATATATTAGCATAAGTGTTGGTTACAAATATTCCCACATGAAGTTACACATCAATAGACATACAAAGAGATGAGAAGTAAAGAAATCACCCTTGAAGACAAGCCTCTAAAAGCTCTTCCTATCTAATGAACTCCTAATGGCTTGACACATAAGCCCTCATATCTCTGCATATCTACTCTCCATAGAAGGCTTTTCATGGAGGAAAATCCCCCATGGAAGCTTGGAGTTGCTCTCTCTCTTTTGTTATGTTCAATCCAATAAGGGGTTTCTTGGAGCAAGGTTTGGTGGTGCCCACTTAAAAGAGAAGCTCAAGGATGTATATAGAGATGCACGTTTGGGGAATGGGGATGGATATAGGTCCCCCCATCCCCATCCCCACTTCCCATACCCTTCCCCCATCCCCCCCCCATTTCCCCATTGGGGAAAATGGGGATGGGGAATTTGGGGGGACCTATATCCATCCCCATCCCCAATTCCCTATTTTCCCCGTTTTTTCCCCGTTTTTTCCCATTTCCCCGTTTTCCCCGTTCCCCCATTTCCCCATTTGACTAAAAATTACAAATTAAACTAAAAAATAAACATTCCATTACAAATACAAAATAAAATTCATTAGTGCATTTTATATAAAATGTGTATATATACTTAGGGAGTTAGGGTTTTCAAAGAATAAACAAAAAAATTAAAAATATATATTATAATTATATTTATATATGTTTGGGGGAAATGGGAAATGGGGATGGGGGACCTCCCCCCCATCCCCATCCCCATCCCCATTTCAACATAATTGTGGGGGAAATGGGGAAATGGGGATGGGGATGGGTCCCCCCATCCCTCCCCATCCCCATTTCAATTTGGGGATGATTTTCATCCCCATCCGACCCCCCCCCATTTCCCCATTTTTCCCAAAAAAAAAATCCCCAAATGGGGATGGGGACGCGGGGAATTGGGGCCCCGGGGAAAAATGTGCATCTCTAGATGTATATATATGTTGGCAATTTTTGGGCATGAATGGGGTGTGAATAGACCGGATTACCCCTGTAAAATGTCATCACTTTAGCTTGGACGGGGGTCTGGCGGGTTCAGTCTACGAGTTCCTTCTAGCGGCACGAACTAGCTTGAGTCTTGGCGAGCTTGGACGGTGGGAATATTCTAGCCAACTAGAAGGTCCAAGCTAGCGAGAAGTTTTCACAGGTTTGGCCTACAGGAAATGTCTAGCCAGCTAGAAGGTGATGAACTAGCGGAAGGCTTGGCGACTTCATTCCAGCGAGCTTTTTCCAACGGCATGAGCTAGCCAGAATTCACCGCGGGTTCTAATCTTCTGTCCCTCGGGTTCATTCCAACTGACCAGAAAGTCTTCAACTAGCTGGTCTTCTCCGCGGCTTCATGCTCCCTTGTCCCGCGGGTTCATTCTAGCAGTACGAACCCGCAGTGGTCTTCTTCACACATAATTGCCATGTTTTGCCCACATTTTGTACAAACACCTTCTTTGTGGGATATTTACCTACACATAGCTACAACACACATTATATACACAAAAGTGCTCGAAACGAACACAAAAGATAGGAAATGGGAGCGCTAAATGTAAACATTTGGAGCGCGATTAGCAAACATGACCATGGATCACGCCATAGGTCTCAGATGAGACTTGATGCTTCCTCCTCTATTTGTAATCCATGAATTAACAACCTCTCCAATAGAGTTTCTTCTTGTGATGCTTCAATTGCCTCTCGAACCAACTCATCTATGATATTTATAGAAAAACAAGCACCCTCATCGTTAGGAAATTTAAAAGCATCAAAAACATTGAAGTTTATCGTTTCCTCATTCATTGACATCGTAAGTATGCCTTCATAGACATTGATCATCGTCTTTGCCGTCCTCATGAATGGCCTTCCAAGGATAAATGGAAGATCTCTTCCGGGGGTAGGTGCATCCTCCATCTCGAGTACTAGAAAATCAGCTGGAAAAATTTATTCATTGACCTTGACTAGTATGTATTCTAGTACTCCTCTTGGGTATCGAAGGGATCGATCCGCAAGTTGTATGCTCACCGCAGTCTCCTTGAGTTCACCTATTTTTAAAGATTCGAACACAGAAAATGGCATTAAATTAATAGAAGCACCTAAATCAAGTAGAGCCCTTTCAAACCTTTGGGTTTCGATGACGCATGAAATCGTGAAGCTCCCTGCATCCTTGAGTTTTGGAGGTAGTTTATGCAAAAGCACAGGGGAGACTTCTTCATTTAGAGCCCCGTCTCCTTCTCTTTGAATGTTCTCTTGTTGGTACACAATTCCTTAAGAAACTTTGCATACCTTGGAATTTGTTGAATAGCATCCAGTAGTGGAATGTTGATTTGTACCTTCCGGAAGGTGTCAAGGATATCTTTCGTGTCTTTCTCTTTCTTTCCCTTTACAAGTCTCCTTGGATATGGTACTTGAGTTGAAATTTCAGCACTTGGTTCCTCACTCACCATATATTTCTTCTTTTGTTGTCAGTCCTTTTGAGGGGTTCCTTTCATCTCTTGAGGAACTTCTTTGTCTTTGGCCTCTATGCCCACTTCCATCTCTTCCTTTCCTTACCCCACTTCCTTACCACTTCGGAGAGTGATTGCCTTTGCGGACTCATGATTTCCTCTTGGGTTATGGATCACTTGGCTTGGTAGTCTACCTTGGTCTCTTTGGTTCAATAAAGATGCTATGTGCCCAATTTGGTTCTCTAAATTCTTGATAGATTGCCTTGTTTCCTGCATAAAAGATTGGGTACTTAGCGCTAAAGATTCAATGAGTTCATCGAGGGGCTTACCTTATTTTGGAGGTTGTTGAGGTGCAAATTGATTTTGAACCGGCGATGGCATTAACGTATTTTGAGTGTTCTTCCATCCAAAGTTTGGATGTTGTCGCCAACCCAGATTGTATGTGTTTGAGCCATCTCCTCCCCATCGCGCCTAGACTCGGACATGTCTTCGAAGAGTGTCCCGGATTTGTGCATACCACGCACACTTGAGAATTCAGGATCAATTGTTGAACCATCTTTGTCAATTGGGTGATTTGGGGTCCATAATCATTAGCACTCACCTCATACACTCCAGCTTTCTTCAAAGGAGTTCTTTGGTAGTTGAATTGTTGAGAATTCTCCGAAAGTCTGTCAATTATCTCCTTAGCCTCCAATGCATTTTTATTCATCAATCCTCCTCCACTTGTAGCATCAACCATGATTCTCTCAAAGTCAATCAACCCTTCATAGAAGTATTGAATGAGATAATGTTGTTCTATCCAATGGTGTAGACACAAGTTGAGTAGACGTTGATAACGCTCCCAATATTCATGGAATGGTTCACCATCGGGCTGCTGCACCCTCATAATTTCTTTCCGGATTTTGTTTGTGCGTTGAGCTGGAAAGAATTTTGAAAGAAACTTGGCCGCTAGATCGACCCATGTTCTGATGCAACCACTTGGTAGTGAGTAGAGCCACTCCTTGGCCTTGTCCTTGTCCTTGAGTGAGAAGGGAAAAAGTCTCAAACGAACTCTTTCATCATTCACGCCTCCATTAGTGAGGGTGGTGCACACCGCATAGAATTCCTTGATGTGGATGTGAGGATCCTCTCCAGATTTTCCATAGAATGTTGGGAGAAGATGGATTGTTCCGCTATTGATTTTCTCAAAATTTATGTTGGGCGGTAGAATAATGCATGACGGCTAGTCCAAAGCCCTAGGAATCGTGAAGTCCTTAAGAGGTCTTGTGAGATTGTTCAATGGCACTTGGATCACCGCTTGGTCTTGTTCTTGGACAGTCGCTTGATTTGGTGGAATGTTTTCACCCATGTCTTCTTCTTGGTCTCTCCGCAGTTGATGGAGAGTTCTTTCGATCTCAGGATTTAGTTCTATAGGATGAGAATCCACAGAACGACGACCGTTCATAAACCTTAAAAAAAAAAAGAACTAAAAATTATCAAATAAAATAAAAAACAAACTCAAACTAAAGTAAGCAATTTATTCCCCGGTAGCGGCACCAAAAACTTGTTGGTTGCAAAAGAGCAAACAAAATATTATCAAACCTTGCAAGTGCACAAATCATAAATGATAGCACAATAGGCAAGCAAGGGTCATTCCCACGAGGAATGAATTACTTACGGAAGTTTTGAATTTGAAAACACTAAATTAAGACACTCTATGACTCTTAAACAACTTGAATAAAACACAACTCACACACAAATTTGGGGGGGGGGGTGGGTGGGGGTGGTTTGAATTGATTATTAGAAACTAAGAATTTGAATTAAACTTAAAAGAAGAGTGCAGTAGAAAATATTTAGAAAAATCAATAAGGAGAAGCTAACTAAAGCTTCCTATCCACCACTAAACATTCATCCGACTCATATACAATAACGGAGTTAAATAAATCAAACATGATAAAGATATTCACGATAAGGTGTTGGCATCCCACTCGAGTCGCATAAATTCTCTCTTAGTTAGTATGTAAGTTGCATGGCATGATTGGCATCTACATAAATACATGTATTCCAAACTATAACCTAGCATGGGCATTTACTAGATTTAATAACATGAATCCATTAAGAACAAAGAGAATATGAATATCACATGAACCCTAAAACATGGTATTTATTCTAGGTAATTTATGAAACAACTTCCCTTAATTGAATCTTATTACAATTAATTGTTGCAACCAAGGATAGATTCGTATGGTGTCTGACTTGTATCGTTGTAACATAAATCCTAAAATCATGCTCCTAAGGTGATCAATCAAAGAGACACAATAAAAGAAAGACAATTCTTATGGGGAAATCGAATTCATCATGTAAGAAAAATAATACTCCATTAAAATGTGTCTATGAAATCAAAATCATGCCTAGGCCTTCAAGTTAGCCCTAACTATGAGAAGTTTAGTTACACATCATAACTATGAAAGCAATTAAATATATTAAAACTAAAGAAAGGTAGGAAAAGAGAGGAAATAAAACTCTAGAAGATCTTCGGGCTTCAATCTTGAATGAATTTCTGACCTCTCATCTCTTGAAGAAACTCTTGGTATTTATAGGTGTTTCGCCTTGAAGATCCCTAATTTGCTTTGATGTAGGAGACACACCAGTAGGAAGATGATTTGAACGAGGAATGATGATCCTTTCCTAACTTGGGTCCCCTCTTTTAATGATTGACTCCTAATTTGAGTTTAGGAAGTTTCTCAAACATGTCTTGATCTCTTGAAGTCATTAGGATTTGATATGGGAAGCTTTGGGACGAATATGGCCCAATTCAGGTTGGAAATAAGCCAAAATATGTAATTACCGCTGTCTGGGTCGCTACGGAGGTCACCAGCGGTCTGCACCACGGAGTTCCTCTGTTAATTACCACTGCCTAGGTCGCTACACATGCATGATGCACAAGCTGCGGTCTGGGCCGCGGTAGGCTTTTCCAGCTCTGACCTTCGGTTACTAAATCGGCCATAACTTCCTCTAGAAAACTCGGATCGATGAACCGTAAATGCGCCAAAAACTAGACTTCCAAGGCTTTCCGAAAACATGTAGATCTCAACCTGGTTTGATCTGAGGGGATATATGGTTTTCAAAAGTTAGATGTGCTGCAGTGGCATTTCTCCAAACTTTCTCTAAAAACACCTTTTTATCATCAACTTCACTCTAAGAGCTATCTTCTATACAATCTCAACAAACATGTTAAAACATTTAATTATACTTAAGAACATAACATAAACATAGGAATTAGGGTTTTCAAATATCAACATTTATTGACCTAACAATCTCCGGCACCCGTGGTTTTTCCCCTATTTGGGTTTTCCACGTAAAATCATGTATTTGCATGCTTTCTTTTTAATTTGTTCGTTAATCAACACCTTAACAAGTGATTGTTTGTGTGACACGTGGTAGATCTTATTCAATCCAAAAATCACCGTCAACAGATATATATATGGGTTTCCAAATAAGGCAAGATTCCAACTTAAATGCTAAGCTGGTGTAAGGATTCCCGTTGTTTTTAATTGGCTTATTTCGTGATCAAACCATAAATGGGGATACTTTGTAAGGGTAGTTTAAATGTTGTTGTTAGTGCATTAGGCCCTTTGAAGACCTCATTATTGACAACACCAAAGGTAATATTCTAAGTGCTTTCTTGTTTTGAAGAGATAGTTGCACACACTCACAACTCATGCATTGTTTAATCTTTGTATGTTGTGTTTATTTTTGTTGTGCATAAATGATTATTTACATCTCTTCTTGCTTGATTTTATGATTGCATCTTGTGTTGAAAACATCATAGCATTTAGGCTTTAAAGATGCATCTTGTTTGTCTTTGTACCCCTTGCAAAATTGCTTGAGGGATACATTTTTGGGACTGTGCGCTGGTCCACCAGCGCCGGTCGACCAGCGCCGCTCACCGGCACAAATCGCCCAGTGGCGCGCCGCTGGTCGTGCGCTGGTGTGGACCAGCGCCGATCGCCCAGTATGGCGCCGCTGGACTGGCGCTGGTGGCAGCGCTTGACGTCCAGCGCTCAAGCCAAAATTGGCTTGTGCGCTGGTCCTGCGCTGGTCCACCAGCGCAGGTCCACCAGCGCACTGAGTAGTTTTCTGGCGAGTTTTCAAAACGACCTCACTTCACTTATGGCCTCTATATATATGCTAACTTGATTTTAGGTCACTTACAAGAGTTCTTATTCATGCTTCATACTTAGGATATTTTTCAAGAGAAGAAAAATACACAAAGAACTCATTTTTAATTACTCAAACACAATTTCATGATCATCAATCATCATCTAGCATCATCTTAGATCATCTAGATGTCATCTAGCATGGAATCTTCATCATACTTTGCTTGGTAAGCTTTTCACTAATATCTTACATATTTTGTGTTTATTTTATCTAGCAATCTCAATTAATTACTTGATTATTATTTTGTATGCTTTAGATACAAAATTGAGATTAGTATGATGTATGTTTGAGAAGTTGTATTGTGCTAGCATATTAGGTTTTATACTTGATATTGATTAGCTTAACTAATTGACATGTCATTTAGTTTTGATATCTAGGATTGCTCTTAATTGCATATTAATCATCTTAGATAAGCATATAGGGTTTCCCTTGCTCTATGTTGCATTTTGGATATTTTCATATATTCACTTAGGGTTGTATTCTCTTCAAGAGAAGCTAAGTCTTGTGTGTAGCAATCGGGATTAGGTTGCTTAGATCACAAGCAAATTGGACTAGGTTCACTCATACCGGGATTAGGTAGGTGTGTGATTACTTCCGGGATTAGGTTGTAATCATTTGCACATTTAGTGGATTCGAGGTTCGAGTGTGGCTTACTTACATAGCCCGTGGTTTTTCCCGTGAGGGTTTCCACGTAAAAATTCAAGTGTTAATTTAATTTCCGCACCATATTACACTTGCTTGTTTATATTATCTTGAGGGTAATTTCGTAATTTTGACTAACACGAAAAATTGGGTAAAAAGCATAAAATCTATTCACCCCCCTCTAGATAGCTTTATACACACCGTGGTATATTTAGTTTCAGCTGGCATAGATATCGTGGGTGTGACGCAGTCTGGGTCAACGTCACAAGAACCGTGGAAATCTTTGTGGAAATTGTTGCTACGGTTCGCCGTGGATTGTGAGACATCAACATGACCGTAGAATTCTCTGATCTTCAATAACGCACCCATCCTAACAGCGCAGCAGTAGCACCACGAAAATCCCTGGACATCAATGATGACGCCTTGTCTGAAGAATGCCGTGGTCCACCAGAGCGGCACCTGGACCGCGAAAATCTCTAGAAATGAGGTTACGGTCTCTCAAGACAGCACCACCACCGCGACATATCCTTCTAATCCCTATAGCTCTCCTGATTTACACCTTTTGCCCCATTCTTATGCTTTTTAACTTCAATGCCCTTGTTCGACTAAAATTGCATGCACGTGTCTCAATCAAGCCATTAGATGCTCGATTTCACCCGAGATTCGAACAAAAACATAGGAAAAGAGGCCAAAATCTAGTATTGAAATGGCTTGATCATCACACCATCGAAAAGATAAAATTACCCATGATCCCTAAATTTAAACTACCAAAATAACCTAAACTCAAACAACCAAAAGAACATATTTTATAACAATATAAAATTATGTTAAGAAAAAAGAATTTAGAAAAATGTGGATCCATGAAAAAAAAAACATACATAAAAAAAAAAAAATAACAAAGGATGTGATTGAATATGACAACAAAGCACTCATCTGATTCATTTTCATTTCATTATGAAAAACTAAACAAACACTCAGAAGAGAAGCCAAAACAAGAATGGAATTTTTTTTTTTTTTTTTTTTTTTGATATCAATAATGAATTTTTACCAGTGATTATATAATCCCATCAAGAAGCCGACAAGAACAAAGCACTGGATCCACCAAATTGACGACAAAACTAATCACAGAAGACAACGAGGAACAAAAAAAAAAAAAAAATCAAAGGCAGAGAGAGAGAGAGAGTGAGTTGAGTTTGTGTTGTGATAACCAACAACACAAAGAATAAGAAAGGCAAAGAATACAGAGGAATTTGGATCTCAGAGATCCAGATCTACCTCTTTGTTTTTTTTTTTCCCCTTTTTGTTGTTTGTTTTCATTTTACAAATCCATACCAAATCCACACAAAACCTACTCAAATCTACACTAACAAAAAAAAAAAAAAAAAAGTGCCTCCGACAAGAATGCCATCAACTCAAATCCATGGAGATTTTGAAGAAGTGGAAGATAAATAACCAGAGAGAGGTTCTTGTAGTGCCTTTCCTTTTCTATTTTTTTATAAATATATTATATTTTAAAATAGATCTCCACCATCCATTTGGATCAAATTGTTTTGTTTTTTTTTTTATAATTTTTAATATATATATTTTAAAAATTCTTAAAATGATAAAATACCCTTATCTTTTATGACCAAGTTTGATTAATGGCAAAGAATGTGATTATCAATTAACGATAAAGGTTTTATGGATGTAAAAGGGCAAACCTCGAGAGTTTGGTCTTTAAATAATTTAATATAAACATATATTAATAATAAATAGTTTATTGAAATATGAGTCTGAAGAGAACTTTTTGAGTGTCAACAAAAACACACTAATAATAATAATAAACCTATGATGAAGAACAAGAAGGCATGTAGGAGGGACGTGGGCGAATGCTGGTATCGTTCGAAGGCCCATTTTTTACGATGAGAATTGTACTCATGCCCCAGATAAAATGCCTTGCTAAATGACAATGCATAAGCCATATCCCTGAAAAACAAAATTAAAAATTTAAATTAGTTCTTTTATAATGCTTAAGACGAGCCATGCATGTGTGTGTATGTATATATATATATATATATATATATTTTACTATTTCAATAACTTCAGGGAGAAGGGGACACGTCTACAATCCACAATCTTAGGGTATAGATTTGAGGAGTATACCGTTGGACCAACTTCATCTTGTCATGAATATTTAATCGAAGGGCATAGATTGATATTTTGCTAATCTTAAAAGGATACAAATTATTTTTCCTTAAAATATTGGGATTGATAGTTAATATAAAAATTAATAATAATAATATTCATAAATCTCAACAAACAAATTAAAGTGAAGAGAGATTGTACTATACCGGGATTGTCGGCAACAAATCGAATAGTAACCCATCCTAGAGCAGGAACAATGATAGTGTTAACTTTTGGTGGATCAACCAAGTTATATGACAACGGATCACTCGCATAATCGAAATGAGGTTGCGGCCTCTCAAGACAGCACCACCACCGTGACATATCCTTCTAAGCCCTATAGCTCTCCTGATTTACACTTTTTACCCTATTCTTCTGCCTTTTAATTTCAATGCCCTTGCTTGACTAAAATTGCATGCATGTGTCTCCATCGAGCCATTAGATACTCAATTTCACCCGAGATTCGAACAAAAACATAGGAAAGGGGGCCAAAATCTAGTATTGAAATGGCTCGATCATCACACCATCAAAAAAATAAAATTACCCATGATCCCTAAATTTAAACTGCCAAAATAACCTAAACTCAAACAACCAAAAGAACATATTTTAAAACAATATAAAATTATATTAAAAAAAAAAAAGAATTTAGAAAAATGTGGATCCATGAAAAAAAAAATAGATTAAAAAAAAAAAAGGATGTGATTGAATAATGAAAACAAATCACTCATCTTATTCATTTTCATTGCATTAAAGAAAACTAACAAACACCCAGAAGAGAAGCCTAAACAAGAATGGATTTTTTTATTTTATTCTTTTGATATCGATCAAGAATGAATTTTTACAAAAGCTGATTGTATAATCCCATCAAGAAGCCAACAAGAACGAAGCACTGGATCCACCAAATCGATGACAAAACTAATCATAAAAGACAACGAAGAACGAAAAAAAAAAATTAAAGGTAGAGAGAGTTGAGTTGTGTTTGTGTTGTGATAACCAACAACACAAAGAATAGGAAAGGCAAAGAATATAGAGGCATCTGGATCTTAGAAATCCCGATCTACCTGTTTGTTTTTTTTTTTTTTTTGTTCGTTTTCATTTTACAAATCCGCACCAAATCCACACAAAACCTACTCAAATCCACACTAACAAAAAAAAAAAAAAAAGTGTCTCAGATGAGAATGCCATCGACTCAAATCCATGGAGATTTTGAAGAAGTGGTAAGATGGATTTGAGTTAGGAAGAATAACAGATGATGATAGCAACCAAGATAGGAGTACAAGTGCGTTGAAAGGGAGGAGCCCTCTGTTATTTCGAAGGTGAAATCGATTGCCACAGGTAGTAAAGTTAAAGGCAAAGGCAACAATCAACCCACTAAAACTCATCCCATGACTATGAGGAAATCAAGATCAGTATCTGTTGAAACTGATAAGATATCACAACTAAGACAAGACAGGAAGGGAGTTTGGAACCTGGAAGATGAACTAGCTAAGGTAATTGAGAAAGGGGGTAGCGTTGGGAAATGAAAAAAAAGAAAGACGACACTGTTGTATGGAACTTGGAAGAAGAAGTTACAAAGGTGTTGGAGACCGGGGCAACATTGGGGTTTGATTTCAACGAAAACGAGCAGTTACATGAGGTAGTGACCGGTTTAGAAAGGGAGGATGAGGCGAGAAGAGCAGTATGATTGGGGAGTATTTGTTTATCGGGTTTCCAAAACTTCTATGTTATGAATGACTTGGAATGTTAGAGGTCTCGGTAAACCAGAGAAGGGAAGGAAGGTTAAAGGTGTTTTTTTGAAACACAAGCCGGTGGTTTTTTTCATACAAGAATCCAAGCTTAACTTGTTTGATAGTAGTGTTATAAGCAGTATTGATGGTAACTTTCTTACTAAAGGTGTAGGAGTTGAAGCTACAGGCTCAACATGAGGTGTGATTATGTTATGGAATGAGGATGTGGTTACTGTCAAGGGATGTATTTCCAACAAATGGTGCATCATTTTATTGGGGACTCTTAACAAGATAGACAATGAGGTGGTTTTATGTAATGTTTATGCCCCGTCTGTGGAAAGCGAAAGGAAGGAGCTGTGGAATTTCATTTGTGACAAACTTCAGACTTTCTCGGCACCTTGATGCATGGGGGGTGATTTCAATACCGTTCTTTCAGCGAAGGAAAGGAAAGGAAAGGAAAGGAAAGGAAAGGAAAGGAAAGGTGGGTATTTCAACAGGTATTTGGAGAGAAATTTCCAGGATTTTATTCTTCGGGCTAAGGTGGTGGACATCCCTCTTTGTGGGATTCCGTTCACGTGGTCTAATAATAGGGAAAATGGTTGTTGGGCGAGACTTGATCGATTTTTGGTGTCTCCTTTCATTTTATCTTGGTTCCCCAATATGATTCAAGTGGGCCTCCCCAAAACAATTTCTGATCACAGCTCCATTATGCTAGGCAATTGTTTGGATAATTGGGGTCCAAGACCATTTCGTTTCTTTAATAATTGGCTGGAAGATAAGGAGTTGATGGCCGATGTGAGGAGTTCATGGATTGGAACCATAGGTGTGGGTTCGAAAAGTTATACTTTACGGGCTAAGCTCAAAGTGTCCAAAACTATGATAAAAAATTGGGCAAAAAGGAAAGGCAAAGAGACAATATCTACCAAAACATTAGAAGAGAAGTTGACAGTGTTAGACAAAGAGGCTACAATGATTGGCTGGTCTAAAAGTTCCAAACAAGAGAGGAGGAAGACTGTGTCCGATTTGTGGAAATTGATAAGGATAGAGGAACAAAGCTGGAAACAAAAATCTAGAGTTAAGTTTCTTATTGAAGGTGATAGGAACACAAGATTTTTCCACAATGTCACGAGTGGGAGACGGAGAAATAATTTCATTGAAGACTTTTCTTTTAATGGAATTGTGATGAACAAATCGGACAACGTAAAGGATGGTGGCTGATTTCTTCAAAAATTTGTATAAGGGTATGAGTTGGTGTCGTCCCAAAATTCATGGTCTTCCCCTTAAGAAGTTGTTGACCCAAGAGTGTGCTTCTTTAGAGGTAGATTTTTCCTTGGATGAAGTTCATAACGTTTTGGCAAGTTGCGATGGTAACAAAGCACTAGGTCTGGATGGTTTCAATTTGAGATTTATCAAGGATAATTGGGATGTTATACATGATGATTTTATGAAATTTATTGAGGAATTTCACAGAGACGGTGCGACTGTCAATGAATTGAACAAGATTTTTATTGCCCTTATTCCTAAGAAAGTCATACCGAAATTCAGACTGACTTTAGACCAATCAGTCTTGTTAGTTATATGTACAAAATTCTTGTGAAAGTCTTGGCAAACCGTATGAAAATAGTTTGTAGTTCAGTAATTGGGGAAACTCATATGGCATTTGTAAGTAATAGACAGATTCTTGATTGTTTTGTTATCGCATAAGAGATAATTCACCATTGGAAAAAGAGGGGGGGTGAAACTTGACTTTGAAAAAGCATATGATAGTCTTGATCACAATTTTTTGGATGATATGCTAGATGAAATGAGATTTGGGAGGAAATTGAGGCAATGGATCAGGCATTGTATCTCATCGCCGGCTATTTCGGTGTTGGTTACTGTAGTCTGACTAGAGAATTCGGAATGGAGAGAGGTCTATGTCAAGGTGATCCTTTATCACCTTTCCTTTTCAACGTGGCAGTAGAGGGTTTAAGTGAGTTGCTCAAGAAAACGGTTCATATGGACTTGTTGAGAGGTACGATTCTTGGTTCGGAAGGAATTTAAATTTCCAACCTACAGTTTGCTGATGATAATATTTTGTTTCTTCAACCTGAAGTGGCCTATCTCAAGAATGTCAGGCGTATTCTGCGGTGTTTTGAGCTGACATCGGGATTGATGATCAATTTTCATAAGAGTTGTGTGGTAAAAGTGGGTAAATCAAGGGATGTGGAGGAGTCAGTATGGGCGGACATTTTCAGATGTCGATGTGTGTCATTGCCAATTTCCTATTTGGGTCTTCCGTTGGGCGGCAAGCCGATTTCCAAAAGTTTTTGGTTGGAGCTTAGTTTGTCGACTTAATAAGTCACTTTATGGTCTAAAGCAGGCTTCTCGCAACTGGTTTTCTAAGTTTTCTACGACTATTCGACATGCAGGGTTTCAACAATCAAAGGCAGATTATTCTCTTTTTACACGGGTATGTGGAAATTCATTCACTGCAGTATTAATTTATGTAGATGACATGATTATTATGGGAAATGATCCTGTTGCTATAACATCACTCAAAAAGTTTCTGCATGACCATTTTCGCATCAAGGACCTTGGAAAGTTGAAGTATTTTTGGGCATCGAAGTTGCACACTCCAAACAAGGCATTTCTATTTCACAACGCAAGTACATTTTGGATGTAATTGATGATATGGGCTTGCTTGGGGCTGCTCCAACTACATTTCCCATGGAACAAAATCTAAAACTTACACTATCAGATGGTGAGCTTCTAAAAGACCCGTCTCGGTATAGAAGAATTGTCAGTCGTCTCATTTATCTCACCATTACAAGACCAGATATTTCTTATTCCGTGCATCTTCTTAGTCAATTTATGCACCAACCAAGGAAGCCACACTTTGATGCAGCCATTCGTGTCTTAAGATATCTAAAGGGAACGCCAGGACAAGGTTTGTTATTTTCAGCAAAAAGTAACCTGAAATTGATTGGGTATTGTGATGCAGATTGGGCAAGCTGCCCTATTACAAGAAAATCTGTCATTGGGTACTGCGTTTTTCTTGGAAATTCTATCATCTCTTGGAAGACCAAGAAGCAATCAACTATCTCTCGTTCATCCGCTGAAGCAGAATATAGATCTACGGCTTCGATTACTTGCGAGTTTACTTG
Source organism: Acer saccharum (assembly GCA_030490815.1). Taxonomy (NCBI): domain Eukaryota; kingdom Viridiplantae; phylum Streptophyta; class Magnoliopsida; order Sapindales; family Sapindaceae; genus Acer; species Acer saccharum. Next base: position 23,480,609 of record CM059872.1, on the reverse strand, counting down.
GTTGAGATATCTTTTACAAGATTTACAAGTTAATCATTTAGGCTCTGCAGAATTACATTGTGACAATCAAGCCACCTTGCACATAGCTGCAAATCCAGTGTTTCATGAACACACAAAGCATATCGAATTAGACTGTCACTTGGTGAGAGATAAAATCCAATCCGGACAAATATCAACTTCCTTCACACCATCTCATCTCCAAATTGCAGATATATTCACTAAGCCCCTTGGAAAAGCAATCTTCCATTCACATCTACGTAAATTGGGCATTCTTGATATCCATGCTCCAACTTGAGGGGGAGTGTTAAATTATGGACAGTTGACAGAATTAATTGCCTGCCATTCTCATAGCATTTCCCGTAATAATCATATCATCTACATAAATTAATACTGCAGTGAATGAATTTCCACATACCCGTGTAAAAAGAGAATAATCTGCCTTTGATTGTTGAAATCCTGCATGTCGAATAGCCGTAGAAAACTTAGAAAACCAGTTGCGAGAAGCCTGCTTTAGACCATAAAGTGACTTATTAAGTTGACAAACTAAGTTCTCCCCTTGTCGACTGTAACTTGGAGGTGGAAGCATGTAGACTTCTTCATCAAGGTCACCGTGGAGAAAAGCATTTTGAACATCTAATTGATGTAAAGACCAACTTCGTACTGTAGCAATAGCAAGCAAACACCAAATAGTGACAAGTTTGGCAACCAGTGCAAATGTCTCATTATAATCCAGCCCTTCCACTTGAGTGTAGCCCTTTGCAACTAGTCGTGCCTTGTAGCGCTCTATGGAGCCATCAAACTTGTACTTGATCTTATAAACCCATTTACAACCAATGGGTTTCTTTCCAATGGGCAAAGAAGTGAGTGTCCAGGTATTATTATCCTCCAATGCTTGAATTTCAGATTTCATAGCCTCTCGCCATTTTGGATCTTTTTCAGCCTGGGCAAATGTGTCAGGTTCTACAGAACTAGAAATACTAGCAACAAAAGAACGATGAGAGGAAGACAATTTATTATAAGATATAAATTGACACAAGGGATAACGAGTACCTTTTCCAGAAGTTGGCATTGAATCAAACGTTGGGCTTGAGGGCAGCATCGTAGCCTATGAACAATGAAAATCTCTAAGCCAAGTGGATGGTTGACGAATTCGTTTAGAACGTCTTACTATTGGTTCATTAGATTGGTTATTGTCTGATGGTATAAGTTAGGTAGGTGGTGTGTCACAGGAATTTATGGGTGCTAAAGAATCAAAATTAGAATTAGAAGTCCCACTTGCATGTTGTAAATCAAAGGTAGTGACGGTGTCAGGTACAGACAAAGGCAACATTTGTAAATCAGATTCAACATTTTGAGGAATATTTGAGAAAGGAAAAATATGCTCATGAAAAACAACATCGCGACTGGTAAAAATTTTTTTAGTTTCCAAATCAAACATTTTGTATGCTTTCTGACCATAAGGATACCCGACAAAAATACATTTACGTGCACGTTGGTCAAATTTGTGAATAGGATGAACATTGGTTGCAAAACACAAGCATCCAAAGACACGCAAATGATTATATGTGGGTGGTTGATTATATAGAACTTCATGTGGTGTTTTTCCAGATAAAAGTGGCGTGGGCAAACGATTAATAAGATAAATTGCAATGAGAATACTTTCCCCCCAAAATTTAATTGGGAGATGGGATTGAAATCTCAATGCTCGAGCCACATTCAAAATATGTCGATGTTTACGTTCAGCCACTCCATTTTGTTGGGGTGTTGAAACGCAACTACGTTGATAAATAATGCCATGAGCACTAAAAAAATCACGCATGGAATAAAATTCACCCCTATTGTTCACTCGAATTTGTTTAATTTTTCGATTGAATTGAGTTTCAACAAAAACAAAAAAGACTTCAGTAAATTTGTGACTCTGATTTAAAACGCATGAGGTATATCCACGTATGACGTGTAAAATCATCTACAATAGTTAAAAAATATTGTGCTCCTGAATGAGTAGGAATTCTATATGCACCCCAAATGTCATAATGAATTAATTCAAAAGGTTGTGTTGTAGAGATAGAACTTAAACCAAAAAGAACTCTAGTTTGTTTGGACAAAGGACAAACATCACAATGTTTATTAGAACAGAAGGATATTTCAGAAACAGAATTTGCAAGGCATTTTAAAGGTCCTGCAGATGGGTGTCCAAGACGCTGATGCCACAGGTTAGATTCTGAGGAAGTATTGTTGGTAACTGGATTGTGCGGAACTGTAAAGTTTGAAGAGAAGTAGTACAGCCCATTATGCTGCCTCCCCAACCCAATCGTCTTTTTCAATGCCAAATCCTGTAGAAGACAAAAATCAGGAAAAAAAGTGATCGAACAATTCAAGGATTTAGTTATTTTACTAATTGATAATAAGTTGACACGAAATGAAGGAACACAGAGAACATCTTGAAGGAAAGCTTCAGAACCAAATTTGGTGGATCCAATAGCAGTTATCTGTGATTTTCCTCCATTTGGTAATCCAACTGAAGAATGTGGAGAAGACAGTGTTTTGTGCAAAAAATTAGGGGAAGAGACAACATGATCAGTAGCACCACTGTCTATGATCCATTCAATGGAATTTGTTAAATTAAGATGAGAAGAAAAACAAATAGGTGCGGATAGACCTGCAACATTTGCTTTTGGCTGAGATTTACCATCATTGAGAAGAGCTAAAAGTTGTTGATATTGCTCATGGGTAAAGCATGGAGACTCTGCTTGAATGTTATGAGCATATGATTGCACCGGCTTGTTGTTAGACATTTCACTTTTCTTGTGCAGTTTATATCCAGGAGGAAAACCATGTATATGGTAGCATCTATCAACAGTATGGTTATTTCCATTACAATGACTACAATGCAGTTTTCCTCTGCTTTTGTTTGAATTACCACTTGAAGGAAAATTATTTTTATGACTAACAGTCATCATGACTTCTTTGGCAACAACTAATTCTCTTTGTTTTTCTTCTTGAAGAATGAGAGAATAAGCTCTACCAATAGTAGGGAGGGGCTGCATAAGAAGAATTTGACCATGAATAACCGAGTAAGAATCATTTAATCCCATGAGAAATTGCATTACCTTCCCTCTTTGTTCACGCTCCTCGAGTTTCTTCATAGCACCGCATGAGCATGTTGGCAAATCATTGTAAGACACCAATTCATCCCAAAATTCCTTCAGATTGGTAAAGTAGGTAGCAACAGACATTGTGCCTTAATGATGTGAAGCAATATCCCTTTCAATTTGGAATATTCTTGGAGCGTTGTTTTGTGAAAATCTTTCCTTCAAATCAAACCAAACTTCAACAGCATATTCAGCGTATATAACGCTGTTGGCGAGGTCAGGCTCGACAGAATTGTGAATCCATGATAGGACCATATCGTTGCATCTTTTCCAAGAGGAAAAATTTTCAGTGGATTTTGATGATTTCGTGATTGTTCCATCTTCACACTTAGAGCTATACTCATCGAGCGACTCCACGTACCATAATTGTCTCCATTGAGTGGTTTCGTGACCAATATAATCCCATGATGATTTGAGTGATGTAGGTGAAAAGGGTTTGAAAAATCCAAAGGATCATTGCCTTCGGCTTTAGTAGATTTTGATAAAGTTTCATCTCCCATATTTGGTTTAACAAATAGAACAAGGAGACACCTAAGAACGATGCTCTGATACCATGAAAAAAAAAAAGAGCAGAGAAAGAAAAAAATGGGAAAGAAATAATTCTTGTGTGTATATTGCTTGATGATTTACACATGTATTTAAATACAAATTACAAGAGAAAACATACAAGGGAAATAAATAATAGCATTGACCTATTATTTAACACAGCTGTTGAACTTGTAGCTAAAGAAAAGGAGAAATATAAGCAATCAAATCACGATAGAAATAGAAAGCAAAGAAATGCTATAAGAATGGCAGGCAATTAATTCTGTCAACTGTCCATAATTTAACATATTCAACATGTTGAAAATCGTCTCGCTCCTTAGAAGAAGAAATTTCTCAATAAAGGCAGTAGATTAGTTCTCATTAAGGCCATAATGGCAAGCATACCAACCTACTGCATGTCGGTCTTTAAAATGCATGTTTGGGTATCGCAAAAGTTAAAGAGGTTACAGAGATTTTTTTTTGGGGGTTACGATTTGTTAAAAAAGAAGATTCATGCCGTCAATTGGGCCACTATGTGCAAAAGTAAAGAAAGAGGGGGTATTGGCATTGGTTATGTATTGAGTAAGAATAAAGGTCTCCTAGCTAAGTGGGTGTAGGGGTTTGGTATGGAAGAGAATTCTTTGTGGAAGAGGGTTGTATGTGCCAAGTATGGGTTCCAACTGAATATATGCATTGAGATTGGAATTGTGGTCTCAAGGGCTCAAATTTCATCAAAGCTAAAGGTAGCTTGCACGCTCATGGAACGTGTCACGGTAAATTGATCGAGAATAGTTTTGAAGTTAAAGTGGGCAAAAGGGATAGAACAAGCTTTTGGACTAATTTTAAGGTTGAGAGTAAACCTCTCAGGGAAGTGTTTCCTAGAATTTTTGCTCTAGCTTCCAATAAGACGGGCTATGTGAGGAGCTTTAGCAAGTGGAGTGGTTCAGTGTGGGAATAGGATGTCCCTCTTCGAAGACAATTATTTAATTGGGAAGTGCAGCAATGGAATGATTTTAAGCTTCGCTTGGACAACGTTTCCATTCAAGATTCTACTCCAGATATTTTGGTTTGGAATTTCGATCCTAGAGGTATGCTCACTGTCAAGTCTTTTTGGTAATGAATAGATGAAGATAATGTGCTTGTTATAGATGATTTCAAGGATATGTGGTGCGGTTTCAGTCCTCAAAAAATCGAAACTTTTGTGTGGCAACTGGTTCATGGGAGAATCATGGTCAGAAATGTTCTTAACAAGTTTGGCATGTCTACAGACTCTGAGTGCCCATTCTGTCATGAGGAGGAGGAAACCATTGATCACCTTTTTCTCTTGTGTAATTGGTCTTGGAAATTATGGACAAAATGTATTTCTTGGTGGGATGTGAGATGCTGTCTCTCTTTATCTGTTATGGATTGGTGGAGAGGGTGGAGTGGTTTGAGCCCCAAGAAAAAGTCTAAAAGAGCTTGGTGTTCTCTATTCTCGGCGATGGTGTGGACAATTTGGGAGTCCAGGAATTGCAAGGTTTTTAAGAATGGTAACGCTTGTATCAGCCAAGCTGCAGAAATGGTCAATTTTAGAGTGGCTTGGTGGTTTAAGAATTTTGGTAGGGGTTCTTCGGACTACATTTCAACTATTATCTTGAATCTTAAGGACTGATGTGTCAAAGGGAGTGACCTGAAGATACTGAAGTTTAAGGCTTAGAGTCCTCCTCTTTTTAATTCTCTTAAATTTAATGTTGACGGGTCTACAAAAGGATCTCCTAGGCAAGCTGGATTTTTTTTTTTTTTTTTGGGGGGGGGGGGGGGCCGGTGTGGGGGTGTTTCTTAGATATCAAAATGGAAAAGTTTTATGTATTTTATCCGCCAATGTGGGGATTCCGGATGCTCTTACTGCTAAAATTTTGGCAATTCAAAGAGCCACTAAGTTATGTGCCTCAAACCCAGTTACTTGGGATAAAGATATTACTTTTGTAAGCAATTCGAATGTGGCTGTATCCTGGATCAATGGGGAAGGGACTGGTAGTAGTGAACATGTGCAGATCATCTTTGATATTCGTAGCAACCTTAGTACCATTGGTCACACTCGTGTGGTTTTCAATTATAGGTTCTCAAACTCGGTTGCCAACATTCTTGTGAAGAGAGGTTCTGGTGGGGGAGAGGAGTTGTTGTCTTAGAGTTGTTAATGATTTTGATTCGTTTTTTTATCCCCTAGTGGTGCATGCATGCATTTTCTTTCTTCTGCTGTATGTTTCTTAGCTGATTGAGTTTTTGTTGCTTTGCTGTTTGGTTCAATGGGCAGTGTACTTTGATGTGCCCCTCTTGTTGTATGGGTGTTTTGTCAGGGTCCTCCCCTGTTTTTCGGGTGGTCTTCCACACCTTAATAATATTGCCTTTCAAAAAAAAAAAAAAAAGATAAATAACTAGAGAGAGGTTCTTGGAGTGCCTTTCCTTTTCTATATATATATTTTTAAATTATATTTAAAAATAGATCTCCACCGTCTATTTGGATCAATTTGTTTTTTTAGTCTTTAATATATATATTTTAAAAATTCTTAAAATGATAAAAATACCCTTATATTTTATGGTCAAACTTGGGCAACTGCTAAGTTGACCAAATTTGACTAATGGCAGAGAATGTGAGTGTCAATTAACGATAAAGTTTTTGTGGATGTAAAACGGCAAACCTCGACAGTTTGATCTTTAAATAATTTAATATAAACATATATTAATAATAAATAGTTTTATTGAAATATGAGTCTAAAGAGTACTTTTTTGAGTGTCAACAAAAACACCCTCATAATAATAATAAACCTATGATGAAGAACAAGAAGGCATGTAGGAGGGACGTGGGCGAATGCTGGTATCGTTCGAAGGCCCATTTTTTACGATGAGAACTGTACTCATGCCCCAGATTAAATGCCTTGCTAGATGACAATGCATAAGCCATGTCCCTGAAAAACGAAATAAAAAATTTAAATTAGTGCTTTTATAATGCTTAAGACGAGCCACGCATGTATATATATTTTACTATTTCAATAAATTCAGGGAGAAGGGGACACATTTACAATCCACAATCTTATGGTATATATTTGAGGAGTATACTGTTGGACCAACTTCATCTTGTCATGAATATTTAATCGAAGGGTACAGATTGATTTTTTGCTAATCTTAAAAGGATACAAATTAATTTTCCTTAAAATATTGGGATTGATAGTTAATATAACAATTAATAATAATAATATTCATAAATCTCAACAAACAAATTAAAGTGAAGAGAGATTGTACTATACCGGGATTGTCGGCAACAAATCGAATAGCAACCCATCCTAGAGCAGGAACAATGATAGTGTTAACTTTTGGTGGATCAACCAAGTTATATGACAATGGATCACTGGCATAATCGAAATTCCATTTACCCATCCCGACCACAAAGAAGCTGAAACCATGTAAATGCATTGGATGACTTTCTGAACTCACAATAGTAGTTCCTTGGAACACTATTTCAACTTGTTCACCATAATTTAACATTTTCACTCTTGTCCCTGGAGTTGTGTATTCTGACAGATTCCCCCTATCCCCTGTGAAGTTGTACATTACGGGCGGCGCGTCTGGAAAATCTGTTGTGTAAACGTCGCTCAAATTCCTGTACGTACGTAGGCATGCAAATCCAGTACTTATAAACAAAATATATATAATCCTGAATAGAGTTAACATAAGGACAGAAAAATATATCGCCTACCTGGTGTATGCTTGTAGAATGTCAATAGAACGAGTAACGTAAGTAAAATTGTTTAAGCTTGAAGCAAGCCTATCACCACGGGCCTCACACGATTTATTGGGACACGGCATGTGATTCATAGTAGTTGTTATAAGCATTGTTTGAGTAATATTTTTTGGCACATATATCGGATATTCTTTACTTGCTAAGCTCCTTAAACTTTTCACAAACTTTACAGCAGCTTCAGTGTCATTGCAACCAGGAAGAAATTGGAATACAGGAGTAGGTGGAGGAGTGTAATCTCCTTCATATTCGAAAATTGCTGTGGAGGTTGAGTTGTCAAACGGAGTACCATGAGTATCGAACAAAGGAGAGGCAATCATGTAATAGAGGCTAGGTTCCTGGTTTGCAGTAACCAAAACATCGAAGGTTTGTCCTGAAGTTGTTGATATGTAATCTGTGGTTACTGGTTTCAGGTATGCTCCGTCTTGCCCTACCACTGTCAGATTGTGGTTTGCTATTCCAAAGAATATCTCTTCGTTCATTACAGCATTGACGATTCGAAGCATATAAGTCTTGCCAGGTTTAACTTTCAACCGGTAAGTTGTGTCTGCAATACAAAAGTTATGATCATAATATGTATATATATATATACACTTGACAAGTTTCAAAACTAATTCTCTTCTCAGCAAATAGATGAATCTAATCGAATTGGATATGTATGAATTACGATGAATTTAGTTCATTACTTGATACATTATTTGAATTTATTTTTAGACTATTTTTTTTTGGATCGTATAGTAATACAATAATACTCTTGAGTCTTGACTTAATTATAGTCAGATATATCGTGTATGGAAAAGGCATAGAGACCCCTTTTAGAAGAATTTTCATAAATATAATAAACATTGAAGGAGGGTTATTTGACATCTTTATCCAAGACATGAAAAATTCTACAAAACATCAAAAGAGGTAATTTGACATTAAAATAAATAAATAAATAAAAACTCAACAATAGATTTCAATGTTTCAATAGAGAATTTTATTGATTATTTTCTTTTAGATAATGATTTGAAGTCTATATGTATTTAATCAAATTTTAATTGAATATTTATGTATGATAAAAAGATATATATTTAGAAATAACTGAAAAAAAAAAAAAAAAAAAAAAAAGGTTTAATTAATACCATTGGAGCATGGGTATAAGTCTCCTGGTTGGCCGTTGATGGTGTGAGCAACAGACGTATTAGGTCTGCCCCCAGTATACATTGCATCACTAATTATGGTCATCACATCTCCCTTGTACCAGCTTCCTGACTCAACAATATTACAAGTTATCAATATTGCAATGAAAGTATTGCTTTAAATTTAAATAATAAAGGGTTTAAAAGAAAGATTATGAAAAAAAAATAAATGAAGAGAGAGGATAGACAATAAAGAAAATTAAATGAATATTTGAGGAGAAAAAAATAATACTAGTTTAAGTTATTTTTATACATATTATTTTTATCATTTAATCCATGTCTTTCAAAGCTTTTCAACATATAGATTCACATATTACATTTTATTTAAAGTAAGGATTATGTCAACATGTGCTCTAATGACAAATTAACTTTCAACATTAATGTAAGCCAATGTAAGGGGTCGTTTGTTTTTTTGTCTGAAGACTGAATAGTCCTGAATTTTTCTGAAGACTGAATGGGGACTGAAATCTGAACCTGAATGACATGTTTTTTTTTTTTCTTCTCACATCTGAATGTATTGTCAACATGTTTGTTTTTTAAAAGTAAAATTGTCTAAAAATAAGTAATTTTACATTTATACCCATGTTAAACAATTATACATATAATATGGAATAAAAACAATCCGAAAATAATAATTATATATGAACACATATGATCATGATCTTCTTCTTCGATTAAAAACTTACTAGAAAGAAAAGGTTTTTTTTTTTTTTTTTTTCAAAAAATAAATGGGGCAACAAGAAAACTCACACAAAACACACACACACACACACACACTCTCTCTCTCTCTCTCTATATATATATATATAAATACATCACCCTAATATCATAATAAAGTATTGATATTAAACACCAATAAGAGAAATGATTAGGATTCTTTTTTATTTTTAAAGCTATTTAAAATAAGCAATACATTAAAATAAAGATTTCTATAACATATATAATTATGATGAAATTGGAAATATGTTATATATTGTGGATAGTATTGGAAGAAAAGATTTGGGATTGTATTTAATGCAATTCAGTGATTTGCAATTAAGTGAAAAGTCAGTATTTTTTACTTTTTATTTTAAGTTGTTTTTTGGTATTTTTAAGTTGTTTGACCACTTAAAAAAACAAACAAAACAACTTAATAATTATGATTCAGACCTATTAAGTTTTAAGTGGAAAAAACAAACGACCCCTAAGTGTCATGTCAAATTAAGTTTGTTAGCGTGAATTTAGGGAGTTAATTTTGTGAAAGCTTTGTACACTGTCCTTGATATAAAAAGGTCAATTGTAACCCTAATTATTGATTCAATTCAATGAAATACTTTCATTAATTTTCACATTGTTTTTCATTGTTTTTCTCTCATCAACTTTTAGGGTATCAGAGCTCTTGGACTAACAGTCTTGACAACACCGAACCATACTGGATCAGTTGGTGGTTCTGGTTAGATCAACGATAGTGTAATAAAAAAAAAAATAGAAGGTATAAAGTTAGAATACCAAGAACGATGGTGTGTTCCTCGTAAGGGTCGGGAAATGGATAAGTGGTTCCAAGAGCAGGTAAAACGACAATGGGACCATGGACCGTGGCACGTGTCCAGTCACTGTGGGCATGCCACCATAGGGTTCCTTCCTCTGCTGTGAACAACACCACATATGTGAAGTTGTGTCCTTGTTTAATTCCACACTGTGTTATGTACTCTGGACCATCATACCATGGGTTTCTTGGTTGCTTCACTCCATGCCTGCATATATACACAAGAAAAAAAATATATTCAGATTTTGACAGAATCAGATCATTGCATGTGATCATATGTTGGAAAAAATAACTAGAGAGATGACCAGTGAATGGTGACATCATATCTGCCGTAATTATAGACATTAACAATGGCAGTGTCGCCTTTTCGAACCCGAATGGTTGGTCCAGGGAAACTCTCATTTACAGTCAACATGCTCTTTGTGCTGCACAACCTCGTAAAGTTTGAATCTCTTAGCTGCAATCAGGAATTCATTAATTAATGTCCATCAAGATATAATCTATGCATGCATTTTTTTCATAATTTTCTTCACAGTTATCTCAACAGGATCACATGGAATGAGTTGGTAATTAATTATTGAAAATATATATCAAACGGTATCCAACTTAGAAGGTCAGTATCAATCGTGTTATTGTTATAAAAATAAAACCTCTGTGCTCATAAATCATACAAATATATAGTCTAGATAAAATTAATTATAAGCAAATACAATATGAGGCAAATTGACAAAATTGAACACAAAATACAAAGTAAGAAATTCAAGTTAAGGGATCAGAGACAATTGGATGGCTGTCCAAAAGCCGGGATTTCTCCACTCATTTGGGTAGTAGAGACATCTAGGATCCAAGATACAAATCTAGTGCTCATAGCCAGTCTTCTTAATAAACACGATTATGGGAAGACAATATCAAGTCTACAAAGTTGAAGTTGCCAAGAATTTGTGTATGTGTAATCAGTGGCGAAGCAAAATATTCGAGTTTGGAGGAACTGGTATACAAAAACAAAAATTTTTATGGGGGCCAATGTGAAAAAATTTTAATTTTGTAATTTTTTTATTATGAATTTTGAATTTTTAAGTGATGTTTTGGTAAGTGAGACCGGGAGACAATTTGTTAGTTCAATGAAACGACAAAAAGTTAAAAAGAGTACTTACAACAAAATCATAGTAATGGACTTTTGGTTGAGTTGTCAGAGACTGGAACATTATCGGCACCAGCTTATGAAGAAGAAAGAGCCCAAAAAACCCTAAAAGGAAACTCAACTGAGAACCCATAATTTCTAACTGATCTCTTGTTAAAATTATGATGAAAATTCTCTCTGTCTCCGTTTTAAATATCTTCCCTAATTGAGCTTATATATAATATTTTAAAACAATCATAAAAGGAAACAGGAATACATTAATTAATTATGAGTTTATGACTTCCAATACATATGGGGTGTAGAATCGGTCCTTCAATTCAACATATACAGGACCGGTAAGAATGCACAAGCAGCATACCTACAGCTACTAGTTTTCAGCTACCACCCTTCTTGAACCTTAGGATAGGTAAGATAAGGGTTTTTAGTAAAAATGCCCTATTTTTGGGGTTTAATAGCAAATCTACCCTAAAATCTAATTCAATTGCAAAACTACCCTATTCTTTTCAAAATGCACCCCTAATAAGAGACGCTAAATAAGTATCTTTTGATGTTCTAAAATTTTAAAGACACTAAATGATTATAATAAACTACACTAATTATTCTTGTAAAATAAAATCGTACCTTATGAGTTTGGAAGTCGGTATCATAAAACAGCTTCTTCTTAGATGGGAGATCATTTGGTGATCTCACGAAGGATGTTGTTGTACGGTGGTTGTACATAGATTCATCTACCCCATCCAACTTAAAATTTTGATCCTGGTCCTCGTCAGAGCTTTCCTCATGTTCTTTTTCAATTACACTTTCAAGTTGCTTTAACAAACCCTTCCCCTTGTGTATCAGTGGGCCACACACATAGTCCGGCTTCAAGGACTTATAGTAATCCAATCCCTTCTCATATTTGTTTACCTCCCAAGGATAAAATGACATCTGCATCGGTGTGAGGAAAATCAATGTTACGGTTTTGCATTGTAACAATTCGGTATTATTATGAAACTAAAAAATGAAAACTAGTTAAATACACACCGATGATATGAATCTAGATTCGATATTGGTAGGCCTTGTATTGAAATCTCATCTGGTAAATCGTGGAAACCCGGTACCAACTTGTTTCCCGACGACATTCGTCAATTGAGTAATTCTCTCAACGGCCCATACCTATTTTATTAAATATCAAACAATGTTATTCTATCATTATATACATGAATATTGTGTGTAATGTACAAAAGACCAGGATATATAAGTCATACCTGAAATGCTAGAGTAAACCCGAATATATTTAAGGTATGGTACTTAGATTTCTTCTTCTTCTCCTTTCCATGCTCCGTAATTTCCGAGGGTTGCCCTCCTTCTTTGTTGTCATCCACTTGTTGCCCTTTTGATTCTTCGTTCTCATTCACCTGTTGCCCTTCTGTTTCAGTTTCCATTTCCGTTTCTTTTTTCTCATCTTCATGTTCATTTTCTTCATTCTCCTCTTCTCCATCTTCCTCTTCTCCATCTTCTCCTTTTATTTCTTTCCTCCCCTTTTCTACTGCGTCTTTCTTCTTCTCTTCCTCCTTAGTTGTACCTCTCAATGTGTGAACGTGTTTCTAAGTAAATCTCTTCAGCCAAAACAGTGTAATACTGTATATGTAAGACCCCCACGGAAATTTTTTGAATGCTTCTTCGTCATCAACCAATGCAAACATCCATCCAGGAATGGCTTTCCGTCCGTCATCCGTGCCAAAAAATTGGCTAATCATAAAGATGGACACCATCTTTAATACATCTTCACCCTCGTCACTCATGAGCCTTTTCATAGTGGCATACAACAGGTCAGCGGTCGGCCTTTTCTCTTTAAAATGTCTGTTTAACAACGAACCCTCTTCAGGAACCTTCTTTTTATTGAACCCTTGAGGCAGCGGGCCCATTTTCAGACCACTACACAAAAAAAATTCTTCTTTACCAAAACGAACCTACGACCTACCCAAACCTAGCCAGATTTCATCTTCTCTTTGTTCAGGAATAATAACCTCCCTTTTTAAAAGATTGTGAATAAGTATTCCATGAATCTTCGATGGTTGTGGCAAATCCAAGTAATTGCCAAACGGTCCTTCCTTAAATCTTTGCACCATGCCGCAACTCGTTAGGACCTCCTTAATATCTGTAATTAGATTTTTCTTGCTCTGAGAGTTTACTCTCACATTAACCACCCACTCTTTGTGGTCGGGGAAACGCCATAGTAAAGCATTTGGATTTGGAGGCATCTGTTTAAACACCAAACAAACATAATACTTAGGGTCATTGTAAAGCATGAAAAACAAAAAAATTTAAACAGATATTAAACATAGCAAAATAGAACAAAATGCAATGTAAAAAGACAGGGAAATGCATGTAAGGCCCGAGATTCTAAAGTGTGAAATTGAAGCCAGGGAAAATCATGTAAGGCCTGTTAATCTGTTATGAAGCCCATGAAATTGAACTGTGAAATTAAGATATGAAGCTTCATATTCACATTGACCAGATACGGGGAACACACCTCTAATTATCGGGCCTTATAACAACAAACACAACGCAACGAAAAAGAGAAACCAAAAGCCCAACCATACCATAGCAGTTAGCAGCCCTGCACCACAACTACAGCCCACCCACCCCCAATACAACAAACAAGAATAAAAGGAGAAACGAGAACCACAGCTATCAAAAACAAACCAAATGAACATACAACCCCAAACATAGTCATGAATGAAGGGGCATGGAACAATAAAACACTACCCTACCCATAAACATTAGCTAACTTTGTGTACACCCCTTTTAAAAACTAAGATAAGATTCAAAGTTTTAAAAAACTATTTGAATACGAGCTCATGAAAAACCCATTCCGGATTGTATTTGAAGCTGTTTTTCAATACAATCCAACCAAAATACCTGTTTTTTCTTAAGGAAAAATTTGTATTCTTTCGTATCAGGCACAACTAATTGCATTCAAATTGTGCTATATATATATATATTATATATATATATATATTATACTCTGTAAATTAACATTGACCAGATGCGTATTTCTTCACTTATCAACAGAGAAATTTTACAACTTCACTTCAATTCCCTACATTTCTCCCTGAACCAATCGCAAACTAAAATTAACCAACTACATAAACCCAATAGCCTAGCCATAGGAGTTCACCCAAGTCTTCAAACATAAATGCTAAAAACAAACAAACCCAGAAAGGAAACATAAACATACAAAGATGATGATAATAATAATAAAAACAAACCCACAAACAGATACAACATCAAATGCAAACAAAAAAATTCAAAAACAAAAGAAAAACAATCAAAATTCCGTACCTCTGTTCTTCGTTCTTCAAGCTCGGGCGAGTTGTCTTTCTTCTTCTTTAACGAGTCGCATGGCCGAGTCACTTCTCTTCTTATGCTTAGGGTTTTTCCTCTTCTTCTTCTTCTTCTCGTTCTTCTCATTCTTCTTTTGGGCTGCTTCTTCTTCTTCTTGTTCTTCTTTTGGGCTTCTTCTTCTCCCAATCTACAAGTCTTCTTCTTCTTTTTCTGCTTGTTCTTCTTCTGGGCTTCTTCTCAGTCGAGGTGACCACACGTCTCCTTATCTCGGCTAGATATGGGGTGATGGCGATCAACCTTCTTCTGTTTCTTCTTCTATTCTACTGGTTCGAGGCTGATGGCTGGTGTTCGTTTCAAATTAATTTCATTTAGGGATTGTTTACTGTGGTGTTAGAGGGAAAATGGCGACGTTTCCTTATCTCGGCTAAGGAAGGGATGGGGCGATGGCGATCCACGAAGGTCTGTTTCTTCTTCTGTTCTGCTCATTCGTAGCCGATGGCTGCTGGTGTTCACGTTTCAAATTAATTTGATTTGGGGTTGGGGATTGTTTACTATGGTGTTAGAGGGAAAATGAGGAAAATAGGGGTTAATGAAGAAAGGAGGGCAGTTTGGTAATGTGTTATAGTTTTGGGGATAAAGGAGGGTAACTTGGTCATTTTGAAATAAATGAAATCAAGGGTAGTTTGGTAAAACCAACTCAAAAAAAAAACAAATGCAATTTTTTTTTTAAATGGACATTTCTACCTTTTGAAACTTCAGAATGGCCATATAAACAAAGGCCCATTTGGTTTCAGGGTAGTTTTGCAATTGAATTAGTTTTTAGGGTAAATTTGCTATTAAGCCCCTAAAATAGGGCATTTTTGCTAAAAACCCGTATGATAATTGCATAAGCAACACCTCCAGTAAGGATGGCAATTGATCAGATTGGATATGGATACCCCAATATCCATCCCCGTATCCGTTTGAAATATATATCTCCATCCCCGTATCCGTCCCCATTTCTAAGTGAGCGGGGCAGATTCGGTTAATTTGCTAATTAAGATAGAGATATCCATCCCCACTCCGTTTATATCTGTATTCGATGAAAAAACTTTAAATTTATATAGTTTACAAGAGAAAAATATAACTAACATATGTAATGGTACATTTTATCCTATTTAAAAAGAAACAAATACATCAATACAGTTCAAATATAAAAAATATATAATAACTTATATAATTATAATTAATAATTACATAATATATTTTTATATTTTTAAAATATTAAAATCTATAATGGATCTAGATGGGGATGGATATCTATAGATGATATCCATCCTCACCCCTGAAAATAAAATGGATATTATGATGACATCCATCCATGTTCCATCATCGAAATAATAGTATCCATCCCTATTTTAAATGAAGCAGATTCTTATGGATATCCATATCTATGGATAATTTTGCCATCCCTAACCTCCAGGCTCCGGCTACTACTGCCCTCGATACGTTCTTATTATTGATCGAGTTTGATTAAATTATATTAGATTGAATATAATACTTTCTTTATTTGGTGCATCATGAGATTGGATCAGATGATATTAGATTAAATTTAAAATAATTTTTTGAATAATTTTTAAAAGTAACATTATACTCTTCAAAAATTTGTCCAAATTCATTACATAAATTATATGAAATTGATTTGTAACTACCGCATTATCGATACATCAACTCATTTGGGTTGGTAAAGAGTGTGGACAAATTTTTGTAGTGTAACATTATTCAATTAGTCGCAATGAGTTGGTAAAGAGTGTGGACAAATTCAATTAGTCAATGAGTTGGTAAAAAGTGTGGACAAATTTTTGAAGTGTAACATTATTCAGTTAGTCACTTTCAGTCGACATATCATATAATAGAATCAAAGAGTAGCTATAGAATGAGGCCTTGTTATTGCTTTACAATCTCGTCATCTTCATTTAGTGCGATTATTTTGAATTAGGCATTGTTGTGTTGCAACTGTCAACATGGCATTATCCCAACTTTGATCAAGTCAACTGCCTAGCCTGTTAGAGCAATAAAAGTGTATAGTGTTTCTGGTGGTAATGAAATTGTTTCTTCACACCTTCGTTTTTTTTTTTTTTTTTTTAAATTTATTTTTTTTTATTATTATTTTTTTAATTTTAAATTTAATTTTTTATTTATTTACTTTTTGACATCTTTTTAAGTTTTTATTTTTTATTTTTAAGTATTACACTGGAGGACTCGAACCCGTAACCTCAACTTTTTAAGTTTTTAAGTATTTGATTTTATAAAATGTTTTTTGTACAATGTAACAAATTTTGGATAAAAAGTTATAATTAAGATACGTATGGTAACAATTTCAACTTTTTAACAAATTTTAAGTGATGTGTAGCAATAAAGTTGTAGCTCATAAACAACATTACCGTAGCATGTAACAACTCGCGGTATATATGGGTAATAAAATATATGTGTTTTATAACAAGTTTCAAATAGAAAGTTATAAGTAAAACGTTTGTGATAACAATTTCACGTTGGTGTGATGTGTAAAGATAAAGTTATACATTGTAACAATGTTTTTATATTATGTAACAACTATTTTTATATGGGAAACAAAATATATGTACTATGTAACAAGTTTTACATAAAAAAAAAAAAAAAAATTTAATTAACATGTATGTGGTAAATATTTAATGTTGTGACAAATTTGACATGGTGTGTAACAATAAAGTCGTAACTCGTAATAATTTTGTTGTAGGATGTAACAACTCGATTTATATGGGTAACAAAATATATGTGTTTTGTAACAAATTTCAAGTAGAAAGTTGTAATTAAAACGTTTGTGGTAACAATTTCACGTTGGTGTGATGTGTAACGATATAGTTGTAGATTGGAATAACGTTGTCATATTATGTAAAAACTCATTTTATATGGGTAACAAAATATTTGTATTATGTAACAAGTTTTACATAAACAATTGTAATTAAAATGTATGGGGTAACAATTTAACGTTGTAACAATTTTACGTGAAATGTAACGATTAAAATATACATTGTAACAACTTTGTTGTAGAATGTAACAACTCATTTTATTTATATAAAAATATATATATATTCATACTATATAACAAGTTTTGCCTATAGAGCTGTAAACAAATTATTTATGGTAAGAATTTAACATTTTATAAAACAATGCTATTATTTTTTTTAAAAGAAAAGTAAAATAACATTATTTAAGCTTCTAATTAATATTATAAATTTATAAAGTAAGTTTCTTTGTTTTTATTTAACAATTAATTTTTTTTAGTGTACTAACAAAATCATTTATTTACTTTGTCAAATTATATCTAATATAAAAAAGAAAAAAAGAAACCGCTTGAAAAAGTTTCAAGTTTTTACCGTAACAAAAGACATTGATTTCAAATTTTAATAATATCCATTGGATTTGCTTTCATCCAATCTAATGGTAGTTATTAAGTCCAATAACGTTATTGTTACAGGAAAGTAATATGACCCTTATTTTAAATAATAATATAATATTCAACATCCACCGGTTTCAGATAAACTTATGTTGTAGGTGAATATCACATGACTCCAAAAAATAAATAACTGACCTTCATTCTAATTGTATCATCCCAATTCCCACACTAAGTTTATCAACTATAATTTTTGTTGGAATAATATAATGTTTGAAGAATAAAGTAATTTAAAAGAAAGATAAAGAGAAAGAGAAGAGAATGAAATTGTTTTAAAATATAGCCACCATTAAGATGCCAAAACCACATATAGCCATTAGTTTTTAAAAAACCAAATATAACCAATATGATCATGGATCATGGATTGTGTGGTGGAAGTTAGTGGGTTCTTTGACAGTTATACCCCTGGAGACGACTTTATTGTATTTAAATACCTGATCTTACAATTTTACCCCTATTCGAATTCTTCTGATCTGACATCTAATTGTTCTACTAAAAGACTAAATTACCCTTGTTATAGAATCTCGGTTCAAAAGACCAAACGGAAACGGAAACGGAAACGCACCAGTAACAAAAGCTTGAAAAGTGAGAAAGACACACTGAAGAACGACGACCGCAGGCCGCAAGGGAGGGAAAACGGGAAACGGAAAAGCCTTGGAAAGGGAAACGAGAAAGCCACAGTGTGTGGATACTCAGAAAAGAACAACGACCGCAGGTGACCACTAAATACCCTGACGACCACCGTGTGTGGATACGAGGTAGGATCGGATTAGGTGTGTTCTTAATCGGCACGATCCCTAATAATTTCCTTTGATTTGATATCCTCTATCCCTTCATCGGCACGATCCCTAATTACATTTGATCTGATATTAGGGTTTGTTTGGAAATCTGAAATTACTTGAAATCTGGATTTAATCTTGAATTAATTCCCGATTTGGGTCTTGATTTTTACCACGATTTTCCCATCAATCGTTTAGGACCCAAGACCGGTCTCCATGATTTCGATGGTTCACCAAAAAAAAAAAACCCTTTACATGAAGCTTTCCGTGATGTTGCCATATCCCCTTAGACTTTACATGAAGCTTTCCATGATCTTGATTTCCATGATGTTGCCAAACAAGATGCCATGTCCAAGATTAAAGTTCCATGATACATTCATGATGTTGCCAAACAAGATGCCATGTCCAAGATTAAAGTTCCATGATACATTCATGATTCTTGACATTCCATGACGTTTCCATGATATTTTATGATGTTAATATGATTTTTCATGACGTTGCCATGACATTAAATGATTTCATGTCCAAGATTAACGTTCCATGAAGCACTCATGATTCTGGACATGGCATTTTTCATGACGTTTCCATGACATTCAATGCATTTTTCATGACATTTCCATGACATTCAATGATGTTTACATGACCTTTCATGACGTTGCAATACTTTCCATGATGATGCCATGACTTTCTTTCCATGATGCCATGACTTTCTTTACATTATGCCATGACGAAGGCTAACATTCCATGATGCTTTCGATTCCATGATATGTTTATATGACTTTACATGACCTTCCATGACGTTGCAATACTTTCCATGATGTTAACATGACTTTCTTTCCATGATGCCATAACGAAGGCTAACATTCCATGATGCTTTCGATTCCATGATGTTTATATGACTTTCCATGATGCCATCACAATCATCTCCCATGGCTTTCAATTACTTTTCATTACCTTTTCATGTTAGCCTCTTATAATTCTGTTTTTCTATGCTTTCATGAATTGCTTATGGTTTTTACACGAATTGCCTATGGTTTTTACATGACCTATGGTTTTTACACGAATTGCCTATGGTTTTTACACGAATTACCTATGGTTTTTACACGACCTGGCATTATTTCATATATATTCCCCCTATTATTTTCAGATGGCTTTGGACCCAAACGCGAGAACCTTCTTATATCCGGATCACGAGAGATGGATCAATGCAAGGATAAACTTGAGAGGTCAGCAGCACTGTAACATTATTGTTGACATTGGCAACGTATTAGGCAGATTAAACGTTTTAGAGCAGTTTAAGCAAGGACCTTTCGGTCATTACTTTGGTCTGCATTTGCCCGTCACTACACATGGAAATGTTTTGCATTCTATTCTGAAAAGGCAGATCAAATATACCAGTACGTCTGAAAAAGCATCACCACCTCAAGATGACGAAATGTGGTTTGGGCTGGGTAGGCAACAACATCGTTTCGGTCAAGTTGAGTTTTACCTATGTTCTGGGCTAAAAATGGGTAAATTGCCAGAAGGAATAATAAAGGCGATTACTCCAACGAAGGACAGCCTATACGCAAGACATTTCCAGAACCAAACTGCGTACTATTCTGTGTTTCAAACTTTTAAACAACTGACCGACGATCAAGGTGAAGATGGCCTGAAGATGGCAAATCTGTTGGTTATACGATATGTCTTATGCACTGTCGACCCACGTGACCGTGTACCGCTATGGATGTTTGCATTATTGGATGACAACGTAGCTTTTGAAGGTTTTCCATGGGGTTCATACGTGTATAGTTATACTTTGAACCGGTTGAAAAATGCTATACACAACAACGTTGACAATCTGAGACCCAAAACAATCGAATCAGGTGTTAAAGGAGAAGGTAAACAACAATCACAGGACGCAGGTCCTTCCAAAGGAAATGCAAAAAGAAGAAGAATTAAAAAGACTGAAAGCAAACCCGATGACGCAGGTCCTTCCAAAAAAAATGCAAAAAGAAGAAGAATTAAAAAGACTAAAAGCAAACCCGAAGCAGACAAGAATGAGTCATACTCCAAAACAATCAAATCAGGTGTTGAAGGAGAAGGTAAACAAGAATCACATAACGCAGGTCCTTCGAAAGGAAATGCTTCCATCACTTACAACCTTTCTGGATTTCTTCTCTCTTTTCAGGTATGTACACCGACCACTATGCAATACCGATTGACTGGATCCATTTCCTGACACATGTTTATAACGCTACTTAATGAAAACGTTAATAGGTTTGGGCCGTTGAAAGATTTCCTTGTCTGACCGGCGTAATTGGCATTCGTCGCGAGCGGAGTTATCCACGGTTCAAAAACTGGGAGTTTTTGAACGCTTCGAATGGGTTCGATGAATTGTTTTTCGACAGATGCAATATATGTGTGTATATACATAATTGTCATGTTAGATATTTATCTCACTTTAACATTAACATTAATCCTGTGATATGTGCAGTTAGTAACAGTGAACTTAAAACCTACTCCAGCCGAAATACAGCAAACCTACTTCAAATCAATCGACATGGACTACGTCTGTGACAGATTTGTTCATCTGGGATGCCCTGCCCAGCCGTATCGAAGTGAGTCTATTAGTGATGAAGTAGGGTGTGAATTGCCTGGTGGTATTCCGGATTTGGACAACCAGGAAACCAAGAATAAAAAGGAACAAATCGATTCCCATCAAAAATCGTGTCCACCTTCGGTTCAGAGGACACTGTTTGCCAACAACGAATCTCTTGAGACTACACCCAATCCAAACGGCATGGATGACCTTGACCCAAAGGAGGTTACATATAAAAGTATGTGTGGGATGATGACAAAGGTTTTGTTTGACGTTCTTCCCAGGGTGCTTCCCCAGGCAGCGGTGAAGGATGTGTTGCCTAATGAGGTTACGGAAAAAAATACTTCTAAGGTGATAACAAAGGTGCTGTATGACGTTCTACCCAAGGTGCTTCCTCAGGCACTTAATGATGTGCTCCCTAAGGTCCTCCCTCAGGCACTGAATGACATTCTTCCGAAGTTGATGCCTGCTTATCTGGAGAAGGCGATGCATGACAATCTGTACAATGTGCATGGGAATGCCTCCGACTCTGCCAACAAAAAAGACAAAACTGAGGCAAATGATAATAAGGACTCCGAGGGCGCAAAACCAGATGGACATCCTCCCAAAGTCAATGAATCTGAACAGAATCGGTACAATGTGCATGTCACTGCCTCCGACCCTGCCGAAAAAAAAGACAAACTTGAGGAAATTGATAATAAGATCTCCGAGGCCCCAAAACCGGATGAACATGCTCCCAAAGTCGATGAATTTGAAGTTGCAGTTGAGGTACACATATTCTGATCCAAGTCCTTACATAGTACAAAATTATTTGAGTACAATACTATTTGGCTTTCTTAATACCTATTCCGCGTTACCCATTTATTATTTTTGGCTTTCTTATTACCTATTCCGCGTTATCCAAAAGGGTACATACAAGTTACGGTTTAGTCACTCTTCGAGGTTCTTTGATCATATAGCAATGTTTCTTTGATCATATAGCAATGCTTTTAATTGCATTAGTTGCGTCACAGGCTTTTACAGGGTCCCCTATAGTCTGCAAACGTACGATCGATCTTGAACCTTACAGCTCTTCGGTTCCCAACTTGAAGGTCCCGACAATGGAACAAAGTATAACTCTGTTGGAAAAAAGACCAGACAACTACCCAGAAAGGGATTTAGAAACCGCGAGGAAGCGGAAGAGATCCAAATTTCTGAACAGACAGTGGATCGATCCCAAGACAAGGAAGAAGTGAAAGCGACGAAAAACGCCATAGCTCCTTGATATCAGTGATGATGACGATTTACTGGACACTGAATATGCCGCTTTCCTGACAAACACCGGCGATAATATTTCGTAAATTTAAACTTTAATTTTTGTAACCTCTTCATCCTCTTATTATCTATCTTTTTTACTTGCATCTAATACGTTTCGTGTTGTACCACAGTCTTTACGTCGGTCAAGAAGAGCGATTTACTCGGTAACATTTTCTCGAAATGAGGAGCGTTTCGGTGCCGTTCTCCAACCTGGTAATTATAACTGTTTTTGTACATGCTATTTATTGTGTATGCTATTTATCCCTTTATGTTTTGACCGAACACCTTAAACAATCCTTTTTAATAAAAACCAAAATTCTATCAGCATATCGACAGCTTTATGGATGTTCTATGGAGGCGGCGTTCGTCCAGAGAGGTCGAGTATGCACAGGACATCACAATGGTTGACTGTTCATTCTATGTAAGTATACCCGACTAAGTGCGTATCCAACAGTCATTTAATCAGTATAACACATCCCTGTCTCAGACAAAGTAACACCAATCCTTTAAACAGCTTAACCTTGCTAAAAAATGGGAGACGATCAAGCAAACCTTGCAACCGAAGACCTCGGGGGTACGAAAGAGTGGTAGACTGAATCCGGAATCTTGGATTGCTAATTTGGACATTGATGTCATGTCCTTCGTCCACGATGAATTTAGTCTGGATGCTGTCAGAGGCGGTGGGTCAATTGTAGTTCGACCCGAGTGGTGGAAAATGAAGTCGGTGGGTTATCTTTCCTGCACTATTTTTCCTTATCACTAACATCTCATGTCATCAATTGCTAAACCCGTTTCTCATCTTTTTCTCACCTTCGTAGGTTCTAATCCCCTGTAATGTGGGTAACCACTGGGTTCTCTACCATCTGTTCCCTGAAGATGGGGCGTTCACTTTTTACGACTCAGTGCATGCCAAAAGCGACGCAGCGTGGAGGTTAGGGCAAATGCACTGTGTCAGCTACCTAATACCCTCCCTTTTCCACCAGTCTGGGTACTATGAGCATAAGGGGATACAAGTACATACGAAACCATTCAAGCCTGTTGATTACGCCAGAAAAGATTTGCCAACCCAAAATGATGGGTACGTAATTAATAATCGTTAATTTCTCGCATAACCCTTTGCAACAGTTGATTTTTTCTTCAGTCTTCATATATGTATTTATTTTCATACTTTCTGTATACGTTTTCACTTTTCAGTATCCAGTGCGGCGTCTACATGTGCCAGTTTGCTGAATTTATATTAGAAAGAAAGAAAAAACCTTGGAATTTCCACTTTACGGGCGTGCCGTTGGTTAGGGCATGGATGGCACATGAGGTTTACACGAATGCAACAACGGAGTGAGCCAGCACCATAACCGCCCAGCAATCATTATTTACCATTTGCACATGTCTTTACCTAATCACATTATCACTAGACATTGCACTCGTGTGTAAGATGTACTTTTTCAAAGCATTGTCAACACATCATTCTCACACGATTAAACAACTATTACTCCAACCTTACACGATATAAAATGTGTTGCAATGATTACACGATAATGGTCCATATATACACAGTGGTCCGATTAATCTTTGTATTAATATGATTTTGATTAATACCTCACTAAACAGAAACGGTTGCGACATATTCATTACGTCAGTGTAAAGTAATCAACAATTAACCTTTACAAACGATTTGACGATTCCTTGGGCAATCCTCTTTGCCATGCATCTCCTTAACATTTAATACACACATTACACAATAAAAAAATTGTCGTAGATAACACGGTGGCAAGAGATTTCAAATCCACCATGTAAACGCAACCAACAACGTTGGACGTAATATATACACGATACAATTGATCACCGTGTCACATATTTTCTGATGATACCTTCCAAAATATAAGACTGAGCTAATTTTTGGTGACCCAGTCACCCCCTATCTAAGGGGGTTGAGCATTACCCCCATCCCCGGTAAGTAATTAACCTCGTTATAACATAAGAACACTTGAAAACAAACATAAAAAACCCAGAAAATTATCCCAACCGTCCACCTTACAACCACTCAACCCATTGTTTCTGTAAAATCAAATCAAAAAATAATAGGATCCTAGTCTCCACCTTATATCTTTTTGGGTTACAATTTCAAACTGAATTTTTTAGTCAATATCAGGTAGGTGGAGGTTCGGATCAAGAATTTTGTAAAAATGGCTTCTCCAATCCATGAATCCCAAATTTTGATCGATATAAGGTTCAGAAAGGTTCCTTTCTAAACAACTTTAAGTTTAGAAGACAACCAATTTTTATTGGTTTTCAAAATGAAACTGAATGTACCTTTCTTTGACCCCATTTTATGTCAAATCCAATTCCAAAACCGTAATAATTACAACCGACTCAAAAACCACAATCTCCACACAGAGTCCAATTCCTCGTCTGTGTTTCGATTTGTAGTTGACGTAAAGGAACTAGAAGACGATGACAGAAGATAGTCAGAGATAGGGAGAGAGGAAGTCGGAGATAGGAGATAGGGTGAGAGGAAATTGGGAGACTGAATAGTCTGAATTAAATCTTTGAATAAGAATTGTTAAAAAATTTATAGGTAAATTTTTTTAAATTTACCTATTTACCCTTAGTTATAATATAAAACATTAGTTACTACTCCTTACACGATATGTGAAAGATTATTACACGATAATCTCCCAATATCCGAATAATGCCTGGAAAGAGTCACAATAAGAAACCTAGAAGAAGAAGATTGCACAAGATAGTCCGAGGGAGAGAGAGAGAGAGACACACAATTTTATTTATGATTGTATTTTAATTTTTTATTTCTATGTCCAACACTCCACCCGTCAGAATATCCTTCTGTTCCCAACACAATCTTCCGTCAGGCCATTTAAAACCATTAATTGCCTGAATTTTCCCTGTCAAAATATCCTTCTGATTGATTGATTGCATCGTGATCGGCCCCACACATCAGGTGACAACCTATATTATAAAAGATTATCTTATCACAGCAATATCTGTCCATTGGGATTACATTAGGAACTTGAACTCGTGTATTGCTTTCTCTGTAAAGATTCGTGTTAAAATTTTAAATTCGTGTTATAATTTTAAATGCAAAGTGTTATGCGTCAGTGCTACGTCAACTTCAAGCCAATTTCAAAGGCAATCAACGGGGCTTGCAGTATTCGATCGGAGGATTACAGTAATAAATGTTTTTGTCAGTAGACATAGGAATGAGGTAATGATGAAATTGTATAAAATTGATTTCGGTGATGTCTCGCAATCAATAAAGCGTGGTGTTTTTTATGACTATTACATTCATCGCATCATCCGGATAGGGTTTTCCACCCTTGTGAAGTACATTTCATATTGTCATTTTACGATCAGCATTTGGATATATATCAATTAGTATATGATTACTAGACAAAGCTAGGCAGAACTGAAATGATATGATCCATACATCCTTCTCTTCATTAAGGAACACAAAAAAACAAAAAAATCATATACCATACTTTAATATACTGTCATCGAACGGTGACGGGTACACAGCCACAATTTGATCATGCAATCGCCATCCACACTATTTTCTTTACTACAACATACTACCAAATAAAAGCTATATAACTAATAAGACCCCAACAGATTTCCTAATACAACTTTCCATTCCCGTTCTTTATATTTTTTTTTTAGTGTTAGTTGCTACATCTGTTCACCTTCTGTAGGTCATTAATAAGTCGTTCCCCATTCCGCTTTATCACCATATACGTCTTCCTAATCTTATGTATATCCGCGCTAGACGCAAGCGACGACCCATGGGAAGACATTGACGCAAGCTTCCCTTCAAGTAACTTGGAAAAAAACTCGGCTAGTTTGATGTGCCTATGCACCTGGTCCAGTAAGACATTAATAACGTCGCCCTCAATACTGACGGAATCAGCTCCGGTACTCGTCATAAAGAAAAAAGTGATAAGCTGCGTAGTTTTGGAAGGAACGATTTTTTGAGTTTATGAGCTGCGTATTTCATTTTAACACAGTAAAATTTTAAAAATACATAACAGCCTAAAAGACCACCGGTTTGAGAATAGGTTTACTAACCATAAAATTCTAAATATTTCTTGCGCTACCAATAACACATAATCATAACCAAATTCTAAAGTTCAGCATCTAACAAAAAAGAGGCCTATAACTAGCAACAACACACACAATAAAACAGAACCATGGTATGAAGTATAATGTGATCAGCATCACACTAAACCATATCATTTAAACGGGTCGCGAATTGCACAATCTAAAAACGTAAATCGTACACAACCAACAAATATTTAGAGCCAACATGCAAAGTACAACAATATCACTGGCTCCAGCAACAAGCAAATTGGGTATAGAATATTCATTGTATGTTCGACACTCCATAGCCAGACTGAAACCCATTACCTATGGATACATACGAAGCCTTAATAATGAAATTGAAACAAACAAAAATATGATCAGAAACAAATTAGGATCAAAACAGACAACGCCATACCTTCGACTAGAATGGGTGCGCCGTTGATTAAAGAAGTTGTTCCAGGTACAGCATAACAGTCCCTCCTTTGATGCTTTCACGGTAGATGTCCTTCAGTAAGTATACACGAATATTCTAAGTCTGTTATATTAGGATTAAAATCACAAATTGCAACCAAGGACCCTGAGTTTTGCTCTTTAGACAACTACAAATCACTTTTCTGAAAAATAAACAATCGCCTCCCTCCACTAAAAATATGTCAGTTAACTCCAATCATCAACCATATCAAATTTGTATAATGACTCAATTACCTGTTAGTCAGTTCTCACTTCTCAGTTGTGAGCACCTACTTTCCGTTATGGAATAATAAACAAAATAATAAAACATCCTTAAAGTTTAAATTAAATAAATTCCAATTAAAGAAAACTATTTACAAAATCCAATTGACCATCCGCATTGCCTATCAAATATGCATCTGCCAGCAGATCAATGGGCAAGAGTTACTTTTGATTAAAAATAAAATATTGCAAGTTTGCAACAATATTGATTTTATTATATGTAATTATCCAATGCATTACTGTAATGTGTTGATGTGATGTGTACAGGCCACTAATCAAGCTAATTTAACTATCGAAACTCACACATGGTCCCTTGCCATAGTGGTGGGCCTTCCTTTGGGAACCCCCCACCACCAAGGTTGAAGACAGTGGGTGTGCATATAATTATGCAAATTTTCCTTGGCCCATTTAAAAACATGGGTGTTGTCCCACTTTGTGTGGGTGGTTGAAAAATCCTTCGTGTGGGTTCTCTCTCCCCGTCCGTGGGTGCTCCAGTCTAGGCTTCGCTTGGAAATCGATTCTCGATGGGTCCCAGTTGTTGTAATCATGTTCTGGATCTGTAATCATGTATTCCTGTATTCCTCTTGTTGTTGTATTCCAATCAAAAAAATTAAAAAAAACTATCGAAACTCCCTTAAACAAGAGTGCAACTTTGCTCACCCACATTAACTAGAGGTAAGCATTACTCCAGACCTCAGGTGTTGCCACGTGTCCTAAACTTAACCTAAAGTCCAAAGTTAACCCAAGGTTTGGGACACGTGGCAACACCTGATGTGGGGGTAGTGCTTACCTGTAGTTAAAGGTGTGAGCAAAATTGCACTCTTAAACAAACGGTCAATACTTTGTTTAACCGTGGTCCGTGGAGCCCACTTATAGGGGTTGAATCCATGAGAAAATATTCAATGCACCCCTTTATTAAGGGATTCAGCCCTCAGCATATCAGTGAGCTTAACCAAAACCTTTTTCTAGGCACCTCTTCGATTTGTAAAAATGAAACTCCTCCCTTAATTAAGCAAACGGGTCTCCAGAGGAGACTCTTGGAGATGCTCTCTCTCCCGTTTTAGGGCTGTTTGGTGGTCAAGTCCGCACTTGGACATGCTCTTTTTTCCTTGACATCCTTTCCTACGTTTTTCATTCATCGAACTCACGCTTCAGAAATTTCAATGTCTCATCACGATTTAATTGCAGCATCAGTTACGATGACGAGGCATTGGAATATCTGAAGTTAGCATACGGTGAAAGTGTTTACTTTTCCCATAGCGATGCCGTCGTTGATCGTTTATCGTTTTTTGCTTTTAAACCGATTTTGTGACACCCTAATCCGGACCACTTCCACTATCCAAAACACCTGACGCAACGTATAGAGCATCAGAACATGAAGGTATTGCTTTACCACTCTTTATTGCACAACATATTTTATTTACCAAAAATTGGGGAACATATTAAAAATATATGTTCTGTAACCATTTAACTAATTTCCCTTCACGATTATGTTTTTTTAATTTTTTTTTATTGGAATACAACAACTGGGACCCTGCGAGGATAAGACACAACTATAAGCACAGCCCAGACAGACGCTCCCACAAAAGGGGAGAGAGCACCCACACAAGGGTGGGACAACACCCACAAAGGAGGGACAACATCCAAACTAGGAGGGCCAAAGAAAAATTGCATATATCCATGCATGCCTTGGCACTTGAACCTTGGTGGTGATGGTGGAGGGCTCCAAAGGAGGGTCCAACCATCTTGGCAAGGGGCCATTGGCCCTTCACGAATATGTTGTTCAAAGAAATGTACATAGCAACCACATATTAAGCAAAAGGACACAAATAGTGACGGGTCCTTTTGACATCCGTTTTGTTTTGTTATTGTACCTAGACTGTTTACTTGGCTTTAGGTTGGATTAATTGTAATCAAACCAGTTGTTTGTCATATTTCATGTTAGATCGTTTTCCGTTATATAATCCATTTATGCGGTTAGTTCTTATAAATATATAACCAATTTTTCTATTATCAGTTTGAACCGACAAAATAAATATCAGTTCCTTGCATGTGGGCCATCAGATTTAAATACTTTGACTTGGTTGCATGTACTTGTCAAAGCATCTTTTAAATCCAATGACTCACATGCAAGGAACTAATATATTTTGTGTAATGCTAGAGGACCCAAAAAACTAACCCAAATTTTGAACCCAACCCCATGTGGCAACATCACATGGGATCTTTGGGAAGAGTGACGTGGGCCCATGTTGTGTGTGATGTTGCCACATATTTGTTTTCAAAATTTGGGTTAGTTTTTTGGGTCTTGTAGGCTCTAGCATTACTCATATATTTTATATCAGTTCGAACCGATAATAGAAAGACCGAAAACATATATATATATATATATATAGAAAAAATTTCATGTCAGTGCATCCTGATATAACTTCGTGAAGATATTGAATGTGAGCCACTCGTTTAACATACTTTGACTCAAGTGTGTATGCACTTGTCAAAACTAGTGGCTCACATTCAATATCCTGTTATCAGGATGCACTGACCAGATCGGGACTGGATATATATATTTACATGAATTTTCAAATGAGGACGTCCACATATAACTCTAGGATATTGAATGTGAACCGCTAGTTTTACATGTTTTGACTCAAGTGTGTGGACACATTCGGTTTTATGTTATTACTTATATTAGGAGTGCATTTTTCCTCACCCACACTAACTAGGGTGAACCATTACCACCCACTCCAAGTGTTGACATGTGTCCCAAACTCAACGTTTTGAGGGTCAATATGCATTTAGTACTGCATATGGATTAGGGCCATAGGGTACAATCTTTATTAGGTGTAATAATGCCTCACCGGTCAGCTCCCAGGCATACTGACCAACTAAAGGTTGGTTGTCACGTAAAACAAAGCAAGGATAAAAATCTATAATCAGAAAAGTGTGAGGCACGTGGCAACTCCCCATTGGGTGATCAGTCTGCAAGATTTTCGATAAAGTATTCGGAAAAAGTATTTATTTAATTGTGTATTCAACTGAATGTTTATTTTATCGTGTATTACCTTCAACGTTGATTTTCATATCGCATTCGTCTATTACACTAAGGTTCCTTCCTTTTCATCTGAACGTGTATTTCACTTCACGCTTGATACTTGATATCCATACAATATCGTGTATTTTATTGAAGATTGAATTTCGTCTGCTTGTGTATTAACTTGAAGGTAATCCCAACCTCTGGTTAAAGTAACAGCAATCCATCTTGCCCCCTTGGCTTTTCTTTTAAAACCTCCTGAACTCTCATTTATTGCTTATGGAATCCAAATCCCGTGGTGTATTGCATCACGTGGCTAGCACATCACTCATGTAAAAATGGGCAAGATCCCTGTAATAACACATTATTCTTCTTAGATTTTATCATTTCTATTTTTTGATGCGTCTATGCACCCATGACATCAGTAGTCACATACTCACATCAATTACTCAATTAGGTTGCGTTTGGTGCGCGGCATAGGATTGGACTATTTTTAAGACATTATTCGATTAATTGTAGTCTTTCCCGTTGGTGCAATATGGGATTGGCCTAAATAATTGAATATTTAAAATATATATATTAAAAATCAATCCAGATATTCGTTAAGATAATGTTTCACTATCCCATTAATTACTGGATTGCGTATTGATTAGCTATAGAATTTTTACATCAAAATTCTATATGCAAATTATAAATTAATTATTGCAATTAATAACTACAAAAATTTCAATTTGTATAAAAAAACCAAGAGTCAATCCCATTATTACTGGATAATTAATATAGATGAAGAGCCAACTTCATAAATATATTATAATTTATAATTCGACTTCTAAACTTACCCGATTTTATTATATATATATACAGAAATTCTATTATCAGTTCGAACTGACAAAAGTTATATCAGTTCCTTGCATGTGAGCCACTGGATTTAAATACTTTGACTTGGCTGTATGCACTTGTCATCAAAATAATGTCAAAGAAATACATTACAATATATATCAGTTCGAACTGACAAAAGTTATATCAGTTCCTTGTATATGGGCCACTGGATTTAAATACTTTGATGACAAGTGCATACAGCCAAGTCAAAATATTTAAATCCAGCGGCTCACATGCAAGGAACTGATATAACTTTTGTCAGTTCGAACTGATAATAGAATTTCTGTATATCAGTCTTTCTATTGTCAGTTCGTCTTGACAATAAATATACTAGGATGAAAAATGTGGACCACAGATTATGAAGAAGTTTTGACAAGTGCATGCACTTTGAGTCGAAGTATATAAATCTAGTGGTTCATATTCTTCGTCCTGATATATTTATTGTCGGGACGAACTGATAATAGAAAATCTGCTAACAATAATAATAAACAACTATAAACAAAAAAAAAAAAAAACAATTATAGGATTGTTCAAGGTGAAGAAATATTCCCGGTGTCCACCCTAATATATAGGGCTGGTCCAACCTATTGTACATAACTATATAAGTGCATTGAACACAGAATGGTCACCATGTGGAATCAAAATTATATAACTCTGCAGCCAACCGTTTCCAGATTAGTAAATGAAAACTTTATACATAATTGGAATGTCTTGTATTGTTTTTTTTGGAGGAATACCAAATGAATTTAAAATAAAATGAATTTAATTATATATTTAATTAGTTTCAGAAGAAGAACTATTCACAGCAATCTTTTCGATTCTCACACCACTCTATTTATCTCTCGGTAACACAAATTATTTTTTAATTAAACCATAAATAAATTGAATTAAAAAAAAAAATCAATGAACCAGACCTTTTCGTTTCCCAAAACACACAAGGAGTCCTTTGCAAGTGTTTGTCTAAGGTAAAGTGGGCACCTCCAAAACAATTCCCTTCTCCCCAAAATAAATCCACATCATTTCCCACTATTGTAAGATGAGGGGTTTCTTTATCTATTTTTTCGAGGGGGCTGATTGGCTGAAGGGGTTTGGTGAGTATGCAGAGATTTAAAACACCGCATCGAGCGGGCGTGGATAGTGATATGACCATCGCGTTGGATCATTTATGTGAAATTCCGCCTGAAAACAATTAATACTAAAATGCCAATCGAACCGGTTCTCTTATATATATATGTCTCGTACCTCTCTATTGAGTTCCATTGTTCTCGTTTCTCACTTTTAAATTATCAGGTTTTTCTTCACACCACCTCCGCCGTCGCCACCGCCACCACCACCAGTTGTAAGTTTCAGTGCTTTATATTTCTCAAAATGACTATAACCAGTTCTTCGAATTTTCTGTCATTTTTTGTCAAGGGAAAGGGTCATTATCTTCTACAGATTGGAATGACAATGATCCTTGCTATCTCTCTCTCTCTTTCTGTCTCTGTCCATTCTTACATAAACATTTAAAAAAAACATTTAAAAGTAAGTAACTGATAAATTGCTCTCTGTTACAGATGGATAAAGCTCAGAAATTTGGGAAGAAAACCGCTTCCTCTTCACCAAATTCGGGTAGCAAGGAAGTTGTAGAGAAAATCCGCCTTTTGGAGGAACGGATTTATAACTTAGAGCAAATAGGATAGGTTGTTAAAAATGACGTATCAAGATCTACAAAATACGGACATAAAGCTGTCAAGTCCGGATATAAGGTCGGTTTTACTGGTGGGTTCAACCTGATGAGGGAATACGCCAAAAAAGTTTTCCCGCAAGGCAAATGGGAAGAGGTTGATCCCGATAAGGCAACAAAAGTAGTGGGGCCTCTCCCTGAATAAAATACCCACTACAGAAAGCATTGACTGTTCCAGTAATACTTCTTTTCACTATTTTGTGTGTTTTTATGTCTCACCGTCAGTACAACTTTTAAATATGTCGACTGTTCCCGCTGTGTTTATTAAACTTATATGATTATGATCATAATTTCCTTTTAAGATTTTTTGTTTGTTTTTTGTCAGACTTTTAACATCTGAAGATAAAAAAGGTACAAACCAATGAAAATTAAAAGCTAACATTTACGACACTATTTTATACGTATCCCCCAAGCATCCCTAAGGCCTAAGTATCCCCAAGTATCCCCTAACTATCCTCCGGTAAAACTTATCAAAATGTCAACCGCTACGCCATTGACATCACGTATCGATATATAAAATAATAAAAATAATAAAAATAAAAAAAATCTTTAGACATAACACGTGGCAACATTGACTGTTTTGTTAGCACTGTTTCAATCTAGTCATTTTTTCTCACCAACCTACAAGAGGGGTAAACTGGTAAACATTACCTCCCTCCCAAAAAGATGACATGTGTCTAAGGGTGGGTGAGCAAAAGTGTTTTCGTTTCAATCTCAAATTTCCCTACCAAATTTGTTCAATTTTTAGGGCAAGTTACACTTAGTTGGAAATGTTTTGTTATTATACACAAGCACCCCCAATACTTAAATTTGACTTTCAAAATACCTAAAATGCCTCTAGTTATATTATTTTATATTTTATTTTTTTTACCTTTTAATCAAAAACTTTATAAACTTGAATAGAATAAAAAAATTTAAAAAATATAAATTAATAGTATACAAAAATAATTATAAATAAATAAATAAATAATTTAAAAAATAAATAAATAAATAAATAAATTTAAAAAATCAAATAAATATGTAGTTTTAAAAAATTAAATAAATAAATGGTTTAAATAAAAAAATAAAAAAATGAAATAAATTAAAATTATTAATTTTTTTTTTAAGTAATGGTTACCTCTAGTTAATGGGAGTACAACTTTGCAATCCTCCTTTAACTAGCTTTAACCATTACCCCCCACCCCAAGTGTTAACACGTGGCCCAAACCTTGATTTAACTCTGGACTTTGGGTTAAGTTTGGGACACGTGTCAACACTTGGGGTGGGGGGTGGGGGGTGGGGGGTTATGGTTACCTCCAGTTAAAGGAGGTGAGCAAAATTGCACTCAGTGTATGGGGGTGAGCAAAGTTGCTCTCGTCAAAATAGGATACAGGTAATGATGACATCGGCGAAAATTCTAAATTGTACTGGGATATTTGTAATTTTGTATAATACACGATTTGTGCATAGCAGAGTAAACAATACACGAAGAAAAGCGGGATGAAAAATGTGGGATTTTAGCTGGGGTGTGTAGCATTACTGTTTGATTATAATGGTACGAAAGCCACCTAGACCCCTTACGATAACGAATCATCAAAGAAGAGGGTTAAAAATCTATTTATTTTTAAATTTACCTATTTACCCTTATAAAATTACTCTTAGTTCTAATATAAAACATTGGTTACAACTCCTTACACGATAGGTGAAAGATTATAACACGATAATCTCCCAACAATCCCTGAAAGGGTCAGATTTATATAGTACCCAAGAAGAAGAAGATGGCAGAAGATAGTCCGATGGGGAGAGAGAGACAGAGAGACAAAAATTTTATTTCTGATTGTAGTTTAATTTTTTATTTATGTTAAACAACATTTCTCCAAAATTGGAGAAAATCTTGGGTGAGATGGTCCCATACACGTGGCCATGGGACC
This sequence comes from Acer saccharum, assembly GCA_030490815.1. Taxonomy (NCBI): domain Eukaryota; kingdom Viridiplantae; phylum Streptophyta; class Magnoliopsida; order Sapindales; family Sapindaceae; genus Acer; species Acer saccharum. Next base: position 23,445,485 of record CM059872.1, on the reverse strand, counting down.
GTCCAATGAGAGTGTGCCACATACTCTACACATGCATTGATAAAAGTGATTGCAGTTGATTGCAGTTTTCGTTGTACTATTGAAATTCAATGTAATGGTTTCAATAAATAGCATCAAAGGATGAATGACGCACTTTTATTGATAATGAAAAGGTCACCACTTACTTGGCTACTGACCAGTCAGTACCAAAGGCACTGACCCCGAATGGGGTATTACCACGTAGCTTGTAATTTTTAAAAGCCACGTGGCAACACCCCATTGCAGGGGTCAGTCCCTTGGTTACTGACTGGTCATTAGCCGGCCCACACCGTTGCCGTTAAAAATTAATGTATTTGAATCTTGAACTTTAAATTCGTACTGGAATTTTTAAATTATAGTCAATCCAATATTCCAATAAAAAAATACAAATTACTGTTCGTAATATTACTCGAACTCTCGAATGACGCAAATATGCAATGTAGACTTTAGCTAATGAATATACATTAAGTATCTTTATTCATAAACACCTTGCGCAGAAATGGTGCCCAAAAGATCTTGTCAAATTATAATCCATTCGTTTAGAAGAAAGGAAAGTTACTGTTTTGAAATCTCGTATTTTATATGTAATTAACGTATATCATATTATCATCATAATTAAGTTAATAATTCATTATTTTTTTTTCATAATATTAAAATGAACATGTCCAATACTGCAAAACTTGATGGCCTCATGGCCGTTATTATATTCCCATCGCCTTATCGGACCTATTACCATATGAACAGTTTGGGGGTGGATGAAATGTAGTAGTGCACCGGAGAAATTATTACAAAATATTGCGTTGGGAACATAAAGATTTGCTGACGCAATTTATATTGCGTAACACATATTCAAGATTCAACCGTCAATTCATGTTTTGCTATGCTACACGAATAGGTAATGAGTACATTTTTGGACCGGCATTTCGCCATTGCGTATCCTCAGAATAGCGCGTCCATTGGTTTTTGGGCTGTGAATATCCCACTAGCCCATCACATCAAATGTCATTACAAGCAAGCAAAATCAATTTTGTCAGCATCAAATTAGATTGGGTACGTTAACCCCTATCTGATTAAGGCACGAACATAGAAAGATTAAAACAAAGAATTAGGATATTACTCGATCGCCCATTGAGATTGAACGAAACAAAATGACTGATGTATTACATGAAACCGGATTCAACAGATCTGGTTCGAACCTAATCCTAATACTTGGAGAAAATCTTGGGTCTAATACTTGATATCTAATGTCTATGTCACCCGGACAAGATTGGTTACTACTTTATTCTTTTGTACACCCATATCGTGTTATTTGTTGTGGGGTGTGCACATGTTGACGGTACATGTCTACACCGTCTGTTAAATATTTAGTTGGGTAAATTTCGTAAGAGAATCTAAGACCATCTCCAATGCAATCCAAAATCATTGTCCCAATGCTATAATTTAGCATAAAATAAAAAAAGCATGCTCCAATGCGATGATAAAATTTGGCATATGCTATAAACTGTGTCAAATTTGTCAAATTTTAGACTGTCTCCGGAAGAGACACTTCGAGGAACGAATTACGGGGGGGGGGGGGGGGGGGGGGGGGGGGGGGGAATAATAAACCTAGTAATTAGTTATTTATATTCATTTTAATTATGCTTTACTTAAACAATATTTTTGTGTTACTAGAGTGGTGTGAGAATCGAAAAGATTGCTATGAAGAGGTGTTGGTATTCGTCTTCTCTAAAATATAATTAAATTAATAATCTGACGTATTTATTAAATTGGTATTCCTCCAAAAAATAAAAACAACACATTCCAATTTTTTGTAAAAGGTTACATTTATTAAAAATTGAAACGGTTGTCTGCATAGTTATAACTAGTCAGTACCCGTGCTTTGCACTTGGACAAACATATTTTCTCAAACAAATAAAAGATACCAATAGTTTTATGATATTTAAAATTGATTTTTCGTTGTGCCATTAAAAAAATCTTTGAAAAATGTGCTAAAATTTAGATAGGTGAATCTGTATCTCTATCGAGAATAAAGTTAAAGTGAAAAAGAGTTTGAAATAGCATTGTTTACTTCCTCATTCTACCCACTTACAGTGATCAGTAAATATTGGCTTCAAGTATTTTAAGGCAAAATAATTCATGAAGAAATTTGTCATAATAATGTAATACCTCCGTGACAATATTCCTAAATAATTCTCATTACTTTTTATAAAAAGTGAACCTGTCTAATCATTCATAACTAACAATATACCAGAAAGATAGTTTCATTCCAAACAATTCATAACAGAAAACTTAAGAGTTCAAACCAACATTCAACTTTAACCATGCATTGGCTGTTGCAAAATCTGCATCATTCATAAAAACAATAAAAGCAATCTACAACTTGACGACATATCAAACCAGGAAACTTACATGTGACATCAATCTACCCAAAGTAAAACACAACTCGAACATGATAACATATAGAACAGTTTAGACATTAATCTCACAAGATTCATGATGTATCACCGGAGATCTGGCCGTTGCATGCCGTCGGAACCCCGACGACAGGCTGTCCTGTTTGTAATTCTACGGCCAATGCCTCCAACACCGAAATCCGACCATCCACCTGGCTGTACATCTTCTTCCATCTAGCGACCTCCCTCACCAGATCCTTCCGCTCGTTCTTCAACTGGGCGATCTCATTCTTCATCGTGTTTTCTCTCGCATGATACACGGACTCCACCTTTGCCAGATCAGAAAAGCGAGGAGACGTCTGAATCGACCAAAATCCGTTAGTTGTGGTGCTACTGCTTTCTCCTTCGACTTCGATATCCAAACCGACATTATCCTCCATGTCTTTCAATTGAGTCTTTAGGAGTTCGTGAATGTATACTTAACCCACCGATCAGTGAACATTTATAACCTGTTGAGGGTCACAGCCGTATCGAATCCCTAAATTTTATTAAATTTTAAACGTTTGATATAGACCAGACATGTTTTTTTACTTTTTTACAACAATACCCTTGTGCTTTTGTAACTGGTCACAGAAAGTACTTTAGGTTTGGGTGAAAAATTTGGGTTGGTTTTTTGGCTCCAACAGTTTTACTCTTATAAATGTCTGAGTTCAGCCTTTAAAAAACCTCATAATTCTACTCCAACAGTGTGTTATGATGCCACCTCACTTTTGGGTTGGAATGTGGGTGGGATTTTTGGGTGGAGTAGCATAAACTCTTCAAAAATATAATACGTAGCACAGATCCGGATACAGGTACGGGATACGGATATGGCACGATACGGGGATACGGTAAATCTTCATAAACTAGGATACGGATACGGCCATTAAAATAATATATATTAATGTTTTATGAAAACATATTTGATAATTCATTCAAAATAAAAACATATTCGGTATACAACTAAAACATGTCACATAAGTACATAAGTCATAACAATGTATAACATATTACAGGATCCAAATAAAACATGGCGTACTTGTATCAAGTCTCATACTCCATTTATATTCCATTTATCATCATACTTGTATCGCCAATTAATATCATTATTTATTGTTTTATTCATGGTAAGGTTATTTTAAATTAATTATAAAATATTTGTTTTAAATTATTATTTTTTTATAATATAATATAAAACAATAAAGTCATATAAAAATAACCTAATAGGGAGAGGCGAGTGCATTACCAAACAATGGTTTGAATTAATTAATTATAATACAGTCCAATACAATACGGTCCAATACGGTGCGCCAAACGAGTCTAGCAAGTATAATAATTTGGAAAATAAAAAATTGATTAGCATAAAAATTATCGTGATTTATTTGACTATCCATGTATCGGTTACATCTCCCACCCATTCTCTATCTCTATCTCTAAAATAGAGAACTATAAGGGAATATTCCTCCCATAACTCCATCTCTAAAAATATTTCACCCCCACCACACTCTCTATCCTTATAGAGATCTCTATCCCTATTTCTTTGTATCTTAAAATAACTTATATTTTCATTATTCTTTATTTTTAATGTTTTTATGTTATTGTAATTTTTAATATTTATATTTATCATTTTAATACTATGTTTCAGTTTTTATTTGATTACTAACTTATAATTATCAATTTGTAATAAGAGATTGCCCAAATGATAAAGTATGGTAAATAAAAAATTATTAATTAATATTCAATATTGGACTCATTTTAAAGATCTAGATGAGACATTTGTAATGGTATTTTTTTAGGTTAATAAAATGTATAAATTAAATTTTATTACACATTAATTGAATTTAATGCAAAAGTTAAAAGGATATAATCAGAATAAAAAAAAATTAAAAAGTGGTTTAGACTTTAGAGGATGGGAAATGGTTCTCTAAAATTCTAAATTCAGAGAATGGATTGGAGGTTCTCCTATTTTTTTTTCTTCGAAACAACAATTTAGAGGGTGGGTGGGAGCAACTATCCTCTAAAATCCTCTAAAAATTGTCTTGGAAACATGATTTGAGAGGATGGGTGGTACTTAATGACTAGATGGGACGTTTTCAAGTGAGATCCGCCTTTTATTCGTGTATTGCTTACTCTGCCCTGTACAAATCGTGTATTGGAGCAAATTCCAATGTCAATGACGAAAGTTATTTATATTGAAAATAATTGGGTTCTGACCAGTTAGTGCCTTCGGCACTGACCCCCGAATGGTGTATTACCACATGGCTAGCAATCTTGAACCAAAATGACACGTGGCAACACCCAAGTGGAGGGGTCACTCCATTGGGTACTGACTGGTCATTAGCTAAGTACACTGTCCTTTTCATTTTTTGAAGACACTTTTCTGAGTTGAACACGTGTTGGCATTGTTGCAACTACAATTTGAACCCCTGAATACAACCGTTGTTCTCCAACGGATATATTTACGGCAATATAAACCTGGTGTCTGTAAATTGGATGTTCACGTTCTTACACAACTTATATTCTGCTACTCTCCTCAATCGTACATTGTATTGGTTCCCTATCTGTTTCCCATTAAACAAGCACACACAATTCTCTTACATTCAACAACCATGGAAGGAAGTTCATGCTCAGCAAGCAACATTAATGGTGGCTTGGGAATGTTCAGGAACAAATCATGCAGATGTGGGAAGAAGGCTGCTGTGAAAATATCTGAATCGAAAGATAATCCAAGTAAGCTGTATTTTATTTGTGCGCAACGACAATGCAAATTTTTTAGTTGGTGGGAGCCCGATTGTGCAAATTTACAGGGACGTTTCCTAAGCACCGCTGAAGGTGGTAGAGATTCTACATCTAACGGTCGACATCCTACATCTACCGACGAAGAAGTGGAAATGCTACATCCAAACACGCACAACCTGGAAACATATTTAAATGGACAAATGCAGAATTTGGAAACTAGTGTAAGTGGCATAAAGATGTTGACGCTAGTTAATACGTTATGCTTTGGTGTGTCAATATGTCTTTTTGTTATAACTTTGATGCAAATGGACATGAATATTTCACATAAAGCAGTTGTAGCAATTTACAGAAAATAAATGGAACTTGCATTATTTCTGAACATGGTGTGGGTATTTGCCTCTTAACAACATTCGTAATCGTTGTACACTCCGATACAGGGCTCCAAACATGGCCACGTCTCAGGGTTTTGAATTGTGACATTGTTTTATAAATAGTATTATACACATAATACTATTAATGGGTGGTGACCGGCCCAAAACAATGAATTATTTCCTTTGTTAATAGCACATATTAAAAATGCGGATTCAATTAAGCTGTCAAATTTTGGTGTCCCAATTTGTGTCCAACCAACCAAATAGGGACATGTGTGCATATATATAGAAGCACTTTAAAAATAATAATTAAATGTGCACACATGTCCCAAATTGTTTGGTTGGACACAAATTGGAACACCAAAATTTGACAGCCGATTTGAGTCCAAAAAATGCAACTGGAACTTCGTGAAACCTGAAAAATCCCCTTTCGATTTTTATAAACCTTTTTATCAACTATCAAGCCTTTTTAGATTTACACATGGTCCCTTTCCATAGTGGTGGGCCTTCATTTGGGAACCCCCCACCAACAAGATCCAAGACCTAGTGTGTGCATAGAATTATGCAAATTTTCCTTGGCCCATTTTAAAACATGGGGGTTGTCCCACTTAGTGTGGGTGGTTGTCCCTCCTTCGTGTGGGTTCTCTCTCCCCGTCCGTGGGACCTCCAGTCTGGGCTACGCTTGGAAATCGATTCTCGATGGGTCCCGGTTGTTGTAATCATGTAATCATGTTCTAGATCTGTAATCCTGTTGTTGTTGTATTCCCATAAAAATAAAGCCTTTTTAGATTTCTTTTCTACACCAACGCCCATACGCCTACATAATTGCGATAGGCAGTTGACGGTTTTCTATTGTATTTCTCGATGTGTGTAACTGTGAATGTTGATTTTGACGGCAAAAATCATGAGCATCTCTAATGCAAATATGCATTTTTTAGTTTCTAAATGGCTTAGCTTTTTTGCACTCCAAATGGCTCCCTATTTTAGAGAGCCTCTTAATGGCTCTCTAAATGTAGGGAGCTCCCTATCTTCTCTCTCTTATGTTTTTAATATTTTTAAATTGATTTTGTTATTAAAAAAATGAATGTAGGGAGCTCCCTATCTTCTCTCTCTTATGTTTTTAATATTTTTAAATTGATTTTGTTATTAAAAAAATGTTATCAAATACAATTTAAAACAAAAGTTTAGCAAAAATTTAGGGAGCATGGTTGGAGTGATCTCATGAATAGTTGCTAGCTAAAATAACATTTGAGCTAAAAATAAAATATAAAAATTTAGGGAGCATGGTTGGATATGTACGGCTTATCTGGACAACCACTTAGCCGATTTGAATCATATCCTTCATTTAAAAGGTGAGACAAACTCCAGATACACTCAAACACTCAAAAACCCATTCCAGATATGGCCAAATTTTCCATGACAAATTTTCCACTTAGCCGATTTGAATCATATTCTGTTCATTTGCAGCTTGAAAGTCCTTTCTGCTGAGCCAAGTTGTCCTGTTGTCCTCAACAGCTTTGATGAAGTTCCAAGGTGCCGGTCCGAAATTTGTTTCTATGGAGCTGCAATGGCTGTCAATGGTGGGTCTTCTATTCAGCTCACATCCTTGGATCCATCAAGTTCTGGGCGACTGATGTACAAAAAACCCATTAAGCTCGTGGAAGGTAATCCTCCGACATTTCCTTCTTTCTCTACGATTTTCTCTTTTTCAATGTCCAACAAGAGTGGTGATGGTTTGGCTTTTTTTATGGTTCCGAAGGGTTATCGTTTTACCAATGTGGGTAAGAGCTCATTTGGTCTCTCTAAGATGGGTTTGCACAAAACCAAGTTTAGGGTGGTGGTTGTTGAATTTGACACCTCTTTAGATATCGAGTATGGTGATTTGAATGGAAATCACGTCGGCATTGACGTTGACAATCTATTATCTGTTAAATTATGCAATATTTCATCTGAGAATATGTTCCTTAACAGTGGTAAGAAATTGGATTCATGGATCGATTATGATGCTAGTGCAAAGAGTTTAGAGGTTAGGTTGTGTCATTCTGGTAATATAAAACCTGTGAATCCTCTCCTCTCTTACTCAGTTGACTTGTCGAAAATATGGCCTGACACCGACGTGTTTGTGGGATTGACCTCTTCAAATGGCAACACTACGCAGACGTGTTCTATCTATTCGTGGACCTTTAAGTCCTTGTTTTTACCACATTGGATGCATTCACAGCCACTGGATCCTAATAAATTTTCCACTGACACGAAAACCTCCCAGGTAACATCTCCCAAGCCTACTGATACCAAGGGGCTATGGCTGGCCGTACTGTTCGTCGGAACTGTCTGCGAAGCCTTTTTAATAACAGCCATTGGGTTGTATTTGTGGTCCACCTACATGGACAGGCGAAACGTGGTCCAGCAAGAGGGGTGTGTCCATACAATGGATCGTGTAGAGCACAAGTAGTTCAACTTATATGTATTATATGGATTAGGTTTTTATGAGTTCATCCTTGACTTTCATGTTTTGTGTTGTAATTATGGGTAATTAAGGGTCTTTGTACCAGTTAACGTAGTGTGTTAATGTTCCGTTGTGTTTTTGCTAGTGATCAACTGCTATGAAAAAGTCTGTTGTTTTTCTTTTAATTGCTGATATCACGGTGAATCCCATGCTCTAACTTCTAATTAAGAGTGCATAAAACCCGGCGTCTCCAACCCAGCTGCAACTTTGAGCAAATCATCCAATTTGAGCAACAAAACCTCTCCACCCAGCGGTCCTCCAAAGCGGCGAATTGGCTGCATATGAACAGTGCAGTGCAATCCCCCGTGACTGGCGCAACAGTGCTAAAGTAAGCAAACAATTCACAATATGGGAAAACCCTCAAGTTTAACCGAATCAGAGTTCAACCATTATATTGTATGAAATATTTGTCATCGTATTGTTTTATTGTATCCCTTATTTTATGGTTTCCGAATTACGAGATATACCCGTAACCAATTAAATGTATTCCAATCAAATGGTTTTAAATATGAAAGCTTCTTTTTTACTTTTTTTTTCATTATTATATATCCCATATATATATATCAAAACCTTTTTATTCAACTAGAATTATGTGTATACTACATAACATTTAGAAATTGTTATTTAAAGAAAATCACTTAATTGATTACACTAACGGGGTTTGGGGTGTTTGTTAATGAGCAGCTTGATCAATTTCAAACATTTATTAACATGTTGCAATATTATGTATATTATGGGGTCAAATTTTAATTGTTCTCAAACATTTGATAAATAGGAACACAGATAATATTGTAGGGAATATTCGGTTAAGGGTAACATAGATTTTAATGGGTTGGATTTGGAAAATGAGATTAGTGTATGCTAATAGTCCCACCAATTTACTTCAAAACTTCCACAAAATTAAGGATTAGGGTTGGAAATGGCTTTGAACCACAAAAGCGTATTTCCCTCCCCTAACTGTTCAACAAAGTAGAGTACGTCAGCAAATAACCCAATAAAATCTTCATAAGCCTTACGGACTTCGACATTGACGGGAAGTCCGTCATTGACGGGAAACCCATCCACTACCATATTGCATGACCATCATTGCTTGTACAATATTGAATAAATTTAAAAGACTTTAATGTGCACACATTGACCCAAATGGGGTCCGTCGTGAGAGGAAATCTGGCATGGGACTGCAACATTAAGAGACTGTGAAACCATCCAATGAGATTGCACCGTTTATATGGGGAACATACAAATAATTATATAATTTTAATTGATGCAATGTCATTGGATTGTCTCATGTTCTCACCAATGCCAGTGCCACGCAATATTTTCTCCGGCCCTAGATTTGACAATTAAATATGGGGTTACGAAATCAGATTGTACTATCCATTTTAAGATTTCTGTAAGGGAGTTCATGCGAGGAGAAAACCTTGGATGCACGGGGTGCACTGCACTCTATCCAATGTTTGCATGCCACCTCACCGGAAAGAGTATATCTTGCCACATGGCATGTACCCATTTGATGGGTGTAATGCACCGGTTGCATGCATTAATCTCTATCCAACGAGCAACGATATCGTCCATTGACATTGAACCATTACAACTATTTCCATACCAATATTGTCGAATGCTGGACATGGCCGGTCAGATTCCAAATTATACTTAAGATTGTTAATAGTGAAGAAACATCTAATCAGCATGGGGAAGGTGAATGAATTATAATTAATAACCAATGCATGATATGACCATGGGGCCACCTGTGTGGGGATAGGTGGGGGGCTCAAGCCCACCGTACCGCCCGTTACAAAAAAATCCACAGTTTAATAAATAAATAAATAAAAACACACACCACCGTAATTTTAATTACAGAAGAATAATTGATATCTTATTCAATGTTAAAATTCGAACACATTTTACATTGAATAGTTTTTGTAACAGAAGAACATTTATGTCTGTTCATTCTACAAATTTAGCTGAATATTTTAAAAAGCATAATATTATATTATTATGCTTAGGTGATATTTTATGCCTTGAAATTATTTACGTCGTGTTGATATGTCGTGGTTTTTGTTATATTTAGGTAAAGCCGTAAAGGTAACACTTAGGCGTACGTAATGGGATTAAAAAAAGCGTATTTCAGTTAATTAGAACTCAATGTGTGTTCAGACATTGGAAAACACCCAAACAGTTGATACTCTGCTACTTGATAATATTTGCTAAGACTTGATTTCACCGTCATTCCTACTATTTTTACCGCCATTTCATACAATACCACAACCACCGTATCTGGTTAAAGATTTTCCGGTGTGCATAGTTGACCGTTTGGATTGTTTCTGAAATGGTTATGTTGATAGTGAACTATGATGGAGTCTGGGAAGATGTTGATTTCAACCTAAAAACTATTTTCTTGTTGGCTGTGACACCGAAGGATACACTGAAAAAGTTGTCGGATAAGATATGCGATCGGTTTGGGTTGAACTGCGATGCAGTCGATATGAAGTTTAGTACCTTACTTTCAGGCACCATTGTTAAAATGAGTTTTGATGCTGATTTTCAAATCTTCATTTCGCATAACAAAAAAAATCCTAAATGTTACGTTTCGGTGGTTCAAAATCCTGTACCGGTACATATTGCAGAGGTACTCAGCCAGAATAAAGATTCAACTGTAAAACCTCTGGTTGATCAAAATCAACCCAACGGTCGACCTATTTACATCAGCACGCCATTGTCAACGGTGAATCAGTCGGTAACGCCACAGTTAAAGAAGAAGGCAAAATATACAGTTACCCCAAGCGGTTGTTCACCGGTAACATGTATATCCGATTCTCCCAGCATAAATTTTATTCCGAACCAAACACCCGGTGATGAGTCCTTGTCGCATATATCAATCAAGCGGTTGCTTTTAGACAATATGCCACTGGTCAGAGGTTCCAACACATTTTCAAGCGGACCCAACCGAATGGGTGTTAATGATAGTGTACATCCTTTGGAGTCTTGCGGAGGTCGATCTAAAAATAATGCAAAGGATGTTCAGTCAGAGTCAAAGCATTCTACAATCTATGATGTCGATTGTACGAATGTATACACTGCTGAAGATGATGCCATAGGTTGTGGAACACATTGCAGGGCATCATCGGTTCCCATGAATGAATAGGAAACACATGGACAGCCTTTACAGCATCATCAGATACATGTTGCATATAGAGAGGTCCATCCCATGCCCGGTCCTAACACGAATAACATTTCTGTATCATGTATTACAAACAATGTACCACTTGCTGACCAGGATAACACCACCTATGTTCACACCCCTCCTGATCATAATCTGTCTAGGCATAAAGTGCAAGGGTTTAACCATGTCTGTTTTGAAAATGTAAAAGAATGTAGCGCATTCAAATCCCAATCGGACCATACATCCATTCATAAAGGCAAGATATTCAAACACAAGGATGAAATGAAGAAGGTGTTGGGTGTGTACGCAATGGAAAACCATTTCTGGTACAAGGTTACGTGGTCGACCACAACGCGGTATGAGGCATCGTGTACCGACCTCAATTGTCAATGGTTGGTACGTGCGGTGAAGAAGCGCCATGCAACTCACTGGTACGTCAATGTATATCGAGATACACACACATGCAAAGTCCAAAACTATGGTCTTCACTTTAACCAAGTCAGTGCCTATGTCGTTGGGGAACTGTATGCCCCAAAATTTGCAGTTCCGGCATGCAAAATCCGAGCTAAAGATATCATAGCGGAAATGGAGTCTTAGCACGGGGTGCACCTTTTGTATAACAAAGCTAACCGGGCAAGACTCTATGCTCTGAAAATACAGTACGGGGATCCGTTGAAGTCTTTTCAAACGTTACCGGCGTACTTTTACATGCTGAAGCAAGCCAATCCCGGTACCCTAACAAACATCGAGATAGACTCGAAAGACCGGTTCAAGTATGGCTTCATGGCAATCGGGGTTTGTCTACAAGGGTTTATCCGTGTTATCAGACCCGTCGTTTCCATCGATGCAACCCACTTGACGGGATCTGTCAAAGGGGTGCTGCTTATAGCCTCAGCCAAAGACTAAGACTCAAAAATATACCCATTAGCATTTGGTTTCGCAGCCTCAGAATGTAAGGGATCCTGGAAATGGTTCCTTTCTGAATTGACGAAGGGGATTGGTTCTCCTCAGGATCTGGTCATCGTTTCAGATCGTCACAGAGGCATTATATCAGCGATGGAAAAGGTTTTCCCTATGCACAGCACACATTCTGTGTCTTCCACATTGCACAGAAATTTAGACAGTCATCCAAGAATCGAAGTCTTGCAAGAGAATTCTTTTACAATGCATGTTACAAACACCGTCGCGATGAGTGTGATATTGACCTTCAACAGATGGCTGCTTGCAACCAGAGGTACTACAACGACGTCATGAAAATTGGGGTAGATAAGTTCACAAATGCTTACTGCCCCAAAAATAGGTACCAGATGATGTCTACCCAATTAGCCGAGTCTATGAACTCAGCTCTTCTAGATCTCCGGAAGTTGCCTATCACAGCCATTACAGAGCAGATTCGGGATATGATATAGAGGTGGTTCTACAAATGTCGTACTATTGCAGAACGTCTTAGGTCTGATCTGACTCCGGCAGCCGACAATCACATACTTAAAGGGGTTGAACCTTCTTATAAATGCATCCTTCGTCCTATCTCATACCACAGGTACAACGTCACCGAAAATCAAATTAATTCCATTGTCGATATTCAAGCAAAGACATGTGCCTGTCGCGAGTGGGATCTTCAAAAATCACCTTGTCGACATGCCCTTGCTTGCGCCAGGTATGTAATCAAAGTATACTATCGTCAGTTCGTCATTTGCCATATCCATATTTAGGGGTCTGACATCCAATAATTATTTTTTTTACCAGATACGCATCAATTCCGGTCCTGAAATGTGCTCCGACTACTACAGATCTGATTGGCTGCAAGAGGCATATCGGGGAGAAATCAACCCGGTTCCATATGCACAGAAATGGGTCGTACCCGATCATGTCCGGAATCTAGTTATTCATCCTTGGAAGGTGCGTTTTCTGCCAGGAAGACTGAAAAAGTCAAGGTACCGTTCATGCGTCGAGAAGGCTAAGCAAAAGAAGTGTTCTAAGTGCGGCCTAAAGGGACATAACAGGAGGAGCTGCAAGGAAAACATCGTCTGATGCTGCTAACAAAACCAAGCGTCCTCGCGGTTGCAGTGTATGCCACAAAGAGGGACACAACAGACAGACGTGCCAAGAAAGGCCATCCACTGACCTAAGCTCTGAGGCTTCGGCTAACACCGACACCGACACCGACTCATAAAATTTTCCCAATGTATTGTTAAAAGCAGGTGAGCGGAATCTGCCATACAATTGTGTATTAATGTAATGTTTGCTTTCCATCTATTCGTGTAATCTTATGTTCAGTCCAAGGTCGATTTCTCCCTAATCGTGTAAGATGTGACGTCCTAGTTTTATATCCATATAATCGTGTATTAAATTGAAGGAGGATTTTCCATCTAACAGTATGAAGTTGAAGGTCATTTCAAGCGGACCAGGGGAATTGTAATCGGGTGCGGCACTTGAACAAAATAAAATCCCAATATTCATCATCTTAGAAAAATGCTTCCAAATTAATTAAGATCATAGATTCGTAGCAAAATAGTTTGTCTTACGTAAAATAAAATAAATACAACACTTACTCGGTTGAATTAAATAATGTTACGTTCAATGTATGAAATATTTGTAAAAAATTAATATATATACAATACAGTTACATGTAGGTAATAAAGTATGAAATAATGGAAATTAAATTTTAAAAATGGATCTTGGCTTGAAACTATTGTTAACTTTTGTGTTACAGCACGATAGGCTAGATTAGAATGTCTTTTTTTTTTTTTTTTTGAAAGATAAAATGGATCGTTTTTGTTGCATATTTTCGTGGCCAATACAATTATGGAAACAAAAATTACCAGTTAATTGTAATTTTAGCAAAATTCATAAGTAGCCCAGAATTTATGGGGCTTTGCAAAACTGTTACATCTGAATAAGTTTTATTTTTTTATCCAAGAGAAATATTTCTTGGACAAGAAATATTTCCCTAACAGCAATTCCAACGTGGCACTTAATTATTTTGCATTCTGCAATCTGAAAACAAAAAATACATAAAACAAAAATGATGGTTAATGTATCGTGTAAGGATGCTTACTTTCCAACGTGTAATTGCATTACTAATGGTTCAACATGCAACTGGTCAATGATTACACGGTAAATTTTGGGTCAAATGAGGGAATTTTGCCTTGTTTATATTATTAACTAATAATAGAGGGACAACATAATATGATCATCGGTTACCTTTGTATATATATCGCTTTGTATGTACATTTCTTTTTTTAATGGGTTCACCTTTTAATTATAATTATAATAGAACTTTTGTTTTTAATGGTTGGGGGGGCCACCGGAACCCAAATGGTGACATTCGCCTCTGAAGGTCAGCCCAAATCCCCGCCACCGGGAAACGTTGAAGTGAAGGCCCATAAAGCCAATTGAAAATCGTGTCTTAACTACAAGTTTAATATCCATATAACCGTGTATTAATTTGAAGGAAGATTTGTAAATTGTCTGCTTATAATAGTAATGAAGTTGAGTTTTTTTATAATTTTAACCTTTATGTTTTGAGGCATGTATTTTATTTAAAAATATATATTTTACCTGATTTTTTGTACTTACCGTATAAAAAGTACTGACACATGGAAGTCTCAATAATGAAATGGTTGCCAGCGAGGTAAGAAGAACAAAATCCATTTTATCGTGAATATTTTCCATCTACTCGTATGAGGTTCACATTAATTTCATTGTCTGCTTGTAATAGGAGTATAGAACCGAAGTTCAGCTTTTTATATTTTTAAACTTCATAGTAGGAGGCAGGTATTTAAAAATAAATAAATAAAAAGCTCCTACCCTTTGACGAATATAGTATAATATAATATGCATGAGTTTTACATGTGAAATATACAAGGAAATTAATCGGTATTCAAATATGGCAAACACCGGCATATTTCATAACCAGGTTAATGACATAAACATCAAACAGTGTGTTAATTAACATTCCTCAGGTAAGCTGTTTGTAAAAATTTCATACGCGATATCCTGCCTATGGCTCTGTATATCCGTTTCAGCGGTCTTCACGCATTTCAAACCTCTGAGAAGGGAACATATCATCAACAAGACAAAGACTCCATTACTTTTCGGACTTAATTGTTTTGGAACTTGTTTTTCATTCATCCAACGAGCCTTCATAGGAGAGCTATCATATGTTCGCCTCCCCGTTCTGTTAAAAAAACCTGCCTGCAAGCAAATAACCGTGAACAGACGTCGGAGTGGTAGAATCTGCTGGTAGATAAATGTACCGCCTTGGGGTACCCAGTGTGCCTTGGGATCATATACCTGGATCTCCCATAACAAAAGATCAACGACGCAAACAACCCTGTGGCCGTCTTCAACCTTACAGGGGACCACCACTTGTAAACGAAAAATTCTACACTCAAATATTTATAACCAAATCAAGCTGGAACCCATGTCTGCGCACCAGAATGTTACTAACCTTGTCACAGGAATCCCATGGACTGCCCTAGTCTGGTCGACGGCCGTCACAATATTGTTTCCATTCCGGACGAATGACGAAGTCTTTGATGCTGAAAGGTCGTACTAAACGTCCATGTAAATTCGGCTGCCAGCCTGCCCACACCTTTGCCAGTTTGTCCTACACATCACATTTGCATTTTATCTGAGTGCACAATTCCAAACAGATAAACATATCCTCTATGTTAACGCTGTACTTACAAAAAAGTTGCAATCAACGATGCCCATTCTATCCTTGAACTTGTAAGGGCTGGTCTTACTCCCTCTCATCTTGTTTAACAAATTCAGGTAGGCATCAACGTGTGTGTCCAACAGATGGCTATCATTGTCCTCTAATGATATGAAAAAATCTTGTGTCTGCATCACCTCCAGTCCAACGTTACGGCTGCACCCAATGCATTAAAAGAATGATATTACTGTTATGTAATCTAAAATGCAAAGTTAGTAATCATCTTACTATATTTCTTTCGAATCAAGCTTGAAATGCGCATACGCCTCCTCGCTGGGGCCAGTGGAAAGATTTCCTCTACCTAACGGGTTGCTGTAGGGACTGCGTACCCATAACTCCCTTTGACGCTGCCTTGCTAAAGCGGTTTCATCTAATACCTACTGGCTCGAAACACGTATGTCATCGGTATGCACTTCAATTACAGGTGGTTCCCAGTTTGGAAATGGTTGGGAGATGATCGCAGATAGTCTCCGTTTTCGTTGATTTGTCGATGCACAACTCGATTGCTCTCCCGATGAACATGGAGCTGACCCAGACATTTGTTCTGAACTTTTTTCATCAACTCGAAGGGTCGGAGATACTATCCGTGACACTCTCCTTAACCGACACGGTGTTTTACGACTGGTATGTTTTTCTCCTCTCTTAAGTGGACGTGGAGCTGGAGGTGAACCAGTAGGAATTTCAACATCTAAGTCTGACCTAATCACCACAGATGGATGTGAATGTGAATGTGATGGTGACATTGGATGTGAAGGCGGACTCTTTACCGCAGTAGATGATACCTTAGACGCGTCAGGTATGTCCTCATCCTCGCCCTTTTTTTCACTGCCCCCTTCATCCGAAACTGGAGACGACTGTGTATTTTGGGATGCCAGCAACGTCGCACATGTTTGATCCTCAGACGGATCATCATGACTAGATTGTGTGACCGTTACTGGACGAAGCAGATATTGAGACGAAGGATCTTGCCACAACACTAACGCAAGCAAGGACTCATCTTCTTTCGGTATGTCCTCATCCTCGCCATTTATTTGCAAGTTCCCTTCATCGAAAACTGGACATGACTTTGTATTCTGTACTGCCAGCAACATCGGACATGATTGATCCTCAAACGGATAATCTGGGCCTGAATGTCTTGCTTCCACTGGACAAGGACGATCGTGTGCTGAAGGATCTTACCACAACACTAACGGAAGCAAGGATTCATCTTCTTTCGGTAGCTCCTCCTCCTGGCAACCCGTATCTGTCTTCTCTTCATCAGAAACTGGACATGAATGCATATTTTGTGGTGCACCCAACAGCAGACATGTTTCTAGGTTGCTAAAAGGACTTGCTAAAGCCAGCGACCATTGAGTTACATCGGGGTCCTCTGCTCTAGGTACTCCTGGATGTACTAGACCTGGTATACCAAAGAGAGACAATATACCTGCTTCTCGGGGCCACAGGTATAACGGCATCTGAGAAAATAACTTGTCAACCCCAAACTGTGATCACAAAGCCAACGAAGGGGTTGCTGCCACCTCCAGACCACCTGCCCGTTCCAGGGAAAATAAATCCTCGCACAACACTGAGGGAAGGTTTGATTCATCAAGGTCCGATATGTCATCAACACAGACATGTTTTTCATAATGCAGTTGATCATCATTGACCCTGTCATAAACGCATCCACTATCATCCTGCCAATCTTGGTCGTCTTGCCTTTCATCATCGTCGCCCTCTTCATAACCGGCTCCGTCATTGTAGGTAGCCTGATCGCCACCCAAGCCTTCTTCCGCGTGCTCTCCACTCCCCACACGCTGCGGCTGATCTCCTGAATTACCGTCCCCTACATTTCCCTTGGGGATGACAGTGTCACAGTGTTATGTTTCCGAATATATAATGATCATTATTTAAATAAAATAAAGAACACTTGATACACAAGTGAAATGTGTGGATATATATGTACTTGAAACCCCAGCATCCGTCTTAGCCCTTCGATCTCCCGCCTAAAACCCTCATTGACTATATTGCGTACACGGTCCGCCCCCATTTCCTCATGGACGATACTGCGTACGCGTTCCGATATGGCATTCACCGCGTTCAGAACTCTTTTGAGAACTTCGGGTCCCACAAACTGTCGAGGTACCTCCAACTGTTTATGTAAAATGCTATACGTAAAACACCAAAATGTTTACCACAAATTGGGCAATCAACAACATTTCGAAATAAACCATTGATCCAATAATACTAGGCCAGGTTACCTCATCGGTTGTGTGACCAACCGAATGTCGCCCACGGCCGTTTGACGCTTCCCTCTGACAGAAGTCTTCTTGCTTGGCATCATCAACCGGGCCTGCTGCACCTTGGTCAAGTGAATGAACCAGGTGGTCAGCCGGTTGAGGGAAAGATCCATGTCCATCGTTGGATCGTTGTATATCCGGAAGAACCGTATATGTACGATCCGTTGTATCTACACGGGCACGTACTCTCCACCCACCGTTAGTTTTCTCCCTCGGCCTACGCTTCCTCTTGGTGGGTTCCTCATCCTCGTTACTCCCACTCGGCTTCCACTGGGGTCCCTCAAACAGGTCCACATCAATATCCCTCCAGTAATGTTTCTGTAACTCATGTTCGGTGGGTACAAGCTCCGGAAGCCCAGTAAGCTGAAGGATTATGGAACTAATATAATTGTCCAATATCTAAAGGACATAAATAATATTAAATTATAGCACAAATGAGATATTTGTAAATTACCTTCCCACTTGTCTCAACTTCGGTCCAGGCATTGACCATGCCCGATCCCCTCTGTTTGAAACAGTACTTCCTATACCGTGGCGCTCCGTTGGGATCCCCTATTAGCTTATCGCATTTGTTGCGCATCACAGGTATAGCCTCTGCAGCCCAAAACTGTACCGTATCAAACCCGGGAAACGGTTTTAGAGGGTGTAATTAGCATTATGTATCATGGAAAAACGAATAATCTTAATTACGAACATATGTCAATGTCAAATTAAGGTCAAAAGGGATTAAGGATTTAAAAAATAACCTGTAATGCCCAAATGAATCCGTATAGGTTGTATCTTGTAGTCGGCCCGAGAGGGTCTGCCAGTACCTTAAAACCTTGACGGATGTAGTGGAGGGTCATCTTGAAAACGTAGTGACCCCAGGCGAAGTTGTTAAATGCTTGAACATCCTCCACTAGAGAGAACATCCAGTACACCACCTGGTTCCGGTCGTCCTAACCGAAGAGGACCCTGTTGGCAAAAAGAAGCAAAGCCAACTTAAGTGCGTCGTGAGGCCAGTCGAAATCCTCCGCCATGAATGGAGCTTTCAAATCTGCGATCACAACTTTTTTCCTTCCCTGAAATTACCTTGCGTGAATACCACCCGGGACAACCTCATACTCTCTTGAAGGTATGTCGGACAGACGGCCAAATTTCAGGCCCGTGCACAGACAGAACTCCCTCTTCCTAAATCTCACCTTAGTTTTTCCTAAGGCAAACCATAACTCGTCCTCACTACCTCCAGGAATGAATATCTGTCTCAGCAACAAGCTGTGAATGAACTGTGACTGAAAATAACCCCCTTTAGGGAAATCCAAGTAGTGGCCAAAGCATCCTGACTCAAATTCTGCCCTTTCACCGGCACGGTCAAGAATCTTGTCTACATTGGAAATCAATTTGTGAAAACAGTGTGTGTTGATGGTGATGTTATAATTCCAAGTGGCCCTCGGGTGTACCAACAAATGATCCAAATTTTCCTCCTCAGCCATCTGTAAAAAAAATATAAAATTGCAAGAGTAATCTAACTAAGCATTGAGGGAGCATGAACATATATCCACAGTAAGAATTAAACAGAACAAAACCCATCCTAGAAATCTTTATATTTTATAGCGGTAAAGACGAAAAACATAAAATCTAGAGTTAGGATAAAATGCAACTCCACCCATCTCCTAAACAATCGCTTGTTCGAAGTTCGAAAACTGGATAAACATTGAGTCCAGATACAGTATTTAAGTCGAACACTGCATAAACATTCATAGAATAATCCGAACCGTCGTCTCTGTGAGTAATTTGGATTTCGTTTCAATCATCTTCCTTGTAGTAACAATTACAGACTGAAACCCATCGAGAAAACACAAATTGGGTATAGATTATTCCTTACATGTTCGAAACGACATACCCAGACTGAAACCCATTACCAATTAATACATACCCAGTTGTAATAATGAAATTGAAACAAGCAAACTTATGATAAGAAACAAAATTAGGATCAAAACAGAGAACGCCATACCGTCGACACGAATGGGTGCGCCGTCGATTAAAGAAGTACTTCCAGAAGAATCGGAACAGTTCCTCCTTTTGATGCTTACACGGTGTAAGTTCTTCGAGTAAGTTAGTATACATGAAGAAAATAAGACTGTTTACCGGATTTATGACCAAATTGCAACCAACCCCCCTAAGGTTTGCTCTTTCACAAATAAATTGCAATTAACCTTTCTGGTTTAATTGCAATTAAAAAATAAATATCGTTCAAGTTTTGATAAATTCAAATTTAGATATAAAAACTATTTATAAAATCCAATTGACCCATTTGGATTTGATATAAAATTGGCGTTGACACCAGATCAATGGCCAAGAATTCCTTTAGATTAAATAAATATATAAAAAATATTGATTTTATTATTAAATGTAATTATGGCATCCATTAAATGCAAAGTATTGATGTGATGTGTAAGGTCGACTAATCAAAGTTGGTCAATTGTCTAAAACCTGGTTGCATCGGATGCACGGTGCCTCCCCCACCCTCATCCTGCCACATCAGAAAATGTGATGATGTGGCAGCATCATGCATTGCGTTGCACAGAACCCCTCTTATACCCAGACACAACTTTATCATAAGTCATAACACAGTTAACACCCACTGCAATAGCGGTCAAACTTAGAACACACTAACTAGGGTGAACCATTACCACCCACTCCAGGTGTTGACACGTGTCGCAACTTTGGGTTAACTTTAGACTTGGGGTTGAGTTTGGGACACGTGTCAACACCTGTAGTGGTTCACCCTAGTTAGTGTGGGTGAGAAAAAATGCACTCTGGAGTTTGAGTGTTATAGATGTTCTTCCAGGTGCCGAATTCACAAATACATTTTCTTAATGCTTACACGGTAGAAGTTGTGGAGTAAGTACGTATACACGAATATAACAGACTATACGTATACACGAATAAACTAAGTCTGTTATATTCGTGTAACTGACTTGGTACATGCGTGTACAACTAATATAATTATCACAATTACTTTTGAAATTCCTTTGCCATCACAATTACTGAAATTCCTTTGGCATCAGATCAATGGCCAAGAATTACTTTTGATTTGAATCTTCTATGGCTTAAAAAATTATGTTATTATTATATGTAACTAGTATAGTATTATGTCAACATGTGCGATGCACAGGCTTTGTTTTATTTTTCTCAATTGGACAATTTTTATTAAATTATCTCCTAATATCTCATTTCATAATATAATTCAGCTATCTAATATCTGCACCCTTAAAAAAAGCTAGGGCACCCCTAATTTATTTACACCCTTTTGTATTTACAGCTCAATTTGAATTTTTAAAAACTGATGTACAAAAATTAGTATTTTATTGTTAACAATAATTTACAAAATCAGAAGATTCTATCGTTGATTGTAAAACTAATTTAATAATCTTATTACTAACCAATACTAATACATAATCTTGGTATATATGTATTTTGAAGGTATATACAGAAATATTAATAGGCGGTAAAATTACATTCGATCGACCACCAACGTTCTTAGTTATTACGCAAACACGATTAATCCATGTCGCTGTAAAGGATTACGCTTGACGATGACATGTACTGTGGGTATGTACTAATGATTGGTCGATACCAAGTGAATAGGCAATTTGATTATTGACTCTGTTGGACAGTTTTTCTGGGCAAATGTTCATTAATCTCTCACTTTTGAGGATACTCTTGGAGATGCTCTAACCCTTTTGTCCCATAGGTTGAACGTTTATTCTATCACGATAAGAGTTGATAAGATAATGAGTTGAAAAGACATTAGACACAATTTGTAATCGGTAAACTAATAAGTAATAACAGTTTGAAACAACGGATTTTGTGTTGCAGGTAACCTGAACACAAAATGGGTAATTGGCTTGAATTTCCTATTAAAATAATAAAGTTTTAACTCATTTTGGTGGTAAATGGATGCGTGAAGACACTTGAAACGCATGCGTCGCGTAATTTGGTTCGTCTTCCCCATGTGATGGGGAAACTCATACAAGAACTTCACTAGGGATGCATAAATTTATCTACGACATTTCATTTGCAAACCACTGCACCAAATTCAAAGATAAAAACATAGAAAACACAAGGTGAAGATTTTCGTTTACATATTCCAAACTTAAAAACATCGCATCCCAACTTGCAATATACAGTAGCTGAACCCACTAGTATCAATTTCCATACGTAAAATTTGATAAGGTAAAGACAAACAGCCTACATGTGTTCATTTACAGTACTTTTAATGACCTAATGGGGAGGATGAGACGGTGATAAAGGACGACCCATCTCCCTCTCAAAGTCCGCGAACAGTCTCTGTGTGTCATCAATTACCTGGATAAATTTTGTCCATAACAAAACCACGTCTGTGTTTAAATGCCCAGAAAAGTGAGTTCGCACTTCCTCCAATTCACTGAATACTTGTAGAATCGCGTCAAGAAAGGAGTATATTCGATCTCGGCTGACCGCTGCTTCGCCTTGGAAATTCCTATCCATTCCGGAAAACGAATATGTGCACAACCGTGGGTTTAGTTTTGTGAATGTATTTGAACTTTAAAGTTGGGTTATAATTTATAATTTATAAATCAAGACTTTTGAAGTTCTCAAGTTTTTTGAAATTGTAAGTTCATTAGTTATTAATTAAGTGCATGCATTGATATAATTAAGGCATTTTTGAAATTGTAAATTCATTATTAAGTGGAGCTGTGAAACTCTATTAGTATATGTAAATATATATTATTATATGATGATTATTTATTAATTAAGTGCATGCATTGATATAATTAAGGCTTTTTTGAAATAGTAAGTTCATTAGTTATTAATTAAGTGCATGCATTGATATAATTAAGGCTTTTTTTTGAAATTGTAAATTCATTATTAAGTGCAGCTGTGAAACTCTATCATTATATATATATATATATGATATGATCGGAAATTATCCTATCAGTGCATCCTGATAGAATTATATAAGGATATTGAATGTGAGCCACTCGTTTTACATACTTTGACTTGGCATGTATGCACTTGTCAAATCACTGTTATAAATGAGTGGCTCACATTCAATATCCTGATAAAGTTATATCAGGATGCACTGATAGAATCGGGACCGATGATATGATATATATATATATATATATATGATATGATATGATTGCGTTGTGAGTATAAGTATAAGGATTTGATGACGCAATTTAAATTGATTAACATATATTCAAGTATTCAACCGTCCTTTCCTGTTTTGCAAGGCTACACGCCTACACGAAGAGGTAATGAGTGTATTTGACTATTTGTAGACCGCCATTGCGCCAGAAAAGCGTGGCCATTGGTTTTTGGGTTGTCAAAATCCGTCTGGGCCATCACATCAAACGTCATTATGCTCTACAAAGCAAGCAAAATCAATTTTGTCAACATCAAATTAGATTCGGTACTTTAACCCCTATCTGATTAAGGCACGAACATAGAATTATAGAAAGGTTAAAACAAAGCATTAGGATATTACTCGATTGACCCTCGAGATTGAACGACAGAAAATGACTGATTTCGAACATGAAACCGGATTCAACACATCTGGTTCGAAACTAATCGTAGTATGTAATGTCTATGTCTCTATGTCACCCGGAGAGGGTTGGTTACAATATAAATAAGGTTTACTATCTTGTACACTGCGTTGTGCAAATGTTGCAATGTTTTATTACACTGCATGTGTTACATATTGAGTTGGGTAAATTGCATAAAAGAACATCTTAATTAAAGTGATAATGACAATTGTTTGAATGTGATGAAAATTCATTTGCGACATTTTCGGTAACCCAATAACAGATATACAGATGTAAGTATTCATTTCATTTACTCACGGTGGGGATTCAAACGACCGAACACTAACTTTTAAGTACAGGATAATGTATGGGATATATTGTATGAATGAAAAATTAAAATAAATAATTTGAATAGTATAACGTGCAATGGTAGTTCTTTGTAATGTGCAACCATGTATATTCAATTCGAAAACTTCATCAGAAAATTAATATATAATAGCTTTCTGAACATAACCCTTACACGATCCATACATTATTTTCATTACTAGTGGCTCATAGCTCCCTATTATCATACTCCAACATATCTACAAAAAATTCTGCAGATACACTAGCATCAATGGAATGCTTTGGATGCTCCAAACCTTCTCCACGCAATTGACCACGTCGTCACCTAGTGCTTTCATCAGAAATATCAATGTCTCATCCACCAAACATCATAGTGATGGATGTCTCTGTTCGCCACTTGAACAAGAAAGGGGTTCGCTATGAATACGCACTTTTTGGCCATACTTTTATACCGTGGCCTCCCCGGAGGTCTTCTTCCTTTCCAAGAAATAGGAACCGCAGTATCTTCCAACGAGAATTTATGCTCCATTACCTGGCCAATCGAAGAAACCTAACTCAATATTCAAAGGTGAAACAAACAATCTAAACCGGAACCAAAAGTAAAACACGGGTGGAGGGTGATTGGGAAGAGATGTAGCATGGAAGCAAACACTTTACACTACGTGAGGAAGGAAGCATGTTGACTAGAGGCAAACAAAACTGTTGGGTTTGAAGAACGGAAACAGGAGATTCAAGGGCGGATTTACAATAAACACAGGTGGAGCTATATAAGGAGGGTGTGAGGGTGTGAGACTGAGAGTGAGGAAGATAATATTTCAAGGGTGATTGGGAACTGAGAAGAGGGGAACTGGGGAAGACACTATTTCAAGGGTGAAACCCCAAATATTGAAAACAAAAGTTAAAAGGTGTTAATTGTAAAAAGGACTCAAATCAACTGTCAACGTTTTAATTTATAAATTTTATCATCATAAAAATTATACCATTAGAAGGGTCTCATATAGATCTTTAAAATGAGACTAATATTGAATACTTAATAATAACATATTATTATTTCTAACTTGAAAAAATTGGAGGCTGATTAGATTTGTTGGGGGAGGAATTTAAGTGCTTTCATTAAAATACTATAACTCTATTTCTAATTGAAGAGTCTTTTGGAGTGGCTCCTTTTTTTTCTCACTCTTCAAATTGACACATAGGTAAGCAAATAGACATTTGAAGAGTGAAAATATAATCTTTTGAAGATGCTCTAAATATTTCTTATTTTTAATTATTTAAGATCATTGATTAAGGGTACCTTTATGTTATTATAAGTCTTGTTTTATTTGATTCAAATTGACACATAGGTAAGCAAATAGACATTTGAAGAGTGAAAATATAATCTTTTGAAGATGCTCTAAATATTTCTTATTTAATTATTTAAGATCATTGATTAAGGATACCCTTATGTTATTATAAGTCTTGTTTTATTTGATTAAGACGGTGCCCTCTTGATTAATTTTTTTTTTTTTTTCCGTTTTATTTTGGGTTTTTTCTTAAAATGAATATATAATGCAAAACACAACATCGTCTAGAAAGATGAAATGATGGATACGGGTAAGAAGGCTTAAAACCAACCCATTTTGTTAAGAATCTTAACATTTCATGAACTAATCATATATTAATATAATTGAAAAAAAGGTAAGTACAATCCTCATGTGTTCGGCGACTGATTGGCTACCCTAAGATATAGTTAACACCTGAAACGGAGTTAAGATTGAGTGGATGAAAATACCCTTCGTTAACTTCAATACATTAAAACCAAGCATCCTGATGAAAGCTAAAAAAACGAATATGTGCACGGATCATTGAAACAAGATGTAGGACTTGTTTGATCAGTTTGCCGGAAGGGATGACGGTCCTGGAGGAGAACCGAACTCTACATCGAGCTCAGCTAAAAGCCGGTGTGCCTCTTCAGTGACTTCGAATAATTGTAAACATAACCAAGCAATGTCCATCGAACAATCGCCGTAAACTCGGTGTCTCCCCGCCGGAGCATTGCTTGTACATTTTGTGATAACATCTCTGACTACTTTCATTTTTCTGATGGCATCTCTGAGTGCTTCGACTTTCCGGATGTGTGTCGACATGGCAGTGAGAACTGGGTAAATTTTATCATTCTCCTCATTGCTGTCCACTTCACCTACGGTCGCCATAGTATGGTCGTTAGTTTTGATACACTTGCTTTCCATCGTTGGTTTTGATATTTATAATAGCAATGAAGGCATTACCGTTCGAAGGTGTTGATTACTAGACAGTCGCGGCCCTTAAATTTTTTTAAAATTTTTTGAAGATCAGTCACGCCCCTTCCAATGTGGTTGGACCCTCCCTTGGGAGCCTCCACCACGACTGTTCAACACCCGGTGTGTACATGTGTATTATATATAAATAAATACCCATTGTACTCCACATGAAAGTGTAATAGTAAAAGCATCTCCGATGTAAAAATGCATTTTTGAGTTTCTAAATAGTGCCACGTCAGCATTTCTATTTATTATGGGCCCACTTTTGAATTTTTTTTAAAGAAATGCAGATTCACATCTCCAAAGCAATTATCTAAAGTCAAATATGCATCCATTTTATGTCCAATCATAATAAAACAATTATTACACTCTCTCTCCTCTTTAATTTTTCAATTAAACAAGATTTAATCTTGTTGGTGGAAAGAGTTGAAAGCTTTAATCTTGTTGGTGGAAAGAGTTGAAAGCTTTAATCTTATTGGTGGAAAGAGTTAGAAATCCTAGTCAGCAACTCCATATAACTTTTGTTTTGGCCACATCATCTCCATATTGAACTTAGATAACAGCTTCAGAGAGTTATTCTAACATTTTTAATATTTATCCTATGTGGCACTCTATTTTCTCCAAATGCTATTGCATAATAGCATTGGAGATGCTCTATATTGAATATTAAAATACTCGATAAACACGAAGAAGTTAAAGTAAGACCATTTTCGATAACCTTGTAGGCTATAATTCCCCCTGTTATATTAAAACTTAAATAAGTTACTAAATATTATCCTAATCCAAAAATGTTTAATTAAACTGAATGCACCCACTGTAAAACAGTGAGAACAGTTCCTTGATGTGACCACCCAATGGACATTAATAATGAAAATGCGATGGACTGGGTTAGTACATCCATCGAGTACAAACGTCAGGATCAGTTCTTCGGTCAGTGTGAATAGGGAACCGAATTGATTTTCCGTCATCGACTGATTTCAACTGAACTAATTGGTTGACAGGTTTCTGCTAGGGGCAACATCATTACATGATAAGAATACTCTGGATGATGACACGATGAGAATTAAACTAGAAGATTACACTATCCACTCCCAAAGGACATACATTGGGCGGACCCACGTAAAGACCATGTGGGGCAGTGCCCTACCTCAATATTTTAAAAAAAAAAAAAAAAAAATTCTTTTGTTTACATTGTACATATACATATTAATTAAAAATCGTTAACAACAAGTTGTTGGTGGTATGGCGGGTGGTGGATCTTAATTTTAGACTTAGGTGCTTAGATCGAGTCTCATCTCAAGGGTACTTTTGTTAATGACATTTTTTGTTCTAAAATATTTTTTATGTGCCTTTTTTCATTCAACTTTATCTTCCAATTTTTTATTGGGGGGTTTTCAAATATAGCCACCGTTAAGATGCCAAAACCACATATAGCCACTAGTTTTTAAAAAACCAAATATAACCAATATGATCATGGATCAACCAATATGATCATGGATCATGGATTGTGTGGTGGAAGTTAGTGGGTTCTTTGACAATTATACCCCTGGAGACGACTTTATTGTATTTAAATACCTGATCTTACAATTTTACCCCTACGGCACGGCACCTGGAGAACCGGGCCTTTCTTCCCATCGGGCGCTTTAGCGTGACCGAGGATGCTTCCATAGGGGGTGCTAGGGAATGGTAAGGTCCTTTAAGTGGAAAAGCTCTTCCTTGAATTAATTGCCAATTTTCCCAGTTAACACCTCCGAAGAGGAAAAATCCACGAGTTGAATCCACAACCACCGACAAACTATCTTTCACTAGATGATAAAAGTACACCCTTAAAAGTGACCAATCCTCCCGATTGTCTACTTCCTATTGGATATCCCTTTTACACTACCATCAGGCCTACTAATGAAAAACTTGCATACTTTCTATCAAAGACACTTCACTCATGTCTCTAAAAGACAACTTTCTATCCAAGACACTTTACTGATGTCTCTAGAAAGATTTCTTGCTTGATTATCTGGATCATCTCAATCTTAGCCAAGACTTCTTGCTCAACTATCCGGATCATCCCGATCCTAGTCAAGACTTCCTCGCTTAATTATCTGGATCATCCCGATCCTAGTTAAGACTTCATGCCTTTTACAATGACTTCCTAATTGTGATCAATGTATACAAATGCAAACATAGGCAACATAGAATACGAGATCAATATATCATATGGAAACTAAAAATGATCAATGAGCACACAATGTATAATTTTCTAGTTTGTAATCCAAACAAATGACATCACACAAAATGATGCAGGTAACAAATGAAATATATGGATTAGGTACACTCCATGAAAAACTAGACATAGTCATCAAAGTTCACAAACAAAGTTGCCCAGTTCTTATACATGAACAAAAACTTAGAATATGCAATTCTACTTAATACACAAATAAACCCTAGATATTGTTCATGCAAACTAAAGCTTGAATCATAACATAATCATTAAGTATATATTCAAGACTTTAGAACTAAAACCAAAAATGCTAGAATCAAAAGATATGATCAATAAAATCTCTAACAATCATTTAGAGCACATATTCACAAAATAATCATTTAAATCTCAAAAGGCTCTAAATATAAAATTAAATGTGCTAATCCTAAATATATTCAACTAAAGAGTCCTAGCACATATAAAGGCTATCAATCATAAAAACAAAATCAATTAAAGCACAAATAGCCCTAGATTATAAGCTAGTCGCAATACAACTCTCAAACATGCGAAATTTTAGATTTAAGAAAACCTAAATCACAGTCAAGTCTCTAATTAGAGAAATCTAGCTTATAATTAAAGTTCTATCTTTTAACAATATTTGTTCAAGTCACATACACAAAAATAAGAAGAAGACCCAAGGTATTTGAGCATTTAAAAGTTTAGAAATCAAAAGATAAACAAATACCTTGTTAATTTGAGTGCAGTCACGAAATTGATGTAGAACACCAAAACTACTTGAACAAAGGACTTCAAGACCACTTGGAGAAGATAGAAGACTTCAATACGAATTCTCTCATTTTTGAATCATTCAATTTCGATAAGAAATGAGTGAGATATGGCAATTTAAAGTTGAGAGAAAACTTTGAAAAATTTCTACACTTAGTCTTCTTGAATTGAAATGAGAGTGAGATGAGATATTTAAAAGAAATAGAAGGGAGATGATGTGGAGAGGAGAGGCCCACGGGTAGCCAACCCCATCACGCCACCTCAGCTCCCTGTGGAGGGTGCGTGGCCTCCACGGGAGAGGGGCTGATTCGTCAATTTGCCACCCATCTTCCCCTTTTGCGCTCTTCTCACGTTCTTTAAATGTTCTTCGGTCTCGAAACTCTAATTTTGAATCCGTTTCGGATACGAACTATAACTCTCTCACGGACATGGAAGTCTACGAAACTTCAACAAAAATATGGAAATCGACTCGATACACAAGAATGAAAACCATGCACAATAAACACATGGAAAGTTTCGTAACTTCTAACTCGGAACTCGAAAAACTTATGAATGAGTAACCAAAACATTCGGAACTCAAAAAGGAATAATATGAGAACATATTCAAGTCCGATATCAATAAAACACAAACAAACAACCACAAGAACACACAAATATGCCATTTCCTAGAGATGGTCCTAAAACATGCATTTTTACAAAATGTCAATTTAAATCTAATGCATAAGCATACAATAACATGTGTGTGTATGTGTTATACCAATTGAGCACAATGATGCAGGGACACATATGGATGCATATATGTGTGCCTAAATGCCTTGCAAGAAGAATGAGGTCTATATATACCTTTGATGTGCAACAATGCTTGCTACTCTTGAAGTCTTCTCTTTGCTTGATGAGTTGCCAGTCTTCTTTAAAGCTTGATTAACCATGAACTGAGACAACTAATCAATACAAAGAAAATATCGTTTTGATATGGAATTATGCCAACATGACTCAAAAACCTAACATATATTTATAATGAGAGGAGCTAGGGTTTTCCTTAATAAGGAGTTGGAAAAGTAAATTGGAGATACTGAAAACATCACGAAAAATCCAAGAGTTGGAGGAGTAAATTGTTATACTAATGAGGGAAGAGGTTCTTATCAAAAGGATTGTTCAATTCATACCCATTTACACGATGAATATTTTTAGACTTCATGCAACACTCATTACTTATCTTCATAGGTTGAGTGCCCTTTTTTGGTGGGGGTCTAATGAAACAAAGTGAAAAATTCACTAGTGCATCCGAGATATGTTGTGCCGAAAAAAGAAAGATATGGGACTTTCTTTCAAAATTTATCTATTTTTAATCAGGCTTTTCTTGCAAAGAAATCCTGATGGTTCGTACAAAAACCAGGAATCTCTGTTTGCCAGAGTTCTCAAAAGCATTTATTTTGCTAATACTTATTTTTTTGTAAGCCAGGGTGACGATTTCCGTTTATCTGGTTTGGAGGAGCCTTCTATGGGGTTGTGAGCTTGTGATTCAGAGGTCATGGTGGTACAATAGAGAAGGGCATACTGTCACTTGCTATGAGGATTGATGGCCTCCTAGGCCTTGTACCTTTAAGCCCCATTTGGCTCACCATGACAATTCCATGATCTCTTGTGTTTGGTGACGCACTGCGTTTATGCCTTAAATGGAAAGAATGTTGATGTTTAAGTATTTTTGTTTTTCTCCCCCTTTCTTTCCCAATATTCCAAGTTTATTAAATTATGTAAATCACTTTCATTAGATTTTATTTTTTGAATTGATTAAAATATAAAAAAGTAATGAGTAATGCTATATTGCCCAAATTTGGTGTCCAAATCCGATGCCCAAATGACGTGGCAACACTCTAATCCATTCATTTAAATTATATTAAATTTGCATGATTTAAATGAATGGATTAGAGTGTTGCCACGTCATTTGGGCACCAAATTTGGGCAATGTAGCATTACTCAAAAGTAATATATAATTATACTATCTATCGCAAATAACAATTACTTAATTAATTTATATTAAATTTTTTTAACAACATGTTTTTTTCTTCATGAAAATATGCGATAATAATTTATTTCATAAATTGAAAGAAAGAAAAAAAATATATAAATTTCACCCTAATATTGTGTGTGAGACAAATCTTATCAAAGCATTTTTCTTTTTTGACTTTATAAGAAAAGCATTTTTTAATCCTAAAAATATTGAAATCAAATTTTTCGTTTTCGATTGAAACATTCATAAAAAAAAATGATAACAAAAAACGTTTACGGACACCACTTAGACCCAAGTACTATTAGGGTGTGTTTCGTATGAATTTTTAAGTAGAGCTTCTAGAGTATATCTTTAATAGTAGAGCTTTTAAAAAAAATTGTGTGTTGTTTAGTATTCAATTAAAAAAGTACTCTTAAGTTAGTAGATTGTTCAAAAGAGTTTTTGGTTGTCATAAATTACCAAAAAAAAAAAAAAAATGGTATGGACAAAGTATTTAAGTTTTATATAGGATAGTGAAGACAAAGTATATTTATTTATAAAAAAAAAAAAAAAAAAAACTCAAAAAGAGTTTCTTAGGAAAAGTCCAAGTTGACATAAAAATATAAAATAGCTTGTTTAACATTAAAAAAGTTATTTTAGAGATTTGCCAAACAGTCCCAAAAAAAAAGGTCAAGAGAGTTTTTAACATTAAAAAAAGCTTTTTTGGTCAAAAATAAAATAAAAATCATACCAAACATACTTTTACAAATTTTACGAGTTAGAAGTCGATTAATAACAAATTAAAAAAAGGGTTAATTGCAATAACATACCTTAACATTTGGTAATATCACTGCTATATTGAACTTTTCCTTAATTACAAAAAAGTACCATTGACTAACCGTTGATTGACATTTGACTAACAGTTGACCGACACTAAATGATGGAATGACCAAATTAACCTCCCTTCAATGTTTTATATGATATTATAATATTATTTTTTAAATATATATTAAAAAATAAAAAATAATTAAAATATAAAAATTAGGAAGTTGTATAAAAAACAATAGAAAATTAAATAAAAATAATAATTAATTAAAAATAGAAAAATAAGAAAGCTGTCTAAAAAACAATAGAAAATTAAAAAGATTAACAACAGTATCGGCCTTAAAAAATAAAATAAAAAATAAAATAAAAATAAAATAAAAAACAATATCTTGATAAAAAAAATTTTGAAAAAAAAACAATATCCAAAATTTTAAAAAAAACAACAACAATATCCAAAAATATATATATTAAAAAAAAAAAACGACAACAAAAACATCTACATTTTTGAAAAAATAAAAATAACTTTGATGGATCATTTTTAACAAAAAAAAAAAAAAAAAGTGGGGTGAACAATCATCCTCATTAGTCTTCACCATTTTCTCCTATTTCTTTAACTAGGTTAGTATTTAGAGCAACATGTTTGCTTAAAGATTGAATTAAAATTTTTTTTTTTTTTTTTATATATAATCTTTTTTTGCTTTGAATAACAACAAACGAATGACTTTTAGGGTTTGAAGAGCAACAAATGAACATCTATTTTTCCTTTAACTAGATTAGAAGCAACAGATGGAGGAGGAGGAGAGATAGCCGGGTGATGCGGCGAAGGAGGATGGAGGAAGACGACCGGATTATTGCAACAACGGAGGAAGAGGAACGATTGACTGAAGCAGTGGCGATGAAGGAAGAGGTAGAGAAATGATCGGATGAAGCGGTGGAGAAGGAGGTGTGATAAAGATGACATTGGAGGATTTCCTTCATATTTCAACCACATCTCCATTGAAGATCTTGTTCAACCAGATCTGGTGAGATTGCACCATTCTGGTGCGATCTCAAATACACTTTCTTTTTATTTTTTTTAATAATTTACAATTTATTTTTTAAAAAAAAATTTCAATATCTATTATTTATATAATAAATAAGATATAATTTTTTAGACTCATTATCAAAAGGTCATTTTTGCCCTTTCACAGTTAAGTCCATGTTAAATCTAACCCAAGTCAAATTGGTCAAAGGTATGTTTTTGTAATTTAAGCTGTAATATTGAATAAAATGAGGGTATGTTATTGCAATTAACCCATTAAAAAAAGATGGGGAAATGGGTTAATGGGTGGGGATGGGGTAGGCCCCCCATCCCCATTTCCCCATTTCCCCATTTCCCCCAAACTATATAATATATATATATATATATATATATATATAAATGTTCAAATCAATACACACTGATGTAAGTATATGAGGACATTGAATGTGAACCACTCATTTTCATGCTTTGACTTAGTGTGTATGCACTTGTCAAAACTTCTCCATAATGAGTAATTCACATTTAATGTTCTTATATATTTACATCAGTGAGCACTGATATGAACGAGACCGTATATATATATATATATATATATATATATATATAATCTTTTTACTATCAGTTAGACCTGATATAAAATATATTAAAACGAAGAATGTGGATCACAGATTATGGAGAATTTTGACAAGTGCATACACTTTGAGTCAAAGTATATAAATCTAATGGTCCACATTCTTCGTCCTGATATAAAATATATCAGGATGAAGAATGTGGACTATTGTATGCACTTGTCAAAACTTTTCCAAAATCTATGGTCCACATTCTTCCTCCTGATATATTTTATATCCGGACAAACTGACAGTAGAAAGACTATACATATAAATATATATATATATATATATACATATATATATTCTTAATATTTTTTATTCTTTCTATTCTTAATATTTTTTTATTTGTATTTAAATTTGTAATGGATTGTTTTTTGGGTTAATATTAAAAACCTCCCCTCACCTTTGAACTATTATTGGATATATAGTTACAAATGCTTTTATTTTAGAAACTTTCCATGTGAACTAACACCGTTAACATTCCGTTTGTGTTGACTGAGTTTGACTATTAAAAAAGTATAAAATGTCTCTATCTAAGCTTCAATTATATGAATTGATCATTACACCCTCATACTTTTACCAAATAAATTAATAAAATAATACAAAATGTGGGAATGTTACCTTGTAAAAGAGAAATTATTTTATGGACAATTTTACCACTAAAAATAACAAAATTACAAATGAACCAAAATCATTGAAAATGAGTATTTGTTTGGATTTATATATATATATAATATATATATATATATATATATATATAAATACATATTCTGGTTTATTTTCAATGTTTTTGGTTCATTTGTAATTTTGTTATTCTTAGAGATAAAATTGTCTGTAAAATAACTTCTCATTTGCAAGTTAACATTCTCCCATTTTGTATCATTTTATTAATTTTTATTTGGTAAACATATGATGGTATAATGGTCAATTCATACAATTGAAGTTTAAATAGAAATATTTTAGACCTTTTAGTGGTCAAACTCAGTCAACACAAACGGAATGCGAACGGTGTTAGTCCATATGGGAGGTTTCTAAAATAAACCATTTGTAACTATACATCTAATAATAGTTCAAAAGTGAGGGAATGTTTTAATATTAACCCTTATATTTTTTTTAGGGACTAATTGCACAACCGTCCCCTGAGTTTAGGTATAATTGCATTTATATGGAACTTTTACCCATAATTGCACAAACATCCCCTGAGTTTAGGTATAATTGCATGTATATGGAACTTTTACCCATAATGCACAAATATCCCCTACCGTTAGTTGACTTCCGTTAACTCTAACCGTTGACCACAATTTTAACCCCAAATGACTAAAGTGCCCCTAGTTACCTATTTTATTATTAATTATATATATATATATATATATATATACTTTATTATTATTATTTTTGAAAATTTATATATATATATATATATAATATTCTTAAAAATAATTATATATATAACACTTAATTTATTTAATTTAAAAAATGTAAAAAATGGATTATAAATGGATTATAAAATTGGTTAAATAAATAAATAAAGTATTATATATAATTATTACTTTTAAGTATATAGTTATATAAATTGTAAAAAATAATAATAGAGTATACATATATAATTAATAATAAAATAGGTAAATAGGGGTACTTTAGTCATTTTGGGTTAAAATTGTGGTCAACAGTTAGAGTTAATGGAAGTCAACTAACGGTAAGGGATGTTTATGTAATTATAGGTAAAGTTCTATATACATGTAATTATGCCTAAACTCAAGGGACGTTTGTGCAATTAGTCCTTTTTTTAGTATGTAATTTTTAGTAAAAGATGGGAAACGGAGGACGGGAAAAATGGGAAATCAAGAAGGAAAAAAAAAAAAAAAAAAAAAAAAAGGGAAAAATGGGCATGGGCATGGGGATGGTATACTTCCTCCCAAAACCCAAAAACCAAAGAAAGAGAGGGGTAATATAGGTAACAAAAGAAGGACGGCCAGGATTGGATCAAACTAATGAGTTTTAATTGAAACCAAAAACCCTAGCTATATATAATCCTTGCATTGCTACACTCTTCTACAAACCCTAAGGACCTACGAGCAACCTCTCAAATTCTCTCACAGCAGGAGCCAATCTTGTCGTCTCACAAGTAATTTCACTACTTGTCTCTCTATTATTGTATATCTGTCGATACCGTGTTTTGATTTGATGTCATTGTTTTATTTGGGTTTGAGCAGAAATGAAGGTAATCGCTGCTTATTTGCTCGCTGCTTTGGGCGGCAACGCGAGCCCTTCAGCCGATGACTTGAAAAAAATTCTCGCATCAGGTACTCCATTTATTTTCTCTACGATTTGGATCTTTAATTAGTTCTTACGGGTATGATTTTTTTTATTTGATGTTAACAATACTTCTCTTCTGACTACATTTTATATAATTTAAAAGTGAAATTAGAATTTTCACAATTTTATGTTCTCTACTTTTTCATTATAGATTCTCCGATTTTTTTTTTATTGTACCGAGTTCTTAGAACGCAAATGTGTTTCCAACAATTGATGCAATGCTTCAGTTATGTCATGCATTCTATTTTGTCATGTTACCTTATAGAAATACGCTGTATTATTTTATTTTTATAACTTGTATATGAATCGTCTGTAGTGCTTGTTGCTCAAAAAGATTGATTTTTAGCATTTCAAAATTTAAATGTAATATGCATTATTTTTTAGTTTTATTAGCTGAAAGGTCTTAAATATGATCAAACAGTGTCTGTTGAAATGTTGTGTCATAGTGGTTGTGTTGAGAAACCAAAGTGAAATGTACTAGCAACAGAAAGAAATTTAATTTGAGCTGTACCATTTGTATATTTCAAAGACCAAGAAAGAAATATGGTGAAAATGATTTAAAGATACTGTTTCTGAGATAAACCCAATATACACGTGGGGATTGACTTGTTGAAAACTGTAATGGAGTTTATTTTCTTTGTGAGTGAGGACATGTATTTCTGTGTGATATTTAAGTTCTTGAGAGGTTTTGTTTTGCAGTTGGAGCTGAGGTTGATGATGACAGGATACAATTGCTCATGTCCGAAATTAAAGGAAAGGATCTCACTGAGCTTATTGCTTCTGGAAGGGAGAAATTGGCATCAGTGCCTTCTGGTGGTGGAGGTGCAGTAGCTTTTGCTGCCACTGGTGCTGCTGGAGGTGGTGCTGCTGCCCCTGCTGCCACTGAGGCTAAAAAAGAGGAGAAAGTGGAAGAAAAAGAAGAGTCCGATGATGTAAGTTTTCTTTTATTGAATTGAAGTTTTAAGTTTGCTATTTTTCATATGTATTTTTTAAGTCTATTTTGCCTGACTGGTAATTTCATATTGCTGCAGGACATGGGTTTCAGCCTTTTCGACTAAGATCAGAATGTCAGTGTTAATTCTTAGTGTTTTCATTTGGATTTTATAAGTTTTTTGGTCTGTAGTTGGATTTGATTTTTACAATTTTAGAACTTGTTGGAACTCTTGGAAGTTTTGTTTAGTTAATGAAGTGAGCTCAAACATTTTGATTATACTTGTTGTATTTTAGATTATGATAATTTGAATTCAGTTAATGATTCTTATAGCCAGTCAATTTTAAGAAATAATGTGGTATTTATATATCTTACCAATTAAATCATGTTCTGATGAATTTGGTTGAGATTTTGGAAGTTTGGTTTGACATTTGTATATCGATGCAGCATGCAGAGAAAATGGTGTCACTGAATAATGCAGGCAGGCAGAGAAAATGTTGGCTTAGTTTTGATTTTACTTTAGTTCTCACATTTCTGAATATTGTCTGTCTGCCTGCCTGCCTGCATTGCTCTTTACCGTCTTTACCGTCTTGGAAGGACAAATAATTTGCTTGTGTCTGCTTGCTTTTTACCATGCTGGATGTTTAGATTTTGTATTCCTTTGATATGTGTTTGTCCTTTGATTAGAATTGAATAGTTTTTCCGCCGGATGCTCATATATTTTTCAGATTGATAAAAGGATGTATAGGATTTTTCCCAAGGAGGGATGCTAGAGATACTCTCACAATATCCTCTCAAAACACTTCAACCTTTAAAAATGCCCGTGAATATCTTTTACTTTTACTTTTTGGACATCCAAGTTTAATTGCTTCATATTATGATATGTGGACACTTTTTACATTTGGACGTCAAAGTTGGAGCAATTTGAAATGTATTGTTTTGTCATATTCTTTCTACCAATTTACAGTTAGTAGTTGGTTTCAGCTATAAATAAATGAAAAGACAGCTTATTTATTCAAGTTTGTTGGGACAGTGTCTCCAGCATCCCTTTTACTAGGCAGTCGTTGGTTTAACGGAAGGGAAAAGGAATGTGCAATTTCGGTTTCATCACTAATGCTATTATGTATTTGGAGAAAATTTGGTGCCATATAGGATGTTAGATAATGAGGCAATCAAGACTTCTTCTCACCTACAAACCCTCTGATATAAGCTTACATGTAAACCCACTTTTTCAGCATTTGGATCAAAATCAAAATCTGATGCCTGTTATGCATTGTGAGTGGAGACAAAAGCATGATAAGTTATATATGTTACACTATTAATGCTTAGCAAATTGAAAGATGCAACCAAACAATAATTGACTATATACAACCATTTACATTTTTTTTTTTTTACTTTGTCCTCACTACCACCGGATTCTACTTCCTCAAAAGATGTCTTTCATTCTTCAAACTGATAGTATAGTTATCTGAAACAAAGGAAAACTGAAATTAAGAACATCAAAAGCAATGCAAGACTCTCCAATCCAGACTCCTGACCAAGGAAAACATGAATGCACAACCCCAATCAGTATAACAATCGGTTCAAAGGCAAATGATCAAGTATAGCTATCCTTCTGATACGAAAGAATTGCACCATTCTCATATTAGTGACCAATGTGACGATTGTGGAACTAATTATCAATCAAGGGCATTTGAAAATCATACATAAATTTATTAAATAAGGGACCAAGAGAAATATATTTACCAAAACACTCCAATTAGTGGGAAGTATATGACTGTTGTAACTTACGAGTTTCTACACAAGTTGTCTTTCTATATACAGAGTACAAGGGCATTGAGATGTCGGTCTAATCTGGTCAAACAATTTTAGCCACCATCTGCAAATGTCACTGGCTTAGCTCACAATATATATCATGTTACTGCAAACAAGTTTTAAATAACAAGCAAAAACCTAAAAGAAACTAAACATTACCGGCTGTTTAGAAAGGCATAAATAACATCCAATTAATTTCCAGGATCATCGCCAGTATTGAGCCCACCGATGAATGGTTTCCACCATTTGAGGGAACAATGCACTAACGCTCTCATTTATAAGATCTTGGAAGAAATGTACACATGCCTCGTCATCCAAGTCCAATCGAAACTTCTCCTGAAGCTGTGATTACCAACACAGTCCTGGTCATATAAAAGAAACATAAGAATGTCTAGACACGGTCACTGTATTACAAACATCAGAGTAGGTACCTTTAGAATACTTTTTTTCAGGATCAGAAGCTATATCAGGAATGTTTGAACCCGCCATCAGATGGAACAGATTTAAAATAAGGTTGCTAGATTTACGGAGGATGTTATATGCTTCACAACAATAGGATTTGAACCTTGTATAGTATTGGCTGCAAGAAATGAGTAAGCAATTATTTAGGCTCTTTGTCATGATGATACAGTTCCCAAATTGTATCAAAGTCATATATTATAAATCTAGTATGGTCAAGCAGAATTAAAACACGAAAGAGATCCACAGAAAGGTCATCTTTTTAAAACAAAAAACCAAATAAATAAATAAAACCTTTCTGCTCCCCCCATAGCCTCAACCATTTCTTTGCAAAGCTTCATTGGTGGAGGAAATGGCTTGGATCTCGACCAAGAATATAACCAAAATCCACATGGAAAAGGCGTCCATCATCCCTAAGAAGTAGATTGTCTAGGTGCCTGCAGACCAAAAAAATAATGTCTTCAGAAACACACTAGCTGAAGATTGAAGCTGCATATTTATCTCATTTGACTCCATAAAGCACATAACAAACATCAAAAAATCATCCATAAAATGGGAATGTAACTCCACAGTGGCATGAGAGTTTAACAACATCAAAGATACAGCAACATTATACATAAGATAGGCTTAATAGCAGAACCAGTACAGCTGAAAGTGCAGAGATAAGACAGATAAATGTGTCTTACAATCTGATGGATAACTGTTTGCTCCATTTTACCCCATTGTCTTTGGGGACTGGGGCTGGTCCTCATTTCGAATCTTATGACTTTCAGCATATGTGATCATTATATTGGACAACTTCAGACATGAGGGAGATGTAAACAAACCACAAATGCACGTCCTAAAAGCATAATGAATCTAAGAATCAAAAATAGGACAGACAAACTACTTTAAAATGCTTAAACACATTGCTAGGAAAAGAAGAAAAAGTACACATTTAACCAGCTGCCTTCCATAGCCTAGGAAGTTGCTACACTGAGCTTCCGTTCACAACAGTGAAAGAAAACGTAAAATCACAACCTACAATGTTTGAACTTTGAACATTTCAAAAACTACCCTTCCCTTAGTCCTCTCTCCCCTCCTCTCCTCATCTCCTCTAACAGAATCGTAGTGACAAGAAAACTTTAATTGCTAATTAAAATGGCTTATGATACATGAGACTTAAAAACATCACCTGTCTCCGATGCCAAGTATGTACGTGATAACAGAGTAGCCGGCACAACTTTTTATAAATGTTTCAAGACAGGTGGCTGTAATTCCGAATGGCCCATGCTCATCAGGATGAAACTTCTGCAAATAGCTTATAATGCTACGATGCTCTGAGAGAATCTGGACATTGAAACAAAACAGTTTACTAACCCATTGCACAATTTTACATGTAAAAGAGAAGATAAACTTATCCTGCACACTAACTTAAAGAGATAAATACTGTTGTTGGGCCCTTTCCTAATAACTTAATTTTGAGTTGAGTGATTACTAACAAATATATATTTAGTTTGTCATCTATGATGATAAGATTAATCCTGTAACTCAATCATACAAGGAAACAAAGAGATTGCGAACTGTATGCTGTAGTGCACTTTGTAATCAATGAAGTTCAGTTTTTGATGATAAAAGTACACTTTTTTAATCAAAGAAGCATCTTAAAAAGGACATAATACCAGTGCTAAAGAATGAGATGGTATGAATTCCAACATGCCCTCATCTTGTCCAGTTGCAAGCACCTTATATGGAGTTAAGTGCAGATCAAGATTTTCCAACTTAAGCAATCGATCCATGAGTGACACCATTTGCACAACCTAAAGTAATCACACATCAAAATATAACCGATGTGAAGGTTTTATCCCTCCCCACCTAGATTAACCTTTGCGAATGGATGGAAGAATAAAAGGAAGGAGAAGGGGTAGTGAAAAGATAACAATTGTATAAGATTTTGTTCTAGGCAAATGCAGAAATTTAGCATTTTACCAATTGATCTTGCCGGATATCATCACCCTTCTTGAAAATCATCTTGCAAGTTCCACCACTTGCTGTTCTGAAAGTCAGACGCAAAGGATGCAGTGCACTTTTGAAAATAGATGACTCAGATGGCACAATCCCAGTGATCAGAACACTTGGAGCCAATAGGGATCGTACTGGCTGAAAATATAACCCCCCAACAAAATACTTAGACAATTGGTAACGATTTTAGCACTAGAATTGAACAAACACCAATAAGAAGGTATCAAATAAGCCTCAGAAAATCATAAAATGCTTCAATAGACAAGAAATTTTATGTCAAATAACTACCTCTTCAAAATAAGTAAGTTCACTGAGGAGACCAGAAAGTAGTTGTCTAAGCTTTTCAATTTTTTTCTGTGTATTGCCTCGTATGGCTCCAACTTCTCTCATTATAGTACCCAACTGAGCAACCAATTCTGTCTGACGCACCAAACTCTGCCACAATTTAGAGCCATCCTCCCCATATTCAGTAGGTGCCAACTGTTAGAAAGAGGATGTGATTATTTTATTTATTATTATTATTTTGAGACGAGGAAGTGATCATTAGTATTTCAATTTATCATAGAAGCAATTTCTTTAAAATTATGCACTTAACATGGCAATCATATTAGGATAGCTTATTTCCCGAAATCAATTTTTCTTCATCAAAAGGGATGCATGCTTCACACAGTCAAAAAAAATTTCAAAACCTGTAGGATTCCTGCCATACACCTATTCTCATGGTAATTTAGAGCTATACAAAATTCTATAATTCAATGCAAATAGGCATCTGTGTTCTGTTTTTCTTTACACTAGAAGAAATTTGACATGTATCGCACCTCCATAAAAGGAACCACTTTTTAAGAAATCTAACGATTTCCAATGTAGAAGGTTGTCTTAAGAGCTGAATTTTTTTTCATATAAATTAAGATAATATCAAATATAATGACAGTAAAAATGATTTTTAAAAAAATCTGTGGCATGCAGCAAAACATACAAGTGATGAAATGAAATAAAATTAAGAACTCGCACCTTCTTCACCCTCTTTTCTAGAATCTCATGTGTAGAATAGAAATGTTTGGTGAGGGCAGGCTCACCTAATTCCACAGTGACATACCAGCGAAGAAAGCTGGCCAACTCGATATTATGCGATGCTGTAAAAGTTCAAGAATACTCTTAGATGGTATCACTATCAAATTAAGTGAACAATACATAAAATGACACCTTCAACATGCACATGCACAAGGACATGGAAAATTCATCCACATGAATGCACACACAACAAATTAATTAACTTGTTAAGTGCCTACAGCGTTCTACAAGAAATTGAGAAAGGCGAGATTTATCAGAGCGCTCAAACCGAAGAGCCTGAACCAGCTGCAGTAAGTAACACTGGAGCTCCTCATCATCAGCTCTTTGAAGAACACGGACAGCATAAGCACGAACCTGTTAAAGTGAAATTAGGCGTTATTGTTGGGAATAAGGTGTGTAAATTATCTACATTATTAGTGATGAAATACATCTACACTCTGACTCATTGCTTTTATTAGTTGGAACTTGATGACAGAATGAAGGTCAGAAGACAAGGTGGTGTGTTCAATCCTTCTTGGGTGCAAGTATATTATTGTTAACCCAAGAAGAAGAGAACCATGTTAATAAGGAGACAAGGCAATTTGAAGGTCAGAAAGAACTGTATTTGTATTTGTTCAAAATGCATATAACTGAATTCAAAAGATGGGTACTCTAGAAACTTCTCCACGACTCCACTTCATGCATAACCAAGTATAAAACCTACCCAGTGAAAATGGTTGGCAGCACATCTTACCACTCCCATGATAGAGCTATTTACAAGGACAGAAACATAGTTTTTGTACTAGTAATCCATCAAGGAAGCTTCTAAGTCAAAAGCACAGAAACATAGTTTTTGTAGTAGTAAACCCTCTAATCGAGTTTTATAAGAATAAAGTACACCCAGCGAAATAGAACAATTCCTAAAGCAAGGCTGTAAAACACCATTTATATTCTATACATGCACCAACCTCTTCACTTTCAAAAACAGGCGATAGAAGCTCCAATGCATCACAGACATCAATCATTTCCCACCGACCCATCAGTTCTAGTGCCTGTTTTGCTTCCTGTAGGTGCATCAGAATAACAATCTTTAAAAATAACCAATATCAACCAATTGATAGCTGACATACATTCTTGTTAAATTTAGAAAATAGATTTATTCATTGATTGTTATACTACATAGAACTTTACAGTCAGACAAATTCAAAAGTCTAATACAATCAAAAAAGAAAATTTCCAGAGTGCAAAGATCCATGGGGAAAATGAAGACTAACAACATAACAAATGAAAAC
Source organism: Acer saccharum (assembly GCA_030490815.1). Classification (NCBI taxonomy): domain Eukaryota; kingdom Viridiplantae; phylum Streptophyta; class Magnoliopsida; order Sapindales; family Sapindaceae; genus Acer; species Acer saccharum. The sequence continues at coordinate 23,401,790 of CM059872.1, read as the reverse complement.
AAAAGGCATTGTGGTTGTAGGAATAGTTTGGAAGTAACCACATCTCTAAACCAATGTTGAGATCCCAAGTTTAAATCCCCCTCCCTCAAATTTAAAAAAACAAGGACATAATTTTTTTTTTATAAAAATAACAATAATAAAACATCAACAACACTGAAGGAGACATGTGAATTCACAACAAATGAGCATGGCAGTCCCTAAGACCTAACAGCAGACCGTCCGAATTCCATTTTGGGGTCATTTAGAAGACTCTGAGATCCACAAGGTAACTTCTATCAAATCAAGACATGCAGGAGCACTATCTATGACAAAGTCTTGCTTTTGAGTGTTGCAAGCAGTACAAAGGGATAGTTAAGCCACACACCAATTCCCATTCTGGACCCATTTGAAAAAGAATGCAGTTGGCAAGGTAATCTCTATCAAAACAAGACATGCAAGAACATTACTCATGGCACAAACATCATATGCTGTATACCCATGCTATTACACAAAGCACCCACCACAACCCACAGATAAGGTAGGACATTAAGAATCACATAAAATGGAGTGCAAAAGTTCATAAAAGATAAGATGAAAGCATAAAAGGAATTGGAGAAGAGAAATAGAAAGCTAGAGAAGTGCAATAATCCAATTAACCGGCCATATTCTAAAAATGCTAACCTGGACATCACTCCACTCAACACTACGGAGAAATTTTGTGAGAGCCCTCTTCTCAGACATCAATGAGAAACGGAATTTCCAAAGGAGCTGTTTCTCATCTCCACTCAAAGTCCTTGTGGGTGGGTACTTTAGAATTCGTTGAATAGACCTTACAATCAAAAAATAGGCAAAATGATATTTCACTCAATCCTAAAAGTAGCATGAAAATAAAGCCGAAAATAGAACATCAACAAAACAACACAACTAAACCACCAAACAGATAGGCAGTTAAGACCAGAACGGCTACTATGAAGAAAACAAAATCTCGCTGTGATATGGCATAAAAGAAAAGACTCTCCTATGAATCTCTTATATGGTTACTATATCAGTGTCTTAATTTTATTATTAATTATTTAAAAAAATAAGAATATTTTGGTAAGATGTGAGTCACTTTTATGTAAATTTAAAATTCAACAAAGAAGCTCCAAAATTCAACCAAAACCAAAAAAAAAAAAAAAAAAAAAAGAACAATGGCTGCAAACATCTAATATTTTTAGATTAGACACATCAGCTATGAAAGGACGAAATAATGGTGCAAAACATGCAATAAAATTCAATTTTTTTCTCATTAACTATAAAAAAAAAAAATCTAATGTTCGACAGGATAATAAACTTACTTTCGTTCATTTGAGCTTGGTTTAAGGTCCCTATCAATAATACCACGGGTTAAACTCCTGGCCAGCTTTAATTGCTTGTGCTCAGAGGGATTTATCTTTCCCACTTCAGGGTCCCACACAGTAACAAGTTCATTTGTTGAAGCTATAGGAGCTGGTAATAAGAAATTTGCTCCTGACTCCTGCATGTCACAAATAAACATTACCACCACATACAATATTTTGGTGAACACAATAAATTAACTTCAAATACTCTAATATGCACATAATTAACAACTTTTGCTATGGTGAAAGATATTATCACAGACATAATAGGGATCAAACATAATGAGCCCCACACCAATTGAAAAGAGTCAAAGACAAATTTGAATCTTCACCAAGCATCAGAGTTAAGCTTTTGAACTAATAGAGATACTACAATGGCTTTTGAAAAAAAAAAAACTGAATTAAGCATTTAAGCTAGAAGGGGTATATAGATACAGTAGGTCATCCTAAGACAAAGATTCATGTCATTGATATAGTTATTAGCTAGTAGTTGTTTCATATTTTACTTATGTGGTTGATCCATCAAATCATGAGATAAAAAAAAAAAATCCAATTAAAAACTTTTAATTCCATAAATCATAATATAATAACCATCTACTCAAAGGCGAATATAAATCAAGGTTTTCGAAACAACATCATGCTAAAACTGGTCACAATTTGTTGAGTTATCATGGTTATCTCGTCTAGCAGAAATATATAATTAAAATGAAAATAAAACATAACTAAAAGGATAAAAAATAAGATTACAAAACTAAACTAAATTTGCACTGCTATTATTAAAATGCTACTATGGCATTCCTACAGATACAAACAAAAATATCATGGTAAAAGAAAAATAGTCGGACAGTTGCAGATAGGGACCACCTGAAAAACAACTCGGTGCTCGAAACTACAGAAATCAACAACCAAGTATAAATAAGAATTTCCATTTTTACAGCTTTCAAGCTCCTTGATTCTCTCCATAGCTTTGAATGTGAGACGGTCCAGCCAATCAACACGCTGAATCTGCCCCCGCTCATAATTATTTACAAGCTTTTCCAGACGCTCCAGTTCCCCACGCTCATTCCTGGGGACCTTTAGAAAGACGAAACACAGTGTATGGGTTAGCAAAACTAGAGTGTGTGGATTAGCAAAACTAGCTATGAAAAAAAAAATAACATGGTGAAACCTTCACATTTTAAATCTATAACATTTAATAAGTGATAATGGTCAACCTTTCCAGGAGTAGCTGTAGGCAATGATCCATCTGCCTCTTTTCCTGACCAAAGCCTAAGCTTTTGCTTCCCTGTTTTGAGTTGCATTTTGCTGTTAAAGAGAAGTACGGTAGCCCCACCAACCAATCCCTCATCTCTCCCGCATGAAACATCCCAAACCTGAATTTCAAGGATATTGAAAATAAATAAAATATTAGCTCCAAGGAATGCGAAAAGTGTCAGACAAATTCTACTATTTTACTATAAATAAACACAAAAAATGAAAACTGCGCCATTTATACTACTAGACAAATGTATCTCATGCATGAAACAACATGACATCTTAATTGCAAATCAACATGAGTCAGTACTGAGCCAAACCATTGAAGTTAGGAACGAAATTCGGACTACTAAGCAAAAGTATGTTTACTATTGGTTAATACCAATGGAAGTTGTACAACATGCTTAAAACCACATGGTACATGATCCTTTGATGCCATTTACAAGGACCTTTAATGGGTAAATTGCAGCTAATAGTCAGCTGATGGCAATGTTGCATCAAACCTTTATTTCAAATGTAACCAGAAATTCTGCGGCCCAACCCAATGCAGACCTGTATAAAATGTTATAATTTTTACTCTTATGAATAGCATGAAAGATATTTAAATAAGAGATAGACTAAATTGGTAAGACTAACACTATGGAGAAGTTGTTCCCTTTTCGAGAACATTTGAGAAACCATGCACCGTTTGAGAAAACAAAGGAAAAAGGCACAAAATTCCACAAAGCATTTGCCCTAATACACACACCAAACACATTCACAACAATGACTTCAAGACACCTAAACAGAGGCTAACTCACCGTTAGACCAAGTTGTGAGTGTGCAGTTAAATCCCGATACTTAGTACTCAAAGTAATAAGTTCGTTCCAGCAATATGATGGTCCCATTGATTCCAACCTGCAACCGAAAAGAATGATCAACATAAAGGAAATATGATGGTCAACTATTCAAGAACTTTAGCAAAAACACACAATGCAATAGAGCAGCCAAACCTTGTTCTTGTCGGAAGGCCAAATGGAGCACCATCAATATACAATGCGCACTCAACATATAGCTCTGGTCTTCTTTCCTCTGCAGTAGAATCAATCCCTAAAAAAATGTTCAAATAAGTACACTAATATGAAAAGCTAAGTAAAGTTATTTTCATTCACATTCTTAACAAAGTCAGCTAACGATAATAAGCCTCTAATTCATTCCAAAATGAGAAAAATCGTATTAACACTCTGCTCAAGAGTCAATCCAAACATTAGCATACAAATTCAAAATTAAGATCAACCAAAAAAAATAAGTTAAGACACGATTCGTTATCGATACAAAATATTATTCAAATTAGCTGGAAATAAAGAGAATACCTGAATCGGAGGACTTGGTGGAAGACAGAGTTCCTTCCAATCTCTCAACCCGAAAAGTCACAGGGAGATTGATATCGCACGACAAGAAGAATCGGAATTCGTTTCCGGTCATCGTACCTTCTCGGATTTTACAAGCTGTGATTCTTCATGATTTAGGTTTCAAAGGACAGCTGATGTGGACTTAATCGGAGTTAGCGTGGAAGAGACATAACTGAAATTGAACTTGTTGTGTTTGAGAAAAACTTCAGTGCAACCGATGCACCAATCACCACCACTGCTGATGCACTGGGCCACTTAAAATGTGCCAAGTGGCAGATTTTATGTTAAAAAAATGAGTTCATTTTTGCCAATATTACCCCTATTTCTGTAATAAAAAATAAAAAAAATCCCACGCCCAGAAATCAACACACACAGCCAAACCATCATCTCCAGAAATCCTACCATCGTCTAAAAACAAAATTGAAAAATATTGAAAACGTTTTGTTTTTGTTTTTATTTTTCGAAAACAATTTTGAAAACAGTTTTTTTGAAAACCAAGGGGCTGTCCTTTACACTATGTTTGGTTTGATAGAATTGGAGAGATAGGAAAGGAAATGATTTGGATGAATTTCTAATATATTGTTTGGATTGTTAAATGGGAGGGAAAAGAAAGGAAAATGAGGGAAAAGAAAGGAAAGGGATTTTTTAATAATTTCTTCTTGTTTCACTCAATTGGGTTTCTCACCAAATTTGAGAGGAAATGGAAGGAAAGGAAAGAGATTTTTCAATATCCCAAAAGTAACCCTATATAACAATATATACTATCATTCATATTGTTGAAATAAGGGTATTTTTGTAAATAGAATAAGATTTATACATTTATTTATTTTTATTTGTCTCATTTTCTTTCTTTTCCTTCCATAACTATCCAAACAACAATCATTAAAAACACTATCATTTTCTTTCTTTTCCTTTCCTTTCTTTATTAACTTATCATTTCCTTTCCTTTCCTTTCTTTTCCATCAAACCAAACATATTAGTAAGCGTTTTTCGTTAACTGTTTTTCGAAAAGAAAAATGAAAATGAAAACGAAAATAGTGTTTTTGGTTTCGTTTCATTTTCGAAATTCGAAAACGCGTCTGGTAAAATATACTGAAATTTGTATTTTGAAAATAAAAAAGGGAAAAAACGCATCTGGTAGGCTATCCGAATACTATCAAAAATTGAAATATCAATTTTTACATTTTGTTTAATATTATTACAATTATAAACAAATTGATTAAATAATTAACCAATATAATTTTTGTATTGTAATTTATAAATTAAACACAAGTAACACATCACAAATTACTTCCAAAAAAAATCAATTAATCAATTAATCAAAACTAAACTCTTAAATTATAAATAAGTATTATTTTAATAAATATAAATAACAATAAATATATATATATAAAAAATTAAAAAGAAAAAGAAAAAGAAAGGAAACCAGATCGAAGAAAAAGAAAGGAAGAAGATTGGAGATGAAGAAGAGGAAGAGGATCAGAGAAGAAGAAGAAGCAGCGGATCAGAAGAAGAAGAAGAAGATCGGAGAAGGAGAAGAAGAGGACCGGAGAAGAAGAAGAAGAAGCGAATCAGAAGAAGAAGAAGAAGAAGAAGAAGAGGAGATCGTTGGTCGATCCGCGTTTGGAGGAGCAAATCGGCGATGAAAAATAGATTGGAGGAAGAAGAGATCGGCGACAAGAAGATGAAGAGAAGAAGAAGATAAAAAAGGAGAAGATCTGCTGAAGGAAGATGAAGAAGAAAGAAGGAGGAGACAGAGATTAACGTTGAAGAGAAAAAGGGAAAAAAATTAATTTTATATTGTTAATTTTTTTGAAAAACAAAAACAAAAAAACAAAAAAAAAACATCTTTTTTTTTCATTTTTTTTTCAAAATTTCCACTTTTAACACTGGTTTTGTTTTTCATTTTTTTTTTTCATTTTTTGTATTTTGAAAATAAAATGAAAAACTATTACTGAACGCGAATTTGAAATCATTTTTGAAAAATAAAAACAAAAACAGGTTGAAAAACGCCTGCAGGACAGGCCCCAATTGTCCGGTAGACATTTTTTTTGTTTTCATTTTTTGAAAACAATTTTGAAAACCCATTCGGTAACCGTTTTTCATTTTGTTTTCAAAAAATTTAAAATACATGGGAGACAAAACCATCGATTAAAATGAAATATTTGAAAAACATCTTAAAGATGCTTTGTAAATTTGAAAAGTAAAATCAAAACAGTAATGCTACATATCACAACTAAAATAGTAAAATCACAACAAAACATCACAACACATGTGGAATCTGACGTGGTAATACTTACTCATCAGCCAACCCACCATTCACTTAAGTTTGATGAATTAATTTTAGACCCTTCATATTCTTATAATTTCATTTCACCCTGACACAAACACCAGTATCGATTTGTATTCTCAAAAGAACGATGACCGAATAACACACTCTTCATCTTCCTCTCTACACCATTTCTTCTAAAGAAGAATATACTATCTTCATGTCTCCACCAATATTGCTTCTAAAAAATTGGCCTTAGAACGGCTACACTCTCCATCATTTTTCTAAAAAAATAGACCCAGACCTAGCCTCCACGAAAATCACAATAGAAAAATTTGGGTATGTACAAATGTTTGATTCCAACATTTTGTACTATGAAATTTGCCATTTTTTTAAAAAAAAATTAGTAGTTCAAATGATGTCTATAATGTGTTTGATGAATTGTTTGAAAGAACTATTTTTTCTTTTGGTGGAAAATTTGAAGAGTGTGAAAAGTGTTTGATTTAATTTTTTATTTTTGTTCTTGCACTTAACTGGGAGCTAAAGGTGTAAAGAGTGTTCTTGCACCCAACATGAAATGTGTAAGGAGCTGTTGAGAAACAAACTTTGATACAAACATACAAGGTAACTTTATGTATGTTATTAAATGCCTCATTGGAAGATCCGTTTGTTTACAGGTATTGCTACTATATTCTGTAGACGATCGTGATAAGTATCGATTTACAAATTTAGGGGTTGATGTGATGGACTCGTAATGTACAACCGATACTGGTGTTTGATAGTCTTACGATTGTGATGTTGCTCTAATATGCACAATAGCCTAAATCATGCTTGAATCATCTCATTTTTTTCAATTACTAATATAATTCACTTACAATTGGGTTCATTAGGAGGGTAGTTTTGGTATTTCTCAACTTGAAGAATCTGCTTAAGATGTTTCCAATGCCTGCCTCTTGATTGGCTTTTCAAGTACTTATCATACATCTGTATCTTCTTGAAACTCATATAAGATGGCAACACTAGCTCAGCTTCTATCACCTTTGCCTTCATCTCCCACTATCTGCTCACCAAAATCCAAACTAAATTATCATAAAAAAATTCTTCAAGGCCTATAAAGAAACATACAACACAATATTTTCTTTTTCGGTTTTTGTTTCAAAAATTCACTACAAATTTTATTTTGACTAACTAAATTACCAACAACCCAATATTTACATCCGAGAAAAACACCATCAAGCTACAAAATCATTGAGCTAAGAAAATTTATGTGAAATTAATGTCCACACCAAAAGTGTGAAAAGTGTTTGATTTAATTAATTTCTTTTTGTTCTTGCACTTAAATAAGAGCTAAAGCTTTGTGTTATGTTAAGGATTGATGGTTCAATATAAATGAAGATTTGGTTTTATGCTGATTCTCATGCTTTAAGACTAGGGATTTTTTAGTGATTGAGAAGATTTACGAAAAAAGGATTTCTGATTACCTGGTAGGTTCTTGTTGTACTATAGAACTTGAATGTTTTTCATTTTAAGCATTAAGATATGGATTAGAAGACAATGGTCTTAAGATATCTCACTATTTTTTTCCTAACAGATTGCAAATATCTCCTGATTAAAGAAAAATTCATCTTGGTATATGCATAACTTGTATGGTCTGAATTCATTCAAAAAAGACACAAGTGATGCTACAATGGCTCAAGAGCATTATTTCCTGTATAATTTAGGGATAAATTCAAGCAAACGAAAATTTTTGTTACATTTGTGAATTTATTTTTATGACATGGTGATCCTTTTCCAAGTATCATATAAGTTTGCTTACTAGATTTTGATTTTATATATTTGTTTTAGATATCATATTCATTGGAAGAGAATGAATCAAAAGATTTAGAACAATCTGTCATTCCCATTTTTAAGGTAATGTTTTACATATTATTTTTAGTTTCATTCATAACTATTTTGAAGTTTTTTTTTTTTTTTTTTTTAAATTTATTTCTAAAAAATAAAAACTTTTATTGATTGGTATTTATTTTGAATTTGAATATGTTAAGATGGATATGAAAGTGGTTGAAGCAAACGATTTAAGAGACTCTTCCCTTTCCTCTATTGTTGAGGTAACATTTTCAATATTATTTTACTTTTTTTTTCTTTTTTTTTATGGATACTTTTACTCTTATTCATAACTATTTTAATTGTTATTTATTTTTCATTTAAATATTTTGGAATAGGTTTTGAATGAGAAAGAAGTAGAAAACATGTCCAATGGAGAAGAAGAAGTAAAGCTTGAAGTTGGTATGGTTTTTAATTCACTAGAGGAGTTATTTGAATATTATAGGATGTATGGAAATGAAATAGGGTTTCAAATAATTAAAAGAAGTTCAACTAAGAATGATGATGGGGAGTTGAAATTTGTCTAATATTCTTGTGTTGGATATGGGATATAAAATCTAACTCAGTAAATACTTTTAAATTACAACCAACAACAAAAACAGGTTATAAGGCTAGACTTGGTGCATCGATTTGCCCTGATGGGAAGTGGAGAAAATAATCATGAACTCAATACTCCAGGCAAAGTTCGGCATTTTAAGAGCAATAGAGTAATGACGTCTTCTATGAAAAGAAAGCTGGAACTGAACGATTAAGCTGGAATAAGATTGAATAAAAAATTTAATTCTTTTGTGGTTGAAGCTAGAGAGTATGATAATTTACCATTTTTAGAGAAAGATTGTAGAAACTACATTGATAAGATAAGACGTTTACCGATTGAAGTGGGGGATGTTACTGCAATCCAAAATTATTTCTTAAAAATACAAGGTGAATATTCAATATTTTTCTACACAATTGATTTAGATGAAGATGTTAGGTTAAAAAATGTATTTTTTATGGGTAAATGCGAAGAGTAGGAATGCATATAAGGAGTTTGGAGATGTTATAACATTTGACTCAACATACTTAACAAACCAATTTTTCTCTTATAGGTACACAATATATGCATATTTATAGCATATTAATACACATCACCACACTTTTGCCATGTAAGCAACATAACTTCAATCATATTAATACACATGGCAATAATATAATGATGTGTATTAGTATTCTATAAATATGCTTATATTGTGTGTCTACTAGAGAAAAATTTCTTAACAAACAAGCATGATATGCCATTTGTGACATTTGTTAGGGTTAATCATCACGGTCAATCAATATTGTTTTGTTGTGGGTTGGTTTCAATTGAAAATACCAAGACATATATATGGCTTTTTCAATCTTGGCTTGCATGCATGTTAGGTTGTGCTCTAAAATCCATAATTACTAATCAAGATAAGGCCATGAAAAATGCTATTAAGGTTGTATTTCCTAATACACATGCATAGGTAGTGCTTATGGCATATAATGAAGAAATTGCCTGAAAAATTTAAAGGTTATAAAGCATATGAAAAGATGAAGTTTATTTTGAAAATATTGTTTATGATTCAATAACACTTGCTGAATTTGAAGAACGTTGGAATATGTTCTTAGAGAATTTTCATGTTAGTAGCTATAAATGGTTAAATGGATTGTATGTTGAAAGACAACGTTAGGTGCCAGCATTTGTGAAAGATATTTTTTTGACAGAAATGTCAACTACACAATGTAGTGAGAGTATGCATGCATTCTTTGATGAGTATATTAATTCAAAAACTAGCTTAAAATAATTTGTGGAGCAATATGAGAATGCATTGTGTGATAAGGTTGAAAATGAAAAACATGCAGATTTCAGCTATCTAAATACACATATTCCATGTATTACTCATTATGCAATTGAGAAACAGTTCCAGGCTATTTATACAAATGCAAAATTTAGAGAATTTCAATAAGAGGTGACAGGTGAATTATACTGTGAAGTATCTCAATTTCCAAATAATCTTTCAAGTGTAGATTTTGTTGTAAAGGAATATGTGCATGTTGGAGAGAATATTCATCGGTCTGTTGCTTTTATAGTTCACTTAAATGAGGTTAATTGTGAAGTTAATTGCAATTGTTGATTGTTTGAGTCTACCGGCATGCAATTGCAGGTCTTATATGCCATGGAATTTTTTGTATCCTAGACAAGTATATTTTGAGGCGTTGGAGAAAATATGTGAAAAGATGTTATATTAAGGTGAAAATAAGTTATGACAATTGGGATGTCAAACCTGAAGAGCAACGCTTTGATAGGATGTATAATTTGTTCTATGGGGTGATGATCTAGCAACAAATAATGAGGAAAACTTTTGTATGGTGAAAATAAACAAAGTGTGTCTAATACAATCTAAATGGGAGTGAATAGGTTTTAATAAAAAATAATTACCAATTTACGATTAATCAGTATTATCAAATCACCCAATAACAACAAGCAAGCAATCAACGATATATAAGTGCGGAAAACAATAAAAACACGTTAATTGATTTACGTGAGAAACCCTCCAACTGGACAAAACTCACAGGCTATTCATCTAGCCACTTTCGGTCCTCAAATCCACTATGTGAATGGAAATTTATAACTTAGGTTGATTTCTAATCAAACCATCCTTGGTCACTAATACATTTCATTCTACCCACGGGCCTTTAATATTGATCATAGACCAATTCCTTATGCACTAACACTCTTAGTCACAAGACTTGACTCAATAAAAGATTAAACAACCTAAGTGAATATATGAAAATATTCTAAATGCAATTAATGCTAGGCAAATACTAAATGCTTAATTAGAAAATTAAATATGTAAGAATAATTCCTAATTATCAATGTCTAGATACAAAACATAAAGACTTAGCTAGAGAGGGCAAGAATGTCCTAGATGTAAGCTATCATGAAGAACCAATCTCAATCAACAAACAATGACTCAAACATATTCAATCTTAAGTTTAAGAAAATGAGGCATGCATTTAATCATACAATAAATGTTAAACCTAGGGAAGGATGAACAATAAAAGTATTAATGAAATCTAATAACATGTTCAACTTACCTAGTCATGAAAACAAAAAAGACCCATGCTTGGATGATGAATGGAGATGCTATATGCACATGGATTTTGAGATTGATTGGGTAAAAATGGAGTCTTAGAGCTTTCTCTATCTCTAAGAGTCACTTTCTCTCATTAAAAGTCTGATCTTTTTCTCTAAAAAATGGATGTGAGAATAGATAAAGAATATATAGAAAGCCATAGACAAAACTACGTTGTTTTGATAACAAATAAAAAATAAAAATAAAAAAGAATTTTTCGCTCCTAAGGTCGCTCCCAAGTTCGCTCACTATGAAAGCGAAAGTTGGACAATGAACTTCTTTGGAAAAAGTTCGCTCCCAAGGTGACTTCCTACGAAAGCAAAAGTTAGACAACGAACTTCTCTGGAAAAAAGTTCACTTCGCTCCCAAGGTCGCTCTCAAGATTAGCAAAAAACATGACGACAACATTTTTGAGCGAACCAAAACATGACCAAACGACATCGAAAACTATCAAATAATATACCATTGGAAAGGAATGGGTGTCTATTTTCTACTCCTTTTTAAAAAAAATGAGGTTTTGATATCTGTAAGACCAAATGTCAGATTTGGACAACAACAAGTTACCCAAACTCATGGTATAAGACTCCGTGACCCAAGACCAATCCAAGAGAGGAAACAGGGGACTTCTCTAATGGTCACATATCGCGCTAAGACAAGCACACCATCATGCAAGCACAGACATTTCCAAACACACTTCAGGAAACGAATTCATAACATACGACCACACTTAAATCTAACAATGAGGTGCACATGTGAGATGTGTAATGGATGCATACATATAAACAATTATAACACAAATGCATGATGAACATAACATGCATGAATAGAGAGAGAGAGATAGAGAGAGAGAGAGTGTGTGTGTGTGTGTGTGCAACTAATATCTTCAAGAAGTCAAGAACAAGTGTTATACCTTTGAAGTGCTCTTGAGCTTGAGGTTTTGGGAATGCTATTGAAACTTGATCATGAACAATGAAAAACCTAATCTACCCTTACATACTAAACTCCAATCTGATTTGTCAACGAAATACGTCAATCAAAATATGAGGAACTTACAATCTCCCTCTTTGGCTATTTTGTGACAAAACCAGTACTCACAATTAATTCTTACAAATAAAAACTAAAGGTTAACAAAAGTTTTTCTACATTATATAGAGATACCTAAATTCTAGATCTTCAAGTCTTCAATTTCTTGTAGAACAAACAACCCTACAAAAACATAGCAACTACACTTTCTAAGACAAGTGTATGTGAGGTGATCAAGAGTAAAAGCTCAAAAAAAAAAAAAAAAAAAAAAAAGAATTTGCATTAAAGTAAAGCAACATGAAATGTAGCGCAATGCAATGCCCCCCTACCCCCTAAATGTGTAACCCCTCAAAACATAATTCTTCCACAGCAAACAACATACCTAAAACTCCCTTATCTGTCAAAATACTACTCCTCCTTTTTGTCATGAGATAGGCAAAGGAGTATCCTCAACCGGGTTGCTTTAGCAAATAGTGTTTTATGCAACTTAAATAATTGAGAGAGATTCAAGGAGATTTATTTCAAAAAGAATGTGTGAAGTTGTTGCTTTGTATGCAAGACATATAACATCAAAGTTCAAGCAATGGTATTTGACAAAGCAAACATCAAAAGGGTTTTCAAAAAATTCAAACCAATTTGTACCCTTTTGTCATAAGCAAACAATATATAGTTTCTAAAATTTTTGTAAGAAAAGAGCAACTATATCAATCCTTAAAGGTAAACCAAGACATGGATATATAATATCCCATTTGATTTTTCTGGATGAGATATCTGTATGATAGTAGTCTTGTTTACACCTTTAAGAAGAGAGACAAGACTAAATTGGATGTAACATCCTTATTGATTGAATGGATACAAGATCATTATTGATTGTAGTCTTGTCATTTGCTTTCACACATATTTGCATTCAAAGTTGAGCGATCAAAAATATCATGCATATCAATTCAATTATATCATAATAAAGTTCTGATGTCATGGAGATAAATCATGGGTCATTCAAGTGTACTTCCCAATTAATTATTCTAGTTCAAAAATGCATTATTAAACAAAAAAAAAAATGACATGGATTACAAACAAAGTAATTGTGCACACTTTTATATAAAATACCATATAAGCATATATGTGCAACTAAGTTTCTCAAGCAATTAATGAAGAAGCATAAAATTGATCAAGGTTTTGCACATTTCAATTTTTGTAAGTTCGCTCTCTTTGCTTAAGCTCCCCTTATTGGGTCAAAAACCAAACCAAATCAAGGCATATTGCAAATCTCAATAGACCTACAAAGTGTCTTGAACCTAGTTGAATCTAAGGGCTTTGAGAATAATTCCACTAGTTAATCATTGGTTCCAACATGTTCAAGTGCAATGCATTTGTTTTCAACTAAAGTGATGTCTAATATCTATGTGCTTAGTCCTAGAGTGTTGTACATGATTCTTGAAAATGTTAATGGCACTTAAATTATCACAATAAAGGGTTAGAGTACCTTGATCAAACCTGTAGCTTACAAGCATTTGTTTCCTTTATAGGAGTTGCGTGCAACCACTCCCTGCAGCTATGTACTCCATTTCAACTATAGACAAGGATATAGAGTTTTGCTTCTTGCAAAACCAAAAGACAATGTTGTTCATAAGGAAGAAGCAACAACCCGATGTACTCTTCTGGTCATCACAATTTCCTGCCCAATCTACATCACATAACCTTATAAATACATTGGGGCTTTCCCATATCGTTGAGGTTGTCTTTGGTGTTGAATCGATTCTCTCCTTCTTTGTTGTTGGACCAGATTAGGATGATTCCTTGGTTGAACTTGCATGATTTGCCTTTTGACTTGGTGAAATTTTGGTCAAGGAAAGCTTGGTTGTGGAGCTCTCATTGGTTAAGCTTAAGCTTGACTTTTTGGTGGCATCTTCATTTAGGCACTATTTGAAGACTCTCATACTTCAATCTTTTTCCTTGGATGTTGTCAAGGTGGAGGTTCATTGATGCATATGCTTTTGATGAACACCGTCTTGCTGAAGAAGAGGTCTCATTGTCGTCTAAAATTTGTTTCGTACACACATATAAAATATTATGGAATAGTTTGAGAATGATATAAAGTATCTAGAAGAATTGTCTGAGAATGATACTAAACATCTGGAAGAATTGTCTAAGAATGATATCAAGCATCTGGAAGAATTTTATGAGAATGATATAAAGCATTTGAAAGAATTGTCTGACAATGTTATCAAGCTTCTTGAACAACTAGACAAAAATGGCACCACACAAACCAACAACAACCAAAACAACGAAATCGCATCGAGAATCGCAACCAAGAAAACTTAATCTCTGACGAAACGAAACCACACCAAAATCCTAGCTCAATCGCTCAAAAAAAAAAAAAAAAAAAAAAACCCATCAAAGACGATCGATACCACACTCCCAATCTACCACCAACAATCCAATCGACTATAGAAATAAATAAATAAAAAATCATATCCAAGAAGGATGGTTTCACCATGAAATAAGAAGAAAAAACAAGTCATGCGATAAAGGTGAGAAACTGTATAGAGAGATCAAAGATGTGATGTATTTTTATTTTTATTTTTTGAAAAAGAGATGGGGTGTATTAAGTTTTAAAAGTAAGCAAAAGGTTAGTTATGGAAAAAAAATAATTTTTTTTAATAAAACTATTTTATTTTATATAATTAAATCAAAATTTTAAAAAGTGAGACATAAATAGGTTAGTAGAGAGGTGCAAAATTGCCAATAACACCACTAAAAATACAATTAGATAAAAAGGTAATGAGATTATGATTTTGTTTTTCCTTTTATATTTTTAATATTTAAAAAAAATTAAATAAAAATGTAAACATTATGAGAGAGAAAGCTAGAGAGAAAGGCTCTAAGTCTTTCGGCATTGCTGATGAAGTTTCTAAGGATTTCGGCCAAGGTGAGAGAAGAGACTTTAGAGAAAGTTTGTTCTCAATTTTTGTGGACAATTTGAGTCCCAAAGTGGATGAGGCTTGCATGTGGGGTGTTTTTAAATCATTCAGAAGGTTGAGAAATGTTTTTCTCTTGGCGAGAAACAACCACAGAAGAAGAAGCTTTGCGTTTGTAAGGTTCGAGACTTGGGAAGAAGCCAACAATGTGGCTAACATGGTGAACGGAAGGCTCATTTATGGATGGCCAGTAGTGTTAAAGTTAGCTTCATATGGGTGGAATAGTTGACGGTCTTTGACATTGAGAAAGGTTGGTTCAAGTATGATAAATGGTGAGTCAAGAAACATGGATGAAAAAGTTAATTGTTACCAGGTTGGGCAGCAAAGGATACGAACCTTTACGGAGGTGGTCAACGGGCATCATGATATATAAGCTCTATAATGATGGAGCGAAAGTATTTGTGAAGGCCAAGTCTATGTTCTGGGGTGTGAAGGAAAATAAAGAGGATTGGATCTCTAAGTGTGCAATAAGAGTTCTGAAATAGTTTTCTAATGTGTCAAAAGTGAACTCTTGTCTGAGTTCGAGAGGCTTTTCATTCCATACGTCTTATCTAGGTGACAAGAACATTCTTTGGTTTATTAAGTCAGAATTTGAGAAGGAAGGTTTCATGAATAGTAGATTTTATTACTATTATTGTTTTGATTCAATGGAGGAGTGGTCAAAAGCTTTTATTCCCAAATCAAGGTTAGTGAGGATAAATTGTTCGGGGGTTGGAATTTAGGCTTCTTTATGAAGGTGGGATGACAATTTGGAGAACCTTTAGTTATTGAGGAAGACACACAATCTAGAAGAAGATTGGATAGAGGGAGGTTTTTAGTAATGGTCCCTTAATATCGGCAATGTCCTAAGAAGATAAATGTGGTGATGGGTGATATTTCGTTTGATGTCCAGATTTTTGAGGATTTGGTTGCGGTGGATCTTTCATGGTTGGAAAGTTTATTGGGCTTGATTCCGCTGGGTATTCAAACTGATTTAAATTCTTATCCTGATAAGGAAAATTTTGACTTGTGCTCAAGGAAAGGTGTTGGACTTTTTCCTTACTCTGTCTCAGATCATGTGAAGGAAGATAGGAAAGAGACTGATGATGGTAGACAGTTGATGTATAAGGACAATAATCCAAGGAAAGGTGATGGGGCTCAGATATTGCATAAGTCTGGAAAGAACAGCAAGATGGGGGCAATGTTGGCAGTCAAAAAGAACCTTTTTAAGCTTAGAAAAGAAAAGGTGACAGAGGAAGCTCTTGGTAGAGGTGATGTTGACAAAGGAAAGAGGTGTAAGGTTTGAGAGACTAAGGTGATTGCTAAGATTTTTATTATTATTATTATTATTATTATTTTCAAATGAAAAATTGGATTTAGGGAAAAGAAGATGTTTGGATCGTGGAGAGGATTGTGAGGAAGGGTCCAGCTCGTCTTCTATAGATTCAGCTTTAAGGAGGGGGTTGTTTTTGTATTTACAACTTTTGAGGGGCAAAAGTTCTAATATGGTTTTTAAAGAGGTGGCCGATTTTAAGGATGGGCCGTTGATATCAAAGAAAACCATGTTTTCTTCTAAGGGCCCATTGTTGAATAAGGAAGGCATCTCTTTGGGCCAGGAGGTAGTCGTGGAAGATGGTTTGATGGGAAGCCCACCAAAAGATGTGTTTAAGGTTCATAAGGGGTTTGGAGTTTGGAGTAGTGGATCGTGAGAAGGAAGACCCAACTTCTGAATTTTCCAAGGGTCTGATAGGCAGAGTTTCTGCTTTGGAAATGGGTGTTTTGAGAGGCCCAAAAAATCCTTCTCAGTTTGAAAGGAATGGTGTGATGAGTAATACGGTTGGTGGTAATTCTCATGAGGAGCTAGTTAAAGAATCTGGTTTGGTGTCTATTTCTGTCAAAGTTTTGGACAATCACTATAACAAAATTGACATTACATAGCATGAGATGAATGCTATAATAGGTAATAGATAGCATTTAACATGACGCTATCACAGCCAAAGCAATTAAAAGTTTCCAACTAATTATTGCAATTTATAAATGCTATTGAATGAATTTTTTAAAAGCTATCCCAAAATATGCAGTAGCTTTTTGCAAATGCTACAATTGGCTTTCCACTGCACTATTAAAACGTTATAAAATATAAAGTATTCCTAAATCATAGCTCTTTCTAAATGCTATGAAAGCTATTTGATTACAATTCAAAAAAGCTACAAATAATATTGTCAATATATACTGCTATTATTTGGTTATATGAAAGGAAATCCATCATTTTATTTATGAACATCGGAATTATACAAAAATTACATAAAAAATGATAGGTACATAAAAAGATTCAAGTAATTTCATTAATATACCAAAATAATTACAAAGTTTGTCGTATCAAAGAAGTAAAACACAATATCCTCATATACAAAAGTATATGTTTACAGAAAACAGATAATCCCAAAATTTACAAAAAACAAAATGGCTAACTAGGAATTGAAGAGACTGGGATTCTACCACCCTTCACATCAGTTCATTTTCCACATACTTTCTCAAAACACAAATTCAAGTGACATTGTACCTGATATAGAGAGGAAAAAAGAATTAGTAAAAAGAAAACAAAATTTTAATTTTGGGCATTAAGACATAAAGATGAAAAAATAAAAGAAATTAAAAGAAAAACTATAAAAGAATCTATCATGCGAAATCATAATAAGGAAATGAAAAAGTGCTTTTATAAGTTTTGATATAGATAAGAGACCAATAAATAAAGGGAAAAGATCGTTTTCCCCCCTGACCTTTGCCCTATTATAAAGATGAGGACAGGGTTTCCTCATATTGACCGGTCTCCCCCCCTGAAATGAATCTAATGTTCAAAGACCCCCTTCTGTTAACTATTCCATCCAAATAAACGTTGACCAAGGTCAAATGACTGTTTTATCCTCCAATTTTCTATTTAAATGACCATTCAACCCTCTAAGATATTCATTAAATAAAAATTAAATAATTTTCTTTTAAAAAAAAAAAGATAGATCTCCACCGTTGATCTCAAAGATGAATGGTGGAGATATTTCTAATTTTATTTTTTATTTAAATTTAAATATTTATTAAATAAAAAATATATTAACAAATTAAAAAAGAAATTAAAAAAAATATAATTGAAAAATAAAGATGGATCTCCACCATCCATCTTTAAGATAGACGGTGGAGATTTTTTTTATTTAATTTTAAAAACCTAAATTAAAATAATTTAAAAAGAATTTAAAAACATTAAAAAAAAAATAAAAATAAATAAAAAAAAAATATGGATTTGGTGGAAGTCCATATTGGATCTCCACCGTCCATCTCATGAGATGGACGGTGGAGATCCAATCTGGACTTCCATCAAATCCATCTCTTCTAAGATCAAATATTCAAATCCATCTTCCAGATCTATTCAAACAAAGTAAATTAAAAATCCATCTCCTCTACCATCATCATCACTAGCCAGGTCCAGAACATTAAAGATTATCATCATCAAAATATCCAGAACATCAAACATATCCTATAAATTTATGTGCAATATTTGTGCAACATTTCAACTTTCGGTATAAATTAAGACAACACAATATAATAAACTGAAACAATAAATTGATAAAATAAAATTTCATCAAAACATCAAACATATCAACATCAAAATTAAAAAAAATAAATAAAAACAAAACATAAAAAAATAAAAATAAATAAAAATAAATAAATAAATAACCCTACTTCTCATCATCATCATTAGAAACCTCTTGTCTTCTTCAACCTTCAATTATTTTTTTTAAACAAATCACTCTGTTGTGATTTATTTCTTTTCCAGCGATCAACAAATCATTTGGTGCTGGATGGACTTCAACAAAGTGACTTGGTCTTCACGGCGACAAAAAAACGAAACATCGCAAAACTAAAACTCCTCATTTCGACGACAATGGTGCTGGATCTAGACTCCAATCACCTGGGGTTTGTTCTACAACACCTCCTGGAGATTCTAGTCTGGGTGGTGACAACCCACTCTCCTTGCGGTCGGCGGCTCGTGGTGGTGGGGACTGATTCGGTGCTGCAATTCGCCACCGCGATTCACACCATCATTATCAAGAGAGAGAGAGAGAGAGAGAGATGGATTCGAGAGCTAGGGTTTCTGGTGTGGTTTCAATTTGTAAAGAGGGATTTGAGAGAGAGTGTGTGTGTAGGATTTGAGAGTAAGAAAAAAAATCAAACTGAGTGTGTCTAATATTTGTAAAGAGAGATTTCTGGTATGGTTTGATGATGAAAATGAAGAGATGAGAGAGAGAGAGAGAGAGAGAGAGAGAGAGAGATCGTGAGGGAGGAGAGAGAAGTGTGATCATGTTTAATATTTGATTTTTAATATTTAATATTTAATTTTTAATTTTTTTGTTTTTTATTCAAGAGGGTGACATGGCATCATCTCCTTCACTCATTTGTTTTTTTTTTTTTTTAATATATTATTAATTGTAAATATCAAATGATTTTTATACCCTTCAGTCCAAATTAGAATTCCTGTTCACATTGGTGAGTTTACAAATTTGCCCCCCAACATTAACGATCAATGCTGAATTTGGACGGTTTTCCTAACAGAATTGGGTCTTTTATGAATAAGTTTTTTTTTTTTTTTTTTTTTTTTTTTTTTTGTTTGCAGGGGGGGGGGGGGGGGGGGGGGGTGGTGTTGGTTAATGGCCAATAGTGAGAAACCATATCGGGGAAAATGATTAAATCCCATAAATAAAAGTAATTGTTATAAACATACCCATGGATTTTTTTTTTATTGTATTTGAGTAACTGGATTCAACTAGTAAACATACCTATTGAAGTTATCGGGATACATAGATTAACTTAAATAAATAACACAAAAAAAAAAAAAAAATCAAAAGCAAATAAGTAAATAACATCCAAATAATATGTGACAAAACTAAAAACAACAAACATATATATATATATATATTTAATTCCAAGTTTCTCTGTCATTTAATATATATTCAACAATTTACATATAGAAGGTGTGGAAAGAAGTAGTAAAGAATATCAATATTTAAAAGTCCTTAAAGGACCAGCAAAAAAATTGAATAAGATGGATAGAATCATTCACGAGTAGAGAGAAAAGCAACCTAAAAATGTACAAACGTAGTTAAATTGCCTAGAGCATATGGGGGAGTGGGGTGAATATGTTTTTACACATTTTTCAATCCCTTGAAACAAACACAAGTTTGTCCCTCAAAGTAGTTTACATTACAAAACATAAATTCATACATTCATATATAGACAAGATAAGCATGTGATCATTAAAACATTTGTCTATATATTAACAAGTAGCAAGAGGAAGAATAACATTAAAAATCAACAACAAAAAATATTTGTATTTCCAATAATGTTCAATGTGTTACAAGTATCAATCAAAATATAACTATACAAAAGAATCAATGAACAAAAGAATTATAGATACAACTATAATCAAAATGATTTGCTTACATATTACACTTAACAAAAATCTTGTTTCAAAATACATCCCAAGTGAATATTGAGCAACAAGATTAAAACATACACATATACAAATATGAAAGAGAGAGAGATAGAAAGAATTGACACAAGATTTTTTAACGTGGTAAAACCTCCAAGGAGGAAACATCCACGGGTTGAACTACAACCATTGGATACTATATATATTAGATGATAGATTAGAAATTCCTTAAAAGTGACCAACCTATGATCTACTCTCTATTGGAGTCTATGTCTACCTAATCCCTATGGGTAGATAAGAAATCTCTCAATGATGCGAAACCACCATATATTGGAGTCCATGTCTAACCAACATTGTTGGAAGATTATAAATTCCTCAAGAGTGCATACACATTCCATGTACCACTTTCTATTGGAGTCTATGTCTAACCAAATGTCCGGGCCTACCAACAATGATGCGAAACCACCATATATTGGAGTCCATGTCTAACCAACATTGTTGGAAGATTATAAATTCCTCAAGAGTGCATACACATCCCATGTACCACTCTCTATTGGAGTCTATGTCTAACCAAATGTCCGGGCCTACCAATATTGTAGCCAACTCCCTATCCAAGGCACTCATGCCTCTAGAGAGCCTCCATTGTATAGCTATCCGGACCTTCCCGATCTTAGCCATGACTTCTTGCTTGGTTATCCGGACCTCTTGTCCTAACCAAGACTTCCTTGCTTGACTATCCGGATCTTTTATCCTCACGGGCTCACCACCAAATGGCATTTGGCCATTCTTGACTCCCTCACGCTCCTCTCACGTTTTTCGGCCGTATTTGGGCCTCCGAACTCTGAATTCCAAATTCGAATTTGAATCTGTCTTCGATTTATGAATTGTGACTCCTTCACGCACAAGGACGACTACAAAACTTTGACAAAATGTTGAGAATTCAACTCTATACACGATGACGAAGACAACACAACATTTGAGAACGCAAAGTAGCATATCATCCTAGTTTGGACTTGAAACCTAATGAATGAGTAACCGAAATGACTGGGACTCAATAAGGAATCATATGAGATCATGTTCAAGTCCAAAAACAATAACGTGGAAACAAACAAACACAAGATCATACAAGTATGCCATTTCCTAGACATAGTCCTAGAACATGCAATTTCACAATGTTTATCAAATTAAATCTAATGCATGTGCATACATTACCAAGTGTGTGAATGTGTTATACTAATGGTGTACAACTATGCAGGGACACAAATGAATGTTATGTGTATGTGTGCCTATGCCTTGTAAGAGGAATGAGGTCAATTATACTGTAAGTGCCTCACTTTTGATTGGCTTATTTCATGACACATCACATTGGGATTGGTATGTAACGGGTAGCTTAGGACTTCGTGGTTGGCAAGCTTCCGGACTTCCCAAGGTGACTTCAAGAGCTTCTAAAGGTATACCACTTAACCTTGATTCTTGAAGAGATTAGGTGCACACACACACTTGCATGCATCTTTATATATTGAGCTCTGATACCAATGTCTTGAGAGATATAGGGGGAGCATTGTGAATGCTTTGGGGGACAAGTTTGAGAGAGAGTAACCATTTAGGGGGAGCATTGCACATGCATTTCTTTATTTTGCTTTATTGAGTGCAAATGCTTTGTATATTTGTTTACCTCACATGCACTTGGTCTTGGAAAGTGCTTTCTTGCTATTGTGTGTAGGTTCAATGATCTACGAAGAGATTGAAGACCTTGAAGACTTAGTTTCTTAGGTATCTCCTTTTGTAACGTAGAATACACTCAGGATGGACAATAGCTTTATTTTGTGTTTTGTGAGGATTTCTTTGTAAGTGGTGTTTTGTCATGAAATAGCCAAAGGGGGAGATTGTAAGTGCCTCACTTTTGATTGGCTTATTTCATGACACACCACATTGGGATTGGTATGTAACGGGTAGCTTAGGACTTCGTGGTTGGCAAGCTTCCGGACTTCCCAAGGTGACTTCAAGAGCTTCTAAAGGTATACCACTTAACCTTGATTCTTGAAGAGATTAGGTGCACACACACACTTGCATGCATCTTTATATATTGAGCTTTTGTTACCATGCTTGTGTTTCATTGTTTAGTGCATCTATGTCTTTTTGCACACACACACCTTCATTGCATTTATATGATTGCATTTGTGTGAATCTTAATTGTGTGTCACATGCTTGGTGATTTTTCATGTTGATATCCATTTCCATGCATGTTTAGTTGATTGCATCTAGCTTATTGAAATGCCATATCATGTTAGGCATTAGGATACATTCACATCCCACACTTGCACTTCATGTATGTTTGTCTTAAGTGTGGTGTAATTCGTTTCCGTTTGTGTGATCGGAAATGTCCACGCTTGCACGATGGTGTGCATGTCTTAGCGTGATGGTTGACCACTTGAGAAGGACTCATTCTTCTCTTGGATAAGTGTTAGATTCGGTTTGGTTATTTGGAGTAAAGTGTCTAGTTTAAAAAGATTGGATTTCAATGTTTTAAACGTTTTTCAAAACCGACCTTTGTATGGTCTTGTGACCATAACTTTTTATCAAAAGATTTAAATTGAGTTTTGTAAAATTTTGGACAAACTAGACACCCATACCTTTCCAACGGTATATTATTCGTAATATTTCATGACCGTTTGGATTGGTTTTGAAATTTCCAAAGTGACCACTAAAACAGGGCATCACAGCTGTTATCCGAATCTGACCTTTGGTCACTCAAATGACCATAACTTTTTCTACATTTATCCAAATCATGTTTTGTTAATTGGAGTAGAAAGTAGACTTCCATACCTTTCCAACGATATATTATTCGAAAGGTTTCGATGTCGTTTGGTCATATTTTGGGGCGCTCAAAACTTGAGCTGATGCACTGTCAGCGATTTACCGTTGGCCAGGCACCTTGCCTCTTGAGCGGTACGCTCAGCGAGCCACATCAGTGTCTTCTCGCCTGATGTACCGCTGCCCATGCACCTTGCCTCTTGAGCGGTACGCCCAACGGTTGCCCGAGAGAAGCTGAATCGTTTTCTTCAAAAACGACATCACTTCATTTTGGCCTAATATATAAGTATCATCATCTCCCTTGCTCGTTCAAGTGAGCTCAAAAACTAAACCAAGTGAGAGAAACTCATATTCTAGAGAGAGAAGCTCCCAAGAAACCATTTTTACTCAACCAAACCACCTCCCATGTGCATCTAACTTCTTCTTAGCATCATTCAAGTTAATACACATGGGAGCTATGTGACCAAATCCTCCGCATTCAAAGCATTTAGTGATATTTCTTGAGGACTTGTCTTGAGTAGCTTCTCCATTCTTAAGAGATGCCTTCATCTTTACCTCCTTTTCTTTGGAGTTCATACTATTCTCCTCCTTCACTTTTGAGGTCACATTCTTCTTGTGAGATTTTGTGATTCTCTCAAGATTCTCCACCATGAGAGTCATTTCTTCATCGGAGACACTTCCCTCATCAAGGTCATCAAACTTGTCACTTGATGTTATACAAGCAACTTCCCTTTGCGTAGCTACATCAATCACACTCCTAGCTACCATTTCATTTACTTCTTCTTCAAGGTCACAAATCAAGGCAATGACTATCTTCTTCAACTTCTACATGAGTGGCTCCAAATGCCATGTAGTTGATAGCAAGCGCTTCATCACTCGAAGGATCTTCTTTACTCCCATCTTCACTCCATGAGGTGGCCATCACCTTTTCTTTCCTTATATCCTTCAAGCTTTCACATTCCAGGAAGATGTGCCCGAATTCTCCACATCCAAGGCAATTAGTCCCCTCTCTTGAAGACACCTCTTGGTTTGGCTCATCATTCTTGACTTTGGTCTTCTTCTTATTGAAGTCATCACCCTTTGAGCCATAACCCTTCTTTTGAAGACTTAAAAACTTCTTGAATCTTTTAACAACTAATGCCATGTCTTCATCATTCAAGTCATCCTCCTCCTTGTCATGCTTCGAAGTCTTCAAAGCAACATTTTCCTTCTTCTTAGGAGGATTAATCTTCTTCTCCTCTACTACCGTAGAGATCATCTTTTTCTCCTTCACGATACCTTCGTGGGTCACTCTTAAAATCTCCCATGCTTCTCGAACATCTCGAGTGGTTTGGATGAGTTTGGCTTGACTCTCATCCATGGTACAAGATAAGGCATGGATGCCCTTTGAGTTCCACTCTTCACCCTCGAGCTCGTCATTGGACCACTTGGACTTAGGCTTAGGCACACAAGTCCCATTTTCAAGTCTCTCTGTGGGAGGTGAGTATCCTTCTTCCACAAACATCCACACATGCTCATCAATGTCCTTTAGAAAGAATTCCATTTTAACTTTCCATGAGGAATAGTTATCAATGGTGAGCAATGGTGGTTTGGAGAGTAACGCACCCTCTAGCCTCACAAATCCACTCATAGTGTTTGGGTGGATGTATGCAAATGAATGCAAATGAATGTAGCAAACAGAATGCACACAAATGCAAAACACGCAAGCAAGAGCAAGGATCACCTAATTATGTCTAGGAACCCGCTCTGATACCAATTGAAAATACAAATATAAGCTCGCGTGCGTGTCTAAACAACCTAGAGGGGGGTGAATGGGTTGTTAATCGATTATTACCAACTTTTCGATTAGTCAAAATTAATCACAATTAACCCAAAACACACATATAATAAAATCAAGTAAAAAATGCGGAAATTAAAGAACACTTGATTTTTACGTGGAAACCCACACGGGGAAAAACCACGGGCTGATATGTGCGCCACACACGGTCAACGAAATCCACTATATGAAAAGGAATCTACACCCTCAAGTGATTCTCGAACTCTCACCCTAGATAACCTCAGGCTATGGACACTACCACTCGCCACTCTTGGTTCAATCCCTAGTGATATCCCCTGATACACTACTCTTGGCGTGAGCAACCCCTAATCTACCCAACGGGCCTGTTACAGTGGCACTCGACCAATTGCTTGAGCACTACACACGGGTAGCCACAAGACTTTCCTTGCTTGTGAAACTTCACCAAGAAGTCACAAGACTTTGACTCATGAAGAGAATCAAAAAATCTAAGTGTATCACAAGAAGATGCTTGAAAAGGGTGAATCTTCTAAGAGTGCTCATATGAAGACTTTCAAGGACAAAGAGACAAGGCATCTAGAAGATTTGAAGAAGGCTAAGATCAAGCAACCTCAAGCTCAAGGAAAATTCTTAGCTTCACCTCCTCAACACCCTAGGAGGAAGATTGATCTTGGAGAGTCATCCAAGAATGGCCAAGTGAAGATGCCAACAAAGGGTAAAGCTCAATCACAACATTCAAGAGCTCAACACCCGAGCTTTGCACAACCAAGGAAGCACATTCAACCGGTTCAACCACCTCAACAAGCTAGACCACAAAGGTGCCATCAATCGGCTCAAGCTCCAAAGAGAAGCAATCCGATGCACCATCAAAGACAACCTCATCAACATGGCAATGCCTCGATGAGATCTCAATGCAATGGTATAAACTCTATCTTTGTACCTACTTGTCATTTTTGTGGTATGATTGGTCACTTAAGACCAAATTGCCTTGATTACATCAAGAGGTGTAGGTTAGAGAGCATGAAAGAAAAATGGTTGAAACAGAAGGCAAGTTTGCATGAGCCTAGGGATCTTAGAAACATGCCTATGACCACTAGAATTGATAAAGTGGAACCTAGGAGGGTTAGAAAGAATGAACCCGCTTGCCATTGTGCCAATGGGATACCCGTAGATGCTACTAGGTCCAATGGACTTGGTAAGTCTATAAGGGATCATGCCTCCCTTTGACTTGGTTGTAATTAACCCCTTGTGGGGAGCTCAAGCAAAGAGAGCAAACTTGCATGATTTGTCATATGCAAAAAATTGATTAAATTTATGCTCTTTTGATAATTGCTTGAGATTGTTGGTTGCACATATTTGCTTATATGTATTTTCTTAATAAGTGTGCAAAATTGCTTTACTTGCAATCCATGTCATATTTATGCTCAAACATGCATCTTTGGAAATAGGAAACGTATTTTGAGAGTACTTTTTGAATGACCTTTAATTGATTCCTTTGACATGATGATTCTTTAAATAATATGCTTAAAATGATACGCATGAAATGCTTTTGATTGCTTGAAATGCTAAATGTGTGTGCAAAAGCAAATATTGAGACTTAAATTGTTAAAGGATCTTAAAATCCAAAGTCTCTCTTTCTTTATTAGTAGAACAAGGCTACTATCATACGGGTACTTTACCCGGAAAAATCAAATAGGGTGCAAAGTCACTCATGCCTTGTTTTGCTTATAAAGTTGGATATAGTTGTTTTTTTTTTTTTTTTCTTAAACTCTATATCCTTGCTTTTCCATGACAAAGGGTGAAATTGGTTTGAATTCTATTAGGAAACCTTTGTTGTTTGCTTTACCAAATATCATTGCTTTTGATCTTGAATGCAACATGTCTTGCATGCAAAGCATCTTTGTCACACATTTTCTTTAAATAAAACTCCTTGAATCTCTCTCAATTACTTGAATTGCATAAAGTTTGTCTATATGATTATGCAAATGCTTTTTGTGCTAATAGCTCTCTTTGCTAAAGCAACCCGATAGGGGGAGCTCCTTTGCCTATCTCATGACAAAAAGGGGGAGATGTCTTGAGAGATATAGGGGGAGCATTGTGAATGCTTTGGGGGACAAGTTTGAGAGAGAGTAACCATTTAGGGGGAGCATTGCACATGCATTTCTTTATTTTGCTTTATTGAGTGCAAATGCTTTGTATATTTGTTTACCTCACATGCACTTGGTCTTGGAAAGTGCTTTCTTACTATTGTGTGTAGGTTCAATGATCTACGAAGAGATTGAAGACCTTGAAGACTTAGTTTCTTAGGTATCTCCTTTTGTAACGTAGAATACACTCAGGATGGACAATAGCTTTATTTTGTGTTTTGTGAGGATTTCTTTGTAAGTGGTGTTTTGTCATGAAATAGCCAAAGGGGGAGATTGTAAGTGCCTCACTTTTGATTGGCTTATTTCATGACACACCACATTGGGATTGGTATGTAACGGGTAGCTTAGGACTTCGTGGTTGGCAAGCTTCCGGACTTCCCAAGGTGACTTCAAGAGCTTCTAAAGGTATACCACTTAACCTTGATTCTTGAAGAGATTAGGTGCACACACACACTTGCATGCATCTTTATATATTGAGCTTTTGTTACCATGCTTGTGTTTCATTGTTTAGTGCATCTATGTCTTTTTGCACACACACACCTTCATTGCATTTATATGATTGCATTTGTGTGAATCTTAATTGTGTGTCACATGCTTGGTGATTTTTCATGTTGATATCCATTTCCATGCATGTTTAGTTGATTGCATCTAGCTTATTGAAATGCCATATCATGTTAGGCATTAGGATACATTCACATCCCACACTTGCACTTCATGTATGTTTGTCTTAAGTGTGGTGTAATTCGTTTCCGTTTGTGTGATCGGAAATGTCCACGCTTGCACGATGGTGTGCATGTCTTAGCGTGATGGTTGACCACTTGAGAAGGACTCATTCTTCTCTTGGATAAGTGTTAGATTCGGTTTGGTTATTTGGAGTAAAGTGTCTAGTTTAAAAAGATTGGATTTCAATGTTTTAAACGTTTTTCAAAACCGACCTTTGTATGGTCTTGTGACCATAACTTTTTATCAAAAGATTTAAATTGAGTTTTGTAAAATTTTGGACAAACTAGACACCCATACCTTTCCAACGGTATATTATTCGTAATATTTCATGACCGTTTGGATTGGTTTTGAAATTTCCAAAGTGACCACTAAAACAGGGCATCACAGCTGTTATCCGAATCTGACCTTTGGTCACTCAAATGACCATAACTTTTTCTACATTTATCCAAATCATGTTTTGTTAATTGGAGTAGAAAGTAGACTTCCATACCTTTCCAACGATATATTATTCGAAAGGTTTCGATGTCGTTTGGTCATATTTTGGGGTGCTCAAAACTTGAGCTGATGCACTGTCAGCGATTTACCGCTGGCCAGGCACCTTGCCTCTTGAGCGGTACGCTCAGCGAGCCACATCAGTGTCTTCTCGCCTGATGTACCGCTGCCCATGCACCTTGCCTCTTGAGCGGTACGCCCAACGGTTGCCCGAGAGAAGCTGAATCGTTTTCTTCAAAAACGACATCACTTCATTTTGGCCTCATATATAAGTATCATCTTCTCCCTTGCTCGTTCAAGTGAGCTCAAAAACTAAACCAAGTGAGAGAAACTCATATTCTAGAGAGAGAAGCTCCCAAGAAACCATTTTTACTCAACCAAACCACCTCCCATGTGCATCTAACTTCTTCTTAGCATCATTCAAGCATGGAGTGTGTTGATTTCATTGACTAGGTATTTTCTACATGTCCTAAAACTTCTAGTTTCATATTTATGACATGTAAACCTAGATTTAGCATTTATTTGTTAATTAAATGTTTGTCTCTTTGCTCATTGTTATTTATAACATGTTTGAGACATTATTGATTGGTTGAGATAGGTTGTATGTTGATAGCTAGGATCTAGAGCCATTTTTTGCCATCTAGCTAATTTAATCTCATTGTGTGATTGAGATGTTTTATTTATGATAGCTATGATTGTTTTGTGATTGACAACATCTAGCTAAGTCTATATGATTTTCATTTAGACATTGATGTGTAGGACTTCTTGATTGCATTTGTTAATTGCATTTAGAGTCTATGCCATGTTCATTGACAACTTAAGTTGATTGGCATTTTGTTTGGTTATTTGCATTAGTTGATTGCATGCTATTATGCCTTGCCATTATTAATTGACAACTTGTGTTGATTGGCCTTGATTGATTGACAATTTATTGATTGCATTTGATTATTGCATATCTATTGTCATTGCCATGCTTTTTGACAACTTAGGTTGAGTTGGCTTTATTTGTTGACAATTAGGTTGCTAATGTCTCTCAGCACCTAATTGAGTCTTCATGCACATTCATGTGGACTTTGTTGATAACTAGGATGTTCACTTGCATTATAACATCTAGTTAAGCATATAGTGTTTAGTCTAGCACTCATTGCTTTTGAGCATCATTGTGATACACTTAGATTTTTTGATTCTCTTCATAAGTCAAAGTCTTGTGACTTCTTGGTGAAGTTTCACAAGCAAGGAAAGTCTTGTGGCTACCCATGTGTAGTGCTCAAGCAATTGGTCGAGTGCCACTGTAACAGGCCCGTTGGGTAGATTAGGGGTTGCTCACGCCAAGAGTAGTGTATCAGGGGATATCACTAGGGATTGAACCAAGAGTGGCGAGTGGTAGTGTCCATAGCCTGAGGTTATCTAGGGTGAGAGTTCGAGAATCACTTGAGGGTGTAGATTCCTTTTCATATAGTGGATTTCGTTGACCGTGTGTGGCGCACATATCAGCCCGTGGTTTTTCCCCGTGTGGGTTTCCACGTAAAAATCAAGTGTTCTTTAATTTCCGCATTTTTTACTTGATTTTATTATATGTGTGTTTTGGGTTAATTGTGATTAATTTTGACTAATCGAAAAGTTGGTAATAATCGATTAACAACCCATTCACCCCCCTCTAGGTTGTTTAGACACGCACGCGAGCTTATATTTGTATTTTCATATACCTTTGATGAGCAATGTAGCTTATTCCCCTTTTCAAGACACCATCTTGCAAGAACCGTAGCCGAGTCTTTCTTTGAAGCTTTGAATCATCGTTTCTATGACCACTTATCAACACAAGAGAAACAATGTTTTGATATGGAATACATGCCAACAAAAACCAAAAACCTAACAATCTCCCCCTTTGGCAAATTCCATGTCAAAACCTCTATACATATACTAAAACAATTACAAAGAAAATTGGTCACAATGAGTTACAAATTTCTAGACAAATTTTCAACCACAAGTCTTGAACTTCGTCTTGGTCTTCTCTTAATATCACCTAAATTCAACTTGAAAGCACAAAAATATCCAAAAGACAACACATATGGCAATATACATACTTTGGCAAGATAATAAAACGTTAAAGTTCAAATGGATCATGTATGCTCCCCCTTAATACATGCTATCCAACAAAATATTCTAGCCAAGATCAACAAAAAAAATATTACATGCCATAAAGTTCAAACTTGATACCAAATACACCAAAAAATAAAAAATGAGACTAAGCAAGCTAGAAACTATCATATATCTCCCCATATTTCTCCTCCTTTTTGACATGATATGAAGCCAAAAAGAAAGAATAAGAAAATATACCTCAAGACCATTTCTAGCCACTTGTGCCACCAAGGAATGTTGTGCGATTTGATGATCTCACATAATGCTTTGTAGTAGATGCTTTGCTTTCCAATTCTTTGATCTTCACATCTCGTAACACTACCTTAGCATTGAGTTCTTCAATCTTCCTTTGTGACTCCTCATTCATCCTTCTTGACTCTTCAACCTCACTCTTCAATTGCATAGCCCAATTTGGAAGAATAGTTGTGCTAGATACAAGGCTTGAATCATAAGATTCACCAAAGAGCCTAATTGTATCACAAGACTTTCCCTTTTCCTTATATGACATGGTAGCCATACGTTTATCACTAAAGTTCTCTAAGGGAGGAAGTAGCACATCATCATCTTGTTTCTTCAATCCTTTAGCCAAACACAAATGAGAGATAAACCCTGGAAATGCCAACTTCTTGTCCAAACGAGTTGAACAAGCTGCAATCTCAATATGTTCTATAAGCACTTCACCAAGGTTTATGGGTTTGTTACTCACTAAGACATACACAATCTTAATCTTCTCTTTGTTTAGTTCGGTAGCATTAGAAGATCCAACAAGATTGACACATACAAAGAGATGCCAAAAAGCACTAACCTAAGACAACTTACTTTGCTTAATAAAAGCTCGTTTTGCCCACTCAAAATCATTATTGTCACAAAAATTTTTACCCATCTCATTGAGGTTCTCCAAGACATCAACATCAATAAAATCCGACTCAATATCATAAGGTAACTCTAGGAACTTATTCAAGTTCTTTGAGTTGACTTTAAAGACTACACCTCTCAAATCCAACAAGGCATCTTCAAAGGAAGTACTTTCCTTATACTCATGATAAAATTCTCTAACCAAGGTTTCATTCACTATTCCTAGCATGTTAATCCAAGTACCCCATTTTCTTTCAACAATGACCTTATAGACATAAGAACCACTACAAGAATTCAAGTCCATACCTTTTTCTTGAATAATCTTTTTGCGCCCAAAGATCTCCAAAAGTTTTA
This sequence comes from Acer saccharum, assembly GCA_030490815.1. Taxonomy (NCBI): domain Eukaryota; kingdom Viridiplantae; phylum Streptophyta; class Magnoliopsida; order Sapindales; family Sapindaceae; genus Acer; species Acer saccharum. The sequence goes on along the minus strand of CM059872.1, from coordinate 23,369,716 downwards.
TCTTGTTATTTTTGGCTATCTTGGAAGAAGAAGAGGGTTTGGACTTGTCAATGGGTTTAGAAGGGTTGTTATTCCCAACTTTCTTGGATTTTCCCATGACTTTGTACAGTGTATCACTAAAACAAAAAAAAATCATGTGTGGAAACATCAAAGCAAGTTAGTGACCAATAAAAAATATACAAAGGCAAAACACCATTTTTGACCAAATCAATATGCATATAAATAGTTATCATAGGCTATTCATAGCATCTTTAAAAACAAGAATAATGCCAACAAACAACAATCTTGAAGAACATGTGAATATATCATAAAAGAAAACAAAAGTTTAGCATGTAATTCTGCCTCTTAATAAATGCCCTATCTAAAATCTAGATAGATAATTGTTCACAAAAATAGCAACACAATCACATTACCAAGCAATTTTAATAGATTTTTTCAAATAAGCTCCACATAGCAATGAGAGTTAAATCAAGATTTTCAATTACTCTCATATATCTTCAAAAATTGCTAGAGTATCAAAATACAAAATAAGCAAATGTGAGTGTGTGAAGATTTTGCTTCAAGTATATGAAAAGAAGTACTTTGATAATCAAACATGCAAACATTTTCAACATCTATTCATCTTAAGCCTTTCCATAAAAAGGTTAAACCGATTATCATCTGAAATTTTGCTTTTAAAGATAATAGATTTCAACATGTGAGCGTTGTGTGTGCATGTGGCTCGTCATTCCATTTCTATTTGACAACCTGAGCTAATTTGATTATTCAACTATACTCCATAAAACATTTTTTTGTTTTGTTTTAAGCTTGAATCAAAGATATATATTTTTTTAAAATGATTCTTTTCAACACTACTTTGATTTTTCTAACATAAACATATACACCTCATGGCGGCTTTTACTCATCACAATGGCGTAGCCCTTTCCTACATTGGGCGGCTGCACAACCAAGGTGTGTAGCCTTTTCCATGAGGGTGCTCGTTGAGTTCTGTGTTGCCGAAGCAAATAGATACCAACCATAGGTCATCTTTAAACGTACTAGTCCTAGGACTTCATGTTGTATCCAAAACTTACATTAATCAAACTCAACATACTTAACCAAGCATACAAGAGAAGCAAAGTGCATTTTTGAAACCAAGTTTTATTGCTTAAAAGCACATGATCAAAAAGCAAGTAAAAAGACTTACTTAAGATCTCTACTTCTCAAGAGAGTAGCTTTCAAAGAATATGAAGCTCATATTTTTTTCAAAACATGTCATTCAACAATCATACAAACAATAACACACATCATGATTAAGATCAATGTGCACAATTATCACCAAAAGATCTTAAAAGAGCAAATGTCAAAGGGGACCATAGAAACACTATACTAGTTCTCTAATATGACATGCTTCATGAAGTGATACAAACAATGAGTTAAGAGATGAAAATTCAAGTAAGCAAGCAATGTGATATAGAAATACTTTCGTAAGCTATTTTTATCAAATTTAAAGCCTTCACCCTTTTTATGAGTCCTCTTGGCTTGTTTGTCCTCATGACAACAAGTTATTGGTGTGTCGATCCAAGAGACTAAAGACTATGCATTTCAACTCAAACAACAAAAAAATGACTTTCTCTAAAAGTCTTAACATGTTTGTCACCATATAGATTACATAAACAACTTCTCAAAAGTTAATCAATTGATTTTGACTATCATAACAATAATGTGAGGTAGCTAAGTTCATGTCAAGTTATAAAGATACAAAGCAAGCAAGCTAAGTTTCTTAACAACATAACACTAATCTTAAAGCTAACTCACATATGCAACTTACACTATTGGTAAGAGCACTCACCCTTAACAAACTTTGTCTTGGGTGAACCTACACAAACATTATCAAGATTCTTATTGACAATAATGTTGAATCTAGAATAAAGTTCTTTTACCACTTGATTCATAAGAATATCATTGATACTCTTCTTTTCAACATTACTAGCAATACATGCTTTGTCAACTTTAGCAAGATTTGCATTCTTCAAATTCCGAAAATTCTCAACATGCTTTGTGACATTATCATACTTTCCATATTCAAAAGCTTTAGCATGCTTAAAATGTAGTTCAATCTCTTTATCTCTAGATGCATTTCCTACTTTGCAATATTCAATGAATTTAAAGCACTTGGGCTTGATATGGCCTACAGTATTGCAAAAGTGACATATGAGAACAAAGGAAGAGATTTTACCTTACGGAGATGGAGAAGCACAAATGAGAGTTTCAATGGGTACCTTATTCTTCAATTTGTTCTTGGTCTTGGAACGTCTCTTATTAGGAGCTTTCTTGTCAACAATGACATTTTCCTCGCTTGTAGGAAGTGATGCTTCTATGAGCTTCTTCTCAACTAACAAGTCGCTTGAGCCTCCTAATGACAAACTAGAGATAAACCTATCTCTCTCAAGAACAATCCCTTCAACTTCTCTAAGCTTCTTGGCAAGAGCATTCTTTTCACCCAAGAGCCTCCAAGTTTTTGAAACAAACTCATCCACTTGTAACTTGATCAAATCATCCTTCCCATCTACCTTCCTTAAGGCTATCTTCAAATTCTCTTTAAGACATTTTACTTTAGCCAAAAAATAAATATAGGTTGGATTCTTACTTAAGCACACTTGATGATTTGGATCAACTTCCTTGTCCAAAGAGTCTTGACATACATCCTTTAAAGTAGAATGAGAGGCCGTGAAAGCAACAAAGTTGCTCACTAGCTCTTCTTCACTAGAAGACTCATCACTTGAGCTCTCCTTTTCACTAGAGTTATCATCATCACTCCATGTGGCCACCATAGCTTTTCCCTTCTTGTCCCTTTTAGTATCAACACTAAGACATTCCGAAGCATAATGTCCAAGCCTCTTACACTTGAAGCATTGAACCTTATGATTGCTCTTAACATGACCACTCCTCTCATCAGTAGGAGTAAATGACTTCTTGACTTCCTTATCCCTTGAGTACTTGCCACTTGGCTTGGCACCTTTTCTCATAAACATCCTAAACTTCCTAAACAACAATGCCATCTCCTCGTCATCATCACTACTAGTTTCTTTGACAACTTTGAAAGCCAAACCCTTGTTCTTAGCCCACTTCATACACACCTCAAAGGTTTGAAGAGACCCTAGCAACTCATCTATGCTCATGACGTCTACATCCTTGCTCTCTTCAATGGCCGTTACCTTAGCTTTGAACCTCTTTAGTAGTGATATTAGAATCTTCCAATTTAACCTCTCATCGGAGATAGGAACCCCAAGGGCTTGGCATTGATTAGCGATGTCTAATAGCTTGAATTGAAAGTCATCGAACTTGTCTTCTTCACACATTTGCAATGTCTCAAATTGAGTTGTGAGCATTTGAAGTCGAGACTTCTTCACTGCTTTAGTCCCCTTATTGGTGACTTGGAGAGCGTCCCACTCCTCTTTTGAGGTCTCTAGGTTTTGGATGTAGGAAAATTGCCTACTATCCATACCTTCGAAAATAGCATTCACCGCCCGATGATGTCATTTTGCTAACTCGAACTCATTAGTAGACTGCTCACTCCTAGGCTTTGAAACGGTGGATCCATTCTCAAGTCTCTTATTGGGAGAGAGATAACCTTCTTCCACGGTCATCCAAGCTCTCTCATCAATAGAGCGAATGTAAGCCTTCATCCTCAATTTCCAAAACTTGTAGTTGTGACCTTGAGAAGAGGAGACCTAGAGTTTGAAGCCCCTTCGGTCATAACATCATCTTGTAAAACCATACTTCAAAAACCTAGGCAATTCACACGTGAGTATAATCCGGATCTCGTCAAGTGCCGTCTGACGACCCGCTTTGATACCAATTGAAATGTACAAACGTAGTTAAATTGCCTAAAACATACTTATAGAGGGGTGAATAGGTTTTTACACCTTTTTCAATCCCTTGAAACAAACACAAGTTTGTCCCTTAAGGTAGCTTACATTACAAAACATAAATCATACATTCATATATAGAAAAGATAAGTATGTGATCATTAAAGCATTTGTCTATATATTAACAAGTAGCAAGAGGAAGAATAACATTAAAAATCAACAACAAAGAATACTTGTATTTCCAATAATGTTTAATGTGTTACAAGTATCAATCAAAATATAAATATACAAATAATCAATGAACAAAAAAATTATATAGTGGTGTCAAAACAGGCCGGCCCGGCCCATTAGGCCTGAGCCCGTTAGGCCCGTTGGCCTAATGGGTCATGCTAGGCATAGCCTATTAGGGAGACAGGCCATGCGGGGCTGACCTGTTTGTGGCGGAGGGTGGGCTCGGCCCGGGCACGTGGCCTGTGTCGGGGCGTGCCAGGCCGGACCTTTAATAGGCCAGGCCCAACGGGCTTTGTATTTTTTTTTTAATATTTAAACATTTTATTTATACAATATTATTTTTTATACATTGTAATAATTTTGTGTAATTATTAATGTAATAATTTTAATATGAAATATAACATTTTTCATTTCATACAACACTTAATTAGTTTTTGATGAATAATATATTGATAATAGTTAATAATTAAATAACAAATGAAAGTAAATTTAAAAAAAAAAAAAAAAAAAAAAAAAAAACAAGACAATACCTTAAAGTAAGAGCCTTAGAATATGTAGAGACTAGAGAGTGGGAGGTATATACTATAATAGTATATAGTATATAATATATAATGTATAGTGTATAGTATATTAGTATAATAGTATATAGTATATAATATATTAAATAAATAAAATAAATTACAAAATAGTTGAAAGAGTGAGTAAGAGATGTTGGAGATTGTAAAGAATAGAGAGAATAAGAGAGTAGGGAAGTAGAGAAAATGTAGAGAATGAGGTGAGGGTGATGGGGGTATTTATAGGAAAATGTTAGGTTAGGGTATAATTGGAAAAAATTGTAAAAGATTTAAAAAAAAAATGTAATTTTTAAAAGTTTTGGACATTTTTTTTACCCCCAATGGTCATCAACGGCTCTTGGAAAATTACAAAAGCCACCCCTCAAGCCGCGCCACCTGGGCCCAGCACGGCAAACCAGTTTAACAGGCTTGGGCACGGCCTGTTAAGCCAGCGTGCCAGGCCGGCCAGGGCACGCGACCAAAACAGGCTAGGCCGGGTGACCCGCTAGGGCCTGTCCCATTTTGCCAACACTAGAATTATATATAGAACTATAATCAAAATGATTTGCTTACATATCACACTTAACAAAATCTTGTTTCAAAATACATCAGAAGTGAATATTGAGCAACAAGATTAAAACATACACATATACAAATATGAAAGAGAGAGATAGAAATAATTGACACATGAGATTTTTTAACGTGATAAAAATTCCAAGGAGGAAATAACCACGGGTTGAACTACAACCATTGGGTACTATATATATTGGATGACAGATTAAAAATTCCTCAAAAGTGACCAACTTATGATCTACTTTCTATTGAAATCTATGTCTACCCAAATCCTATTGGTAGATAAGAAATCCCTCAATGATGCGAAACCACCATATATTGGAGTCCATATCTAACCAACATCGTTGGAAGATTAGAAATTCTTCAAAAGTGCTTACACATCCCATGTACCACTCTCTATTGGAGTCTATGTCTAACCAAACGTCCGGGACTACTAATATTGTAGCCAACTCCCTATCCAAGGCACTCATGCCTCTAGAGAGCCTCCCTTGCATAGCTATCCGGACCTTCCCGATCCTAGCCATGACTTCTTGCTTGATTATCCGGACATCTTGTCCTAACAAAGACTTCCTTACTTGACTATCCAGACCTCTTGTCTTAATCAAGTCTTCTTGCTTGGTTATCCAGACCACATGTCCTAACCAAGACTTTATGCCTTTTACAAGGACTTCCTAGTGTGATCAATGAATACAAATGATGCAAACAAACAATTCAACATACAACATGTGATCAATACATTCCATGGAAACTAGACTTAAATCATGTGAGAACACAAGTCAAAATAGTCTAGATATAAAACTTGAATTAAAACCTAGAGCATGTGAAAACGCCTAACACATATGGCTTCTAGTTTCATTCACACATCTAACACTTGAATCAATCATATACATGAAACATATATTCAAGATATTAGAAACATACACAAAAATGCTAGAAAAAAAAATTATGCTCAATGAATATTCTAGCCAATATTTAGGGCAAGGATACAATGAATAATCAATTAAAACCTATTAGGCTCTAAATACAAAATCACAAGTGCTAATCCTAGATTTGTTCAATAAGAGGATTTAAGCACATGCCAAGGTTATTGATCATAAAATGAATCAATCAATCCACAAATAACCCTAGATATCAAACCAATCACAATACAACTCTCAAACATGTGAAAAACTAGAATCCTAGAAAACTAGTTCACATAAGTTTCTAATTAGACTTGATTAAGTTTGATTATGAAGCTATCTTTCTCAATAGCATTCATCATACATACAAATACATATAGAAGAAGAAACCCCACGGTAATTGAAGGTTATAAAAGAAGAAAACACAAAGATAAGTCAAATACCTATGATTCACGAGCTAGTTCGGATTTGTGGGTAGAACCACTAGAAAACTCAATCAAACAGCTACAAGACCACTTGGAAAAGGTAGAGGACTTGATTACAAAACTTCTCCAACTTGAATCACTCAATTCGGAGTCCGAATGAGAAAGTTATGGTGTTTGGAAGGTGAGAAAGTTTGGAGAAAAAATTTTGCACATGTGTTTTTCAATTTTTCTTCTTGGAATGAAATGAGAGGGAAATGAGGAAATTTAAATGAAATGAAAAGAGGGAATTCGGTGACGAATCAGAGGCTGCCACCTCACCACCCCATGAGAGGTGCCTGGGCCTCATGGGGCAGAGAGGTGTGTGGGTCGTGAGGCTCACGGCCTCCTCACGGGCTCACCACCAAATGGCCTTTGGCCATTCTTGACTCCTTCGTGCTCCTCTCGTGTTCTTCGGCCATATTTGGGCCTCCGAACTCCGAATTCGAATTTGTATTCGGATTACGAACCGTGACTCCCTCATGCATAAGCACGACTATGAAACTTTGACAAAAAGTTGAGAATATGACTCGATACACGATGACGAAGACAGCACAACATTTGAGAACGTAAAGTAGCATGTCATCATAGTTTGGACTCGAAACCTAATGAATGAGTAACCGAAATGACCGAGACTCAATAAGGAATCATATGAGATCATGTTCAAGTCCAAAAACAATAACATGGAAACAAATAAATATAAGATCACACAAGTATGCAATTTCCTAGACATAGTCCTAGAACATGCTATTTCACAATGTTTATCAAATTAAATCTAATGCATGTGCATACATTACCAAGTGTGTGAATGTGTTATACTAATGGTGTACAACTATGCAGGGACACAAATGAATGCCATGTGTGTGTGTGCCTATGCCTTGTAAGAGGAATGAGGTCAATTATACCTTTGCTGAGCAATGTAGCTTATTGCCCTTTTCAAGACACCATTTTGTAAGAACCGTAGCCAAGTCATTCTTTGAAGCTTTGAATCATCGTTTCTAAGACCACTTATCAATACAAGAGAAGCAACATTTTGATATGGAATACATGCCAATAAAAATCAAAAACCTAACACAACCCCAAGAAACCCCACCATGGTTGACAAAAATGGGCAGATAAGTAATAACACAAGTGAACTAAAGCTAATTCAACGATTGTGAAGTGGGTTTGAGGCATTTGGGTCCGCTGCAGATGCAGTCAGAATTCAAATCCAAGCAATACTTTTTTTTTTTGAACAGTTCATTTTATAAACAGAGGAAATAGATAGCAAGAAGCCTACAAAGCACACAAAACAAAGCCCAAAGGCCAAAGAGAACCCAGGAACACACCAAAACACCAAGCAACCAAACCTCGGGAAAAACATGCAACACCTACAAACACAAAGAAATGCAAAGGAAACACAACAACAAAAAAGAACAGAGCAAAGTACCAACAAGCGGACCAAAGTCAGAAAAGAAAACAAACACCAAAACACCATAACAGTAAGAAGAAAAGATCTAAGTAATAATAATAACATTGATATAAGATTCAAAACCAATGTTATACAATAACTTTTTCTAAGATAATTTTTCACAATCAAAACATATCTATAAAGAATATTTCTATAACTCTTGAATCGGAAAATTAAAAAGAAATATAAATACCTTTTTCCTACATGACAACTCCGAATGCGACCGCGTGAGAGAAAGGGAGAAAGTGGGGCATGAGAGATGTGGGCAGTTACTCCAGTTAGGGTTTAGACTTTGGTTTGGTGAGTGGTGAGGTGAGCGGTGAGGTGAGTGGTAATCGAATGAATTTGAGATAGGGTTTCCTACTTTCCTATTATATTTATATGGAAAGGTAAAGTTACATTAATATCCTTAGAAAATATGAAATTACATTTTGAGTTGTATGAAATATTTAGGCCGGACTTTCATTTTATTCCCCGCTTTCAACTTTTTATCCCACTAAAATTGTTCTTAGTTAATTATAGCATATTGGAAAAGCTATAAAACAAGGTTTAACATGGGAAATGAATTGGTTATTGTGTAGCATTTCTGAAATGCTATATTATTACTATTAAAAATAAAATAAAAAAGAAAATGTTACTTGTTAAATTTCTATCATAGCATTTTATAACAAAAAGCTATTATAGATGGAAATTTCATAGCATTTTGAAAAGAATGCTATTGGGCAATGCTATAAAAGGTGAAATTTGTTGTAGTGAATGCAGCAGGATTACCTATGGTCCCTCCTTGTATTTCAAAGAAAAGAAGTAGGAGGAGAAGCTTGTATACGTTGAAGAGTCACAACATGGTAACTAGAAACTCTAATGCTTGTTTAAAAAATCTGCATCAGAAACATGAGGCAAAGAATAGGGTTGTGTGGAATCTTGAGGAAGAAATTGTGACAGTTTCAAACTGGATTAGCCCTTGGTGTTGATTTCTTTGGAAAAAATGAGGCTATTATGGAATGATTGCTAGTAGGAAGAATGAGAATGATAATAGGTTTCGTGCTTTGACGAGAATCTTGGTGTTCAAATTCAAGCCTATTGTTTCCTAAGCAATTCAGGTTTCTTTTGAAATTCCTTTAAGCAATTATAGTGTAAATATACTTTTTTTTTTTTTTTGGGGTGGGGTGGGGGGGCGGGGGTGGGTGGGGTGGTAAGGTGAATAGGTATAGGCCCAAATTCTTCCAAACTCTTTTCTCAACACAACAATGATGTGCACACATGGTGTGTCTAACAAATGGATTGCTTCAATCAACACAATTAGAGTTCAATATACAAGTGATGCAATCAATACAATTTATGGAAGTAAAGAAATGTAAAAGAAAACTTGACACAAGTGTTTTTACATGGTAAACCTCCAAAGAGGAAACGTCCATGGGTTGATACCACAACCATCGGTAAACTGCAATTCACGAAAAAGAGATACAAGCTATCAACTCTTAATCTACTCTCGGGCCTAGTGAGTCACTTTGCCACAAATTTCTAACTGAGACAAATTGCTTGCCTCTAGAAAGCTACTCCCTAACCTAGACTATCCACAAGTCTCTAGGGAGATTTCCTTGCTTGGACTTACTTGAAGCCTAGCTTTTTGCCAAGACTTCCTTGCTTAGTTATTCCAAGCCCCTTGCTCTTAACTTCCTTGCTTGGTTAACCGGACCATATGTCCTAACGAAGTCTTCCTTACTTGGATTTACTTAGAGCCTCACACTCTTTACCAAGACTTCCTTGCTCTATGTTGAAGAATCACTCAACAACAAGAGACTTCACACCTTTTACAAGACAAATGATCTAAGTGATGCAAATGATGCAAGCACAATCAAATAGAGAAAGTAGATCACACAAACTCTATGAACATGCAATTAGATAACTAGAATATGCTTTCAACACTCAATCACAAAGTTATCTAGAAATCTAAGCATGTGAATCAATAAGAACTAGTTTAGAATATTCAATATCACAATCAAAAATCCTAGTTCTTATATCATGAAACTAAACCTAGAAATCAACAATCAAGCTCATCATACAAAACATTTCTAGAGACAATTTCATGTGAATCAAGTTTAGCTTTCAAATATGTTCAATCAAAATCACAAAAAGCTTTAACTCGAAAATCAATCAAACAAGTCTAAAATTGGAATCAAAATCATTCTAAACATTTTTCATCAATCAAGTAATAAGATCCATCAAGTTGATCGTAAGAAAAATGGAGAGAAGATGATTCACATACAAAAGATGAACCATGAACTGAAGATCAGATTACTGCAAATAATCTGGACATCTATTCGGACATCTTTTGACTTGAAAATGTTTGGGATTTGTTTCATTCTTCAAGATCAACAATTTTGGTTTTTGAATCACTTAATTCAGAGTTGAAATGAGAGAGATATGATAAAAACAAAATTGGAAAAGTTGTGAGAGAGTTTACACGGGATTTGAAATATATAGGGAGGGAAACCAATTGGAGAAGATAAAGGGCAAAAGGGTAAAAGTGCCACCACCTCTCATGCTTCCCATGGAGGCGCATGGCCATCATGGGGAGGTAGAGAGGTGTCTCTCCTGTCGTGGCCACGCGCCTCCATAGGAGAGAGGGTGGTTGGCCCTTCGCCACCTCTCTTTTCATTCGCTCCATTCACGCACCTATCACGTTCTTCGACCGTTCTCCGGCCTCCAAACTCTGAATTCGAATCTGCTTTCGGATTACAAACCATAACTCAATTACGCACGAGGATGACTATGAAGCTTTGACCAAACGTTATGAATTCGACTTGATACACGACGATGAAGATAATGCATTGTAAGAGAACGTAAAGTAGTGTAATTTCCTCGTTTGAACTCGAAATCTAATGAGTGAGTAACCTAAATGACCAGAACTCAACAATAAATCATATGAGTACATATTCAAGTTCAAAACAACAGAACCCAAACAAATAAACACAAGATCACACAAGTATGCCATTTCCTAGAGATAGTCCTAGAACATGCAATTCTATAATGTTTGCCAAATTGAGACTAATGCACTATGCATACTTTAATGAGTGTGTAGATGTGTTATTACCAAATGAGCACAACGATGCAGGGACATATATGAATGCAATGTATGTGTGTGCGTTTTGCTCAACGATGCAGGGACACACATGTATGAATTGTGTGTGTGTGCGCTTACGCCTGCAAGAGGAAGAAGTATCTTAATACCTTGACATCCAAGTAAGCGCTTTTCCTCTTGAAGACGATTTTTACATGAGATGTTACTTTTCTCCTTTGAAGCTTTTTTCAACCAAGAATCACCTAAGCAACTAATCATTACAAATAAAGAGAGTTTTGCGATGGAATCAAGCAAATACAAATCTAAAACCTTACATCTTTGCTATTGTTGTGGTTGGGTTTTTTGTTTTAATTTGTTTTTGGGTTGTTGGAGGAGATTTTGGGGGGTTTTGCAATATTGTTTTGTATTTGGGTGCGTTGGTTATTTTTGGGTTTGTAGTTGTTGAGCTTGAGTCTTGGGTGGCTTTGTGTCATTTTTGTTTTTGAACCCTCGTTAGGCCGGGTGGTTGATTTCGGTTGTTTCGTTTGTATGGCTTTCTTTGGTCTCTTTTTATAAATCTGCTATTCAAATTTAAAATAATAATAATAATAATATAATTGAAGCATAATGGTTTGTCTCACATCCGACTTACATTTAGATAAACATTATTTAGGATTAAAATGTCCATCGGTTATGATATAAGTACAAAAATTACTATTTTAGTAATATTACACATCTCAATTCTTCACACAATTTTTCAATCACAACTTTTCCCAAAACTTTAGGTTAACAACGAAAAGATAGGTATTTTTTTTTTTCTTCCCAATTTAATACTAATTAGTGGATATAAATCACCCTAAAACCTGATTTCATTTGAAATTCAATCGAAAACTCTTACATAAGATAATAAAATTTTCCAACTAATTTTAGTTGTTATTCACTTTCATTTCTAAATTATATCAACTAATTAATATTAGTTTGCCAATATAATTTAACGAGGGTTGTATTGAAATCAAATGTATTGAAATTTATTTCAAATAAATACATGAAAATTAAAATAACTCTTTCACACAAGACACGGATCGTGATCTTGTCAACTCATTCAAAACGATCCTGACCGTCGAAGGTTTCACCGATCAACGATCCCAATACACGCTTTAGCAAACTAATTACATTGTTGATCTCGTTTCACGCAGATCGCCAAGTCAGCGCGCGACAAACATTTCAAACCGTAGATTACTTGCAAATCTACGAACTAGATTAAACCGCCGAAAACTCTAAAAAGTAAAAACAACGCAAAACATTTTCTAGTTCCCTCATTTTTCCACATTTTATTTTCTCCTTAAATACTCCCAATTCATTATTCATCACCATCTCCATTATCATTCTCAGCAGCACTAAATTTTATCGGGAAACAAACACATCTTCATCTTCCAGTTTACGATATGGCTCGCACGAAGCAGACGGCAAGGAAGTCCATCGGAGGCAAAGCGTCACGTAAGTAGCTGGCTACCAAAGCTGCCCGGAAGTCGGCTCCTCCAACCGGAGAAGTGAAGAAGCCTCACCGTTTCAGACCCAGAACGGTGGCGTTGAGAGAGATAAGAAAGTACCAGAAGAGCACAGAGCTTTTGATAAGGAAGCTTCCGTTCCAGAGACTTGTGCGAGAGATCGCTCAGGATTTCAAGATCGATTTGAGGTTCCAAAGCAGCGCAGTGGCTGCTCTTCAAGAGGCAGCTGAGGCGTATCTGGTGGGTCTGTTTGAAGACACTAATCTGTGTCCCATTCACGCTAAGGGAGTCACTATCATGCCAAAGGACATCCAATTCGCTAGGAGGATCAGAGGCGAGAGAGCTTAGCCTTTGGATCTAGTTATCAAATACGGATGTGTAAATTGGCTTGGCATTTGTTGCACACCATGTGCTTGTTGAAATTCCTCTGAAGGTTTATCGCATGATTTTACATTTTTGAATGAAAAGTCTTTTGGGCATTTTTTGCATCTATAAAACAACAATGCTTTGATACCTAAAAGCATTTGTGCAATTGATTATTGATTCCAAATTATTTTAGGTAATTGAATTTTATTTTGGCAGCATTTTTTTGAGAGTGGAACTCGGAGTATTAATTTTTGAGATCTAAAACAAGTCCAATACATCCTCTAGAAAGCTATATGTCTAGGTATATTTTTAGAGGCAATAATCCCTAATTTAATTAGCCAAGACTTTTGGATGGCTAGGATTGTTAGCCAGATAGTTTGTTAGAAATCATTGGCTCAGATTGATCACCACTCTTGTTTATAAGCTAATTAGGTATTCTTTAAAAATTTATTAATGAAAATTCCCTCTGATTTTTCACTCAATCACCATTTTTGAAAGCTTGAAAGCTCAGCTTTCAAGCTTGATTGAAGTCCCGTGCCTAGCAAGTTTGATCTAACATTCTGATCAAAATTTTCAAATACTTCTTATATGGCACTCGGAAAGCACACTAAACAGAGGGAAAAACTGTCAAATTGGATAAAAGCCTAGATTATCTCCACATTGAGAGAAGAGTGTGCAGCGGCTTTCGTATGCAACCAACATCCTTAGGATAACGTAAAGATTCTTCTACAGAATCCAACCATTTTTTTTTTATGGTATAACCTAACTAGATCAGTTATTTTTTTGAAACTTTTTATTTTTCAAGCCGTTAACTTGGGAGTTATTTGACCAAGCCCCAAGTTTGAACATTTACCAATAGAATCCAACCATTAATATGCCTTGCCAGCTTATTTTTGTCGGATACATTGTTTTACAAAATAATTAGTGTATTAATCACACTTACTCTGAATTAATGAAATCATGAGTTAGCTGAAAGATTTATAGAAAAAGATAGAGTTATCTTTCTCTATGAAATATTTTTTTTCTTGAGAAACAAACAAAGTACTCAATACTTTTTATTAATTTAGAAATTCAGAAATCAAAATGAAAATTTACATAATATAACCAAAAGATTACAAGAAGATCCAAAATGATTCCATTCAAATCTTCCCAAATCGAATGACTTCATTATTACAATTTTCTTAGCAAGTCCCCTCCAAAGACTTTGTCAACAGCATTGTCTTCAGATTTTTTTTTTTGGGTAACGCTAAGAATATTTCACTCAATAGATAGAATAAATAAAAGCACGAAGCGGAGTCTTCTCAAGAGTTGGGACAAGGAGGCATGTAAGCTGGACGTGGGCGCATGCTGGTACTTGTGGTTCCACCATTTTTCACTATAATCGCCACAGCCATACCCCATGTCGTGTGCCGTTCAAAATGACAATGCAGAAACCATACCCCTGAAACATATCATCCCTCCAAATTTAGTTATATATATATATAACGGAATAAGCCTTTAGCATAGCAAGATTATAGGCTACAAATAACCAAATTAAGGATCGAGATATAGAAAACACACCAGGATTATCGGCTACAAATCTGATGGCGGCCCACCCTTTTTTTGGGAGTTGAATAGTGTTGACTTCTGGTGGATCAATCAAGTTATAATTATCTGGGTCGGTCTGATTGTTGAAATTTCCTAATCCAGTGCCCACTAAATAGAAGCTGAAACCATGAAGATGCATTGGGTGATTTTGGGCATTCCCAACATTAGTCCCCTGGTAAACAAGTTCAACTACTTCACCATATTCTAATTCGATCACTTTCGTCCCTTGTCCTGTGTACACTGTCACGTTCACATCTCCAGTAAAGTTGAAATAAATTGGTGGTTCCAGTGGAAAATCTGTCGTGAATTCGCTGAAATTGTTTCTGTGTACAAATTGAATTGATTTCAAGCGTTGGAATCAAATATATATATGCAATTACATGCATATTTAAATGCTCATAAAGAACAAGATCAGATGTAAGCTATTATTTGTATTCATTTAAAAATAAAATAATGTAGATTCAATATATTTGATAAAAATAAAGTGTAGACGTACGTACGCTGTACGCATGTTTACTAGAAATATAAATATACCTGGTATAAGCTTCCAATATATCGGTACTTGGGAAAACAAAACTTTGGTTGTTTAAGCTGGCCCCGAGCCTATCACCATCGGGAGTACCAGAACATGAATCATTGGGGCAAAAGATTAAGTTCACAGAAACAGTCATGAGAATATGTTTTGTTATATTCTTTGGGACACTGATGGGATGATCACTACTGGCTAGGCTCCGGAATTTTGTGGTGAAGTTAGATGCTGCAGTTGTGTCATTGGTACCTGGAAGGGTTGGAAGTGGAATTGGAGACGGGGCTGATTGATTTCCAATGTACTGGAGAATAGCTGTGGTGGTGGCGTTGTCGAATGCAGCTTCGGAGTCAGAAAAGGGAGAGGCAGCCATGTAATAGTAAGAAGCAGGCTGGTTTGCTGTGACTAAAACGTCCATTGTTTGTCCTGGAGTTATCATTATATATTCTGTATTTATCGGTTTGGTGTAAAAACCATCGGTTCCAACTACTGTGAGGTTGTGTTGAGCGATTCCGAAGAACATTTCTTCATTCAAAATAGCATTGATTATGCGAAGGAGATAGGTTTCTCCTTTTTTAACCGGCAACCGAAATGTCGTTCCTGCAAACATGTCATTAATGTGTTTAGATGAATACAAATTTCAATTAATTTATATAAAAATCTAGTTTCAGTACAATAATAATTTGTAAAGTTAATCAACAATACACAAGTTGAACAAAGTTTTCAACATCAAGGATATCTCTCAATGGAAAAAGAGTCTGATTAAAAATAATTTTGAGAAAAGATTATTTTTCCGATAATTTAGCTTACTTGTAAGAAATTAACAAAACAAAATCCTCAAGTTTCCTGTAATTCCGAGGAGAATGGTTGACTAAAATGGTCACTTTATTTTATATCCAAAAGTGGTCCCCAGTTTGACATCCATGGGCTCTGGGTCCACCAATGAATTTATATAGAACCAAAAGAATTGGTAAGATTGAAATTGTTAGTCTACATAGGAAAAACATATTAATTAGCAATTATAAGAAATTAAAAAGAATAACATATATAGGACATGAGATTTGTTACCACCGCCTAACGTGGCTTGGTGGTAAGAACACTCATTCCATTGGATAATATTCCAATTCGAGTTATTGCTGCCGCAAATGGTATATAAAAATAGAAAGAAAAAAGATTGGTTTATTTTCTAAATATACCTGTAGAGCAATCGAATAAAGCTCCAGGTTGGCCGTTGATTGTGAAGGCATCGGAAGTGTTAAATTCAGCACCACTAGCCACTGCCTCTTCGTAGACTTCCATCACGTCTGCCTTGTACCATGATGCTGCACTCAATCCAATTTTACAATTTCAAAATTTAGAAACTCATTTTTTATGGAATAATTAAACAGAATTAATAAACAAAAATATTGGTTAAGATCATCAAGAAAGCTTTTTTTATTTTTATTTTTTTTTAATCAGGTGCATGTGGAATCCTGATTTATACCAATGTAAAATGAAATATTCAAAATCTATTTCAATTATCTCAAGGTAAAGATCAAGTGATCTGTCTGTGTGTCCGATTGAAGCTAGCTAGGGTTATAGATTTATATACCAAGTACAATAGTTTGTTCTCCATAAGGCTTAGGATAGGGATAAGTAGTTCCATGGGCTGGATAAATGATAATGGCACCATGAACAGTGGCACGTGACCAGTCACTATGAGCATGCCACCAAAGAGTTCCTTCTTCTGTTGAAAAGTTGATTTCCTGAGTGAAATTTGTTCCTGCTGGAATTGGGCATTGTGTTACATATTCAGGACCATCTGACCATGGATTCCTTGGCATCTTCACTCCATGCCTGCAATAAACATCATTTCTTTTTGGTCACATCGAAAACCTCATTGGATATATATGCATGTGTTCTTTTGTGATTTTTATAAATTCTGAACTTTGAAATTAACACTGAACTTATAAGATCGACGTACATCTGAACAAATTAAATAATTGAAAATAATAATAATCAGTGCCAGAAAAGAACAATTATAAAACAGCTAGAGAAAAGTGATACTTCAACAACTATATTCTAGAACTGTTAGGCTAATTGCATATACCTAACCCAAAAACTTTTGTTCCCAATATGGGGTTTTTATATAGGAATTACATGGATGTTTCAATCAAATTATTACTAAATGCTAAAAAGTCGATGCAATTTTCAACACAAAAGGGGCAAAACTAGTTTCTTTTCAACCACTGGTATATATACACTGTCATAAAAAAATATATATAGATATTAGGAATTATAAAAGAATAATAAATATCTATATCTAAAATATAGTTATTTATCAATTATTACTATTCTCCTAATCTCCTTTTGTTTTGTTAACAACTAATCATAAATTATTCTAAATTAAAACTCATAATTCTGAAAGATCAACGTCTGATCATTGATCATGAGACCCCAATTTGGCATGTCCTTAAGAAGCTGAATACATGATTCATGATGAAGAAGCTGAGAGAGAGAGAGAGAGAGATGACCAGTGAATAGTGATGCCGTATGTTCCTTGGTTGTGAACATTAACAAAAACAGTATCTCCTTTGTGGACATGAATCTCTGGTCCTGGAAAACTGTCGTTGACAGTCAACATGCTCTTTGTGCTACATAGTCTCGAAAAATTACTCTCTTTCACCTGTCCATTAAAAATCCTAGATCAGATCAGATCAGAGCATGGTGATTATATATATGATCACCATGCAACCATATCGAAACCCATTTCCACTTCTATATTCAAAGCTGATAAGTCACAATCTTTAAATGCTCAACATCATGTTGGACCAAATGCAATCCATTGAGCTAACTCAGATGGAGAAAAACTCAGATATATTATTAATGATGATAAAAAAAAAGAAGAAAGAAACATAAGTAGTGAGCTTAGTCATTATTGTAATATGCAAAAGAAGTTAATTAACAATGATAAGAGATAATTAAATGCTTACAACAAAGTCATAGTGACGGATGGCGCCCTCAGCCTTGCAAAAGAGCAGACAACCAAGAAACATAAACCCTAAAAATCTATACATCAAACCCATATCTCAGTTTCTTTCTTTTTTAAAAAAAAAAAACCTTTCTCACTAGCCAAACTACTCCTTTTCAAACTTTTACTGGATGCTTAAAATAATGAAGCTGGATGCTGGATGCTACTTGTATTTGAGGGCTATTTAAAGAGGAGCTGGATGCTTAAAATAATGACTAAAGCAAGCTGGCTTTGTCACGCGGTCATTTCTAAAACAATTTGAATAGGCTAGGGTAGCCATAAAGAAATTAAATGTTTTTAAACACATGAAAACCATGAATAACATTGTGAATTCATTTTTCTTACATCGATAAGAATACACTTAGCTTTAGATAGAATTGGTGAGCTGTGCGTGCCTTGTCTTTTTGACCTTATGCGCTCAAAGCTGTATTTGTGTTTCCTTCATGGAAAACTACAAAGTAGTATATTAAGGGGGGTGTATTGGTTCAAGATTTTATTAGACAATTTGGGGAAGTAAAAGTTTAGTGGTATTGGATTAAGACTTTTTAATAAGTTAGATAAGTCTGGTGGTATTCGATCAAGACTTTTAAGATTTTTTTAAAAAGTCCATATTGTCTTGTGGTATTGAATCTAGACTTTTAAGATTTTTTAAAAAGTTCATATTGTCTTGTGGTATTAGATCTAGACTTTCAAGAGGTAGCAAATTGTCTACTGGTATTGGATTGAGATCAAGATTTTTAGGATTTCATGACAAAATGGATTTTCTAGACTTTTTAGTGATATGTATAAATAGTTTGAACCCAAAATTGTCTTGCTCTCTCCCTCAATACTTTCCATACTTTTTATTTGATTTAAGATATTTGGTGAGTGTATTGATATACTTTCAACGGTTGCTTTTGCTATCTGCTGTTTCCTCTATTTGTCTTGTTTTATGGTCTTTGTTTTGTTGTCCTGCTGTTGTGGGTTTTTTTTGTTGTTTTTGTTGTTTTTTTTGGTTTGCCCTGTTGTTGTATTTTTTGGCTTTTGCTTTTCTTTTGGGGCTGTGCGATTGTAGTCGTTTTTGTTGGTTTTTGGCTCTAACTTTTGCCTTGATTATTATTGAATAAACTTTGCCAAAAAAAAAAAAAATGTGGCGACCAAACATGCAAAAGACAAGATAAAACTACACTTGAAAGTCGAGTACCAAATGACTGATAAAATGCCTCTGTGAGCTAAAAATAGTTTTATACTAGATTTCCATGATCCCACCACCACCACTAGATTTCCATAAAGAGGAAGTTGATTATATATATATATATATATATATATGATAAAAAGAGCTGGTCAATTACTGATAATATTGCCCTTTGTGTAGATTGAGTTCAAAAACAAAAGAAGATGATCACCATTTCTATTAATTTATTGCCTGAGCAAATTAAAAAGATATGGACCTCGCATAAAACCATGCTTCTATAAAATTTAGATACATGTTTTTTTTTTTTTTTTTTTTTAAATCCAAAGGTTATGTGTTGGTTGGTGGTATTTTAAAATTTTATTACTTCTCTTCATAGTTTATACATGTTTCTCATTCAATTTTTATTGTTCAATGACTGCCCTCAACAAGATTATAGAGCATTGGAACTTGGGGAGAAAATTGAATACTACAATCGACTCTTGAAAATTTATATTTTTAAAAGTCCAAAAAGTCTTGAAATAAAGTCTAAATAATCCTAATAGTCTATAAATAAAGTTCAAAAACTCTTTCAGAATCCTAAAAGTCTAGTCCATATAATCCTAATAATCCTAAAAGTATAATCCTAACAATCCTAATAATCCCAATAGTCTTGGAAATCCGTAAAATCCTTGCACCTCAAAATTGTCTATTAAAATCCCAATCCAATACACCCCCCCTAAGTATTTCAAATATCTCACACTCCTCAACGTGGTTTAATGGTAAAGAACATTCATTCAATCTGACAATATCTTAATTTCAAGTCGTCATACTGTCGGTGGTGTGTATATATATATATATATATATAAAGTATTTCAAATATATCATCTTCATGTTAATTTATAATTTAGCCGCAAGTTTTTGTATGGGATTCCAATTCATACGGGTGCAAATTAAACTCTAATTAGTCTACTATATATCCATGGGTGCAAATTGGGATACAGCATGAAAAAATATATAGGTTCCCGCACTTAAAAGTTACTATTATTATTATTATTATTATTATTTTAAGATCAAGTCAACCTTAACTCGTTTAACTAATCACGTTATAATCCATTAAAAAAAGCACTTTGTGTTTGTGTAAGATGACCTTCAAAATATGTCATATTTATATATAATTATAATTTGTGGACAATATCTACTTTAGCTAATAAGCTTTTTTAAATATAATAGAAATTGAGATCAAATGCAATTCACTTCATATTTGAAGAGATTTGGTTAGACTTTGTCTAATTGGGAAAACAAAGGTATTAGATCTAGATGGGTATCCAATTCAATCCGCGTAATTCAATCCGCGTATTTATTAAAAACTAATTTGACCTTTTTCTTTCCCAAAATTAGATATATATATTTTTTTAAATCGGGCTGACCTGTATGGAAAAGCATCACATATTCTTGAAAAAAACCACATATAATCATATATTGTAAAACCCTAGACAGAGAACAATAGAGGGAAAAGAAAATTGATAGCAGAGGGGCACCTAAAACATTAATCTAAATAGGTATACATGCTTCAACCGAATGCAAATAAACATGAACTAAACTAATTAATCAATTTATCCAGACTAGCGGATACCGAACAAACACTATAAGAGTGGATCATTAAAGAGGGAGAACTTAATTGATATTCTCTAAATCATTCCCTTCTGTATAAACCTGAAAAACTCAATTAACAACAAAGCTTAATTTTGCTTGGACCGTGGAAGTCATAACGAATCTTAGTATAAACATTATATAAAGAAACAATCAAATTGATGCGGTGTAACCTTTCAAGCACACATGAAGCGGACTCCTCGTTCAACCACTAGTCAATAATGAAAAATATAAAAATTATAAGTAATGATTTTTGTCGGTCTTTACTTAAATTTCGCATGTCAATATCAGTTAAGTTATCGAGGAAAAATTCTTATTTTAAGTAAGAAGAAGAAGAAGCATCCAAGAGAAGGAACGAATCTGCCTTCATGGAAGATCTTAACATAATAATAATAATAATAATTATATATATATATATATATATATTATAATAATTTGGGGTTTTATGGGGGATTGGGGAGAAACTCGAATCCACAATATCGTGGTGTGAGTGTGAGGGTTTTACCACCGAATCAAACTCATCTTGTTATTATTATTTTATATTAACACAAGATGATAAGTCATTAAGCAAATTTTTTTTAATTTTTTATTATTTTCTTAATTTTTTTTTAAAAAAAATTTATACCAAACACACACTAATCAATATTATTTTAGTAGAATAAAAATGATTTCACAATTTTTTTAAAAATATTTTAAATATATATATATATATATATATGGTGGTTCTCTAATAAGGACGTCTTGAAATTATAAAGTAAGGACTATCACCCGCAACCACATATTCACATTGGGTGTGTGTATTTGTTAATGTGTGGCTGTGGGTCCAATATGAATGTGTGATTATGATTGAACGTCTTGAAATTATAAAGTTAGGACGTCCTGACTAGAGAACCATCATGTGTATATATATATATATATATATATATTCAAAATTAGGCTGGGTTGTAACCCAGCGTAGCTTACATATGGGCCCATGGTTTTATATGATATTGTAATCATTATTTTCATTACTAATCAATATCATAATTCACAATTTTTAAGTACCGTCTAATACGGTTAAGTGGTAAAAACGTTTACTCAGTCTTACAATGTTTTAGGTTTGAGTCGTCGTCATCGCAAATGGTATACCACCATTTTTATTTTATGATATCTTGAATAAACATAGAAATGAATATAGGATTCTTATCTTTTAAGTTTTATCCAACGCTAAACACATGGTTAATAGTCAAATATTAAATTGATTAAATAAAAAGAGACGGTCCCTTTTATTAATTAATACGCGTCAAATAAAATAATAAAATAAAGTAAAAATATAGTGTATTTTATTTAAAATAAATAAATAAAAATAAAGTGTTATATACTTATATGGTAAAAATAAATTTTATTTTATTTAAAAAATAAAATAAAAATATAGTGTATTTTTTTAAAAATTCATCTTTTATTATTTTTATTTTTTATTTTTAATAAAAAAAACACTTTATTTTTATTTTATTTTAAAAATAAAATATATAAATTTTATATATATATATATATATATTTTTTCAAACTCATCTCTTTAGAAATTGTTTTCTATTTCTTCCATTTCCGGTGCATTTACGAGGGTTAATGAATTTGAAACCTATTATCCTGGTATCCATGTGCGGATCAACAGAATAATAATAGGTTACTTTCAAATTATTTTTGTGAGTTTTTCTTATAGAAGCTTCCCCTACATTATCGAGCCTCCCTCGTCTTTTTCAACCATCTACAGCCTCACAATGCATGCCAAGTTGACTCATCCTGGCAAGCAAAAAGAGGACATCCGATTTGAGGTGAATATTATTGTAAAACTACACATAATTAATTTTTTTTTTTTAAATTGTCGGCCAAATTAAGCCCATAAATATTATTATATTTATTTATTTATTTTATTTTTGGGTGATGGTATAACTTAAACACAATGTATGACATTGTATATTCATAGCACCGACAACTTCTGTTATGTAATTACGTTTACACCCCGATTCGGGAGGACAAATGTCTTTGGAAAATTACTATAAGTCCAAAATGTTAGTTAACAATTTCGAATAAAACACACCACGAAACTACAGAAGCTTAGGTATATTATTCAATTTTTTAATAATCACTTTATGTTAATATATAGAGTAATTGACACAAATCCCCCCAGACTATATCAGCTTTTACATGTTGCCCCCTAAACTATTTTATTAGGCACTAAACCCCCTGAACTATCGCTTATTGGCAATCCTTTGGGTTTTTCCCCCCCTGAGAGGGGGCATCTTTAGTCTTGTTCTGTCAATAAGCGATAGTTCAGGGGGTTTAGTGCCTAATAAAATAGTTTATGGGGCAACATGCAAAAGCTGGTATAGTCGGGGGGGGGGGGGGGATTTGTGCCAATTACTCTAATATATATATATATATATATATATAATTTAACAAATCCTAAACCAATTTTATGTAAATATTGATAAGATATTTTTCATGGTTAAGGTATGATCAATTCGTCCTGACATAAAATATATCAGGACGAAGAATGTGAACTATAGATTATGGAGAAGTTTTGACAAGTGCATACACTTTGAGTCAAAGTACGTAAATTTAATGGTCCACATTATATATTTTATATCAGGACGAATTGATCATACCTTAACCATGAAAAATATCTCATCAATATTTACATAAAATTGGTTTAGGATTTGTTAATTATTTTTATTTAATTGTTTACATCATATCAAACAAAAATACATAACAATTAATAGTAATATTCAAACAATTTTATTTTTAAAAACAAACAAGTTGACATTATAGTTAGATGTAAGAAAAATAAATAACAAACATGTCATTCGGTTTTAATTTTCAGTAAAATTTAGAACTGTTCAATTCTAAGATTAAAAAAAAAAAAAAAAAAAAAAAAGACCCAAAGTCAATAGCAATATGGATTTGGTTCCCTTCCTCACCCCATCTTGTTCTCACATAAATCAATAGTGTGTTTTAATTCGATATTTTGATAAAGTAAAGACAAAAATTAATAAAAATAATTGATGCCATTAATTTGCTATATTAGACATGTGGTAAACAATTATGAAGGTAATGACAGTTAAGGTGGAGAGAGGATCCAGATCCAGCCTAGTAGCATATCACCGACCAAGGACGGATTTAGAGGGGCCCTAGGGGCCATGGCCCCCCCCCCCCCCCAAACAACCAATAAAATTACAACAAATGACCCCAAGTCAATAGCAGTTTGGATTTGGATCCCCTCCTCACCCCATCTTGTTCTCACATAAATCAATAGTGTGTTTTAATTCGATATTTTGATAAAGTAAAGACATAAAAATTAATAAAAATAATTGATGCCATTGATTTGCTATATTAGACATGTGGTAATAAATTATGAAGGTAATGACAGTTAAGGTAGAGAGAGGATCCAGATCCAGCTTAGTAGCATATCACCGACCAAGGACGGATTTAGAGGGGCCCTAGGGGCCATGGCCCAACCCCCCCCAAACAACCAATAAAATTACAACAAATGACCAAATTACAACAAATGACCCAAAGTCAATAGCAGTATGGATTTGGATCCTCTCCTCACCCCATCTTGTTCTCACAAAAATCAATAGTGTGTTTTAATTCGATATTTTGATAAAGTAAAGACATAAAAATTAGTAAAAATAATTGATGCCATTGATTTGCTATATTAGACATGTGGTAATAAATTATGAAGGTAATGACAGTTAAGGTGGAGAGAGGATCCAGATCCAGCCTAGTAGCATATCACCGACCAAGGACGGATTTAGAGGGGCCCCAGGGGCCATGGCCTCCACCCCTAAACAACCAATAAAATTACAACAAATGTTCATTATACATAGATTATTATATTTTAGTATGTAGGCAATATTAACTTAGCTACTCCTATAATTTTAAACCCCCAACCCTCCCCGCCCCCCGCCCCCCAACCCCCCCCCCCCCCCCCCCCAACAACCAATAAAATTACAGCAAATGACCAAATTACAACAAATGACCCAAAGTCAATAGCAGTATGGATTTGGATCCCCTCCTCACCTCATCTTGTTCTCACATAAATCAATAGTGTGTTTTAATTCGATATTTTGATAAAGTAAAGACATAAAAATTAATAAAAATAATTGATGCCATTGATTTGCTATATTAGACATGTGGTAATAAATTATGAAGGTAATGACAGTTAAGGTGGAGAGAGGATCCAGATCCAGCCTAGTAGCATATCACCGACCAAGGACGGATTTAGAGGGGTCCCAGGGGCCATGGCCCCCACCCGCAAACAACCAATAAAATTACAACAAATGTTCATTATACATAGATTATTATATTTTAGTATGTAGGCAATATTAACTTAGCTACTCCTATAATTTTAACCCCCGCCCCCCAACAACCAATAAAATTACAACAAATGACCAAATTACAACAAATGACCCAAAGTCAATAGCGGTATGGATTTGGATCCCCTCCTCACCCCATCTTGTTCTCACATAAATCAATAGTGTGTTTTAATTCGATATTTTGATAAAGTAAAGACATAAAAATTAATAAAAATAATTGATGCCATTGATTTGCTATATTAGACATGTGGTAATAAATTATGAAGGTAATGACAGTTAAGGTAGAAAGAGGATCCAGATCCAGCTTAGTAGCATATCACCGACCAAGGACGGATTTAGAGGGGCCCTAGGGGCCATGGCCCACCACCCCCCCCCCCCCCCCCCCCCCCCCCCCCCCCCCCCCCCCCCCAAACAACCAATAAAATTACAACAAATGACCCAAAGTCAATAGCAGTATGGATTTGGATCCTCTCCTCACCCCATCTTGTTCTCACAAAAATCAATAGTGTGTTTTAATTCGATATTTTGATAAAGTAAAGACATAAAAAGTAGTAAAAATAATTGATGCCATTGATTTGCTATATTAGACATGTGGTAATAAATTATGAAGGTAATGACAGTTAAGGTGGAGAGAGGATCCAGATCCAGCCTACTAGCATATCACCGACCAAGGACGGATTTAGAGGGGCCCCAGGGGCCATGGCCCCCACCCCTAAACAACCAATAAAATTACAACAAATGTTCATTATACATAGATTATTATATTTTAGTATGTAGGCAATATTAACTTAGCTACTCCTATAATTTTAAACCCCCAACCCCCCCCCCCCCCCCCCCCCCCCCCCCCCCCCCCCCCCCCCCCCCCCCCCCCCCAAACAACCAATAAAATTACAACAAATGACCAAATTACAACAAATGACCCAAAGTCAATAGCAGTATGGATTTGGATCCTCTCCTCACCCCATCTTGTTCTCACAAAAATCAATAGTGTGTTTTAATTCGATATTTGATAAAGTAAAGACATAAAAATTAATAAAAATAATTGATGCCATTGATTTGCTATATTAGACATGTGGTAATAAATTATTAAGGTAATGACAGTTAAGGTGGAGAGAGGATCCAGATCCAGCCTTGTAGCATATCACCGACCAAGGACGGATTTAGAGGGGTCCCAGGGGCCATGGCCCCCACCCGCAAACAACCAATAAAATTACAACAAATGTTCATTATACATAGATTATTATATTTTAGTATGTAGGCAATATTAACTTAGCTACTCCTATAATTTTAACCCCACCCCCCCTAACAACCAATAAAATTACAACAAATGACCAAATTACAACAAATGACCCAAAGTCAATAGCGGTATGGATTTGGATCCCCTCCTCACCCCATCTTGTTCTCACATAAATCAATAGTGTGTTTTAATTCGATATTTTGATAAAGTAAAGACATAAAAATTAATAAAAATAATTGATGCCATTGATTTGCTATATTAGACATGTGGTAATAAATTATGAAGGTAATGACAGTTAAGGTAGAGAGAGGATCCAGATCCAGCTTAGTAGCATATCACCGACCAAGGACGGATTTAGAGGGGCCCTAGGGGCCATGGCCCACCCCCCCAAACAACCAATAAAATTACAACAAATGACCAAATTACAACAAATGACCCAAAGTCAATAGCAGTATGGATTTGGATCCTCTCCTCACCCCATCTTGTTCTCACAAAAATCAATAGTGTGTTTTAATTCGATATTTTGATAAAGTAAAGACATAAAAATTAGTAAAAATAATTGATGCCATTGATTTGCTATATTAGACATGTGGTAATAAATTATGAAGGTAATGACAGTTAAGGTGGAGAGAGGATCCAGATCCAGCCTACTAGCATATCACCGACCAAGGACGGATTTAGAGGGGCCCCAGGGGCCATGGCCCCCACCCCTAAACAACCAATAAAATTACAACAAATGTTCATTATACATAGATTATTATATTTTAGTATGTAGGCAATATTAACTTAGCTACTCCTATAATTTTAAACCCCCAAACCTCCCCGCCCCCCCCCCCCCCCCCCCCCCCCCAACAACCAATAAAATTACAGCAAATGACCAAATTACAACAAATGACCCAAAGTCAATAGCAGTATGGATTTGGATCCCCTCCTCACCTCATCTTGTTCTCACATAAATCAATAGTGTGTTTTAATTCGATATTTTGATAAAGTAAAGACATAAAAATTAATAAAAATAATTGATGCCATTGATTTGCTATATTAGACATGTGGTAATAAATTATGAAGGTAATGATAGTTAAGGTGGAGAGAGGATCCAGATCCAGCCTAGTAGCATATCACCGACCAAGGACGGATTTAGAGGGGGCCCAGGGGCCATGGCCCCCACCCCCAAACAACCAATAAAATTACAACAAATGTTCATTATACATAGATTATTATATTTTAGTATGTAGGCAATATTAACTTAGCTACTCCTATAATTTTAACCCCACCCCCCCAACAACCAATAAAATTACAAAAAATGACCAAATTACAACAAATGACCCAAAGTCAATAGCGGTATGGATTGGATCCGCTCCTCACCCCATCTTGTTCTCACATAAATCAATAGTGTGTTTTAATTCGATATTTTGATAAAGTAAAGACATAAAAATTAATAAAAATAATTGATGCCATTGATTTGCTATATTAGACATGTGGTAATAAATTATGAAGGTAATGACAGTTATGGTAGAGAGAGGATCCAGATCCAGCTTAGTAGCATATCACCGACAAAGGACGGATTTAGCGGGGCCCTAGTGGCCATGGCCCACACCCCCCCCCCCCAAACAACCAATAAAATTACAACAAATGACCAAATTACAACAAATGACCCAAAGTCAATAGCAGTATGGATTTGGATCCCCTCCTCACCCCATCTTGTTCTCACATAAATCAATAGTGTGTTTTAATTCGATATTTTGATAAAGTAAAGACATAAAAATTAATAAAAATAATTGATGCCATTGATTTGCGATATTAGACATGTGGTAATAAATTATGAAGGTAATGACAGTTAAGGTGGAGAGAGGATCCAGATCCAGCCTAGTAGCATATCACCGACCAAGGACGGATTTAGAGGGGCCCCAGGGGCCATGGCCCCCACCCCCAAACAACCAATAAAATTACAACAAATGTTCATTATATATAGATTATTATATTTTAGTATGTAGGCAATATTAACTTAGCTACTCCTATAATTTTAAACACCCCCCCCCCCCCCCCCCCCCCCCAATAAAATTACAACAAATGACCAAATTACAATAAATGACCCAAAGTCAATAGCAGTATGGATTTGGATCCCCTCCTCACCCCATCTTGTTCTCACATAAATCAATAGTGTGTTTTAATTCGATATTTTGATAAAGTAAAGACATAAAAATTAATAAAAATAATTGTTGCCGTTGATTTGCTATATTAGACATGTGGTAATAAATTATGAAGGTAATGACAGTTAAGGTGGAGAGAGGATCCAGATCCAGCCTTGTAGCATATCACTGACCAAGGACGGATTTAGAGGGGTACCAGGGGCCATGGGCCCCACCCGCAAACAACCAATAAAATTACAACAAATGTTCATTATTCATAGATTATTGTATTTTAGTATGTAGGCAATATTAACTCAGCTACTCCTATAATTTTAAACGAGCCACCCCCCCCCCCCCCCCCCCCCCCCCCCCCCCCCCCCCCCCCCCCAAACAACCAATAAAATTACAATAAATGACCCAAAGTCAATAGCAGTATGGAGTTGGATCCCCTCCTCACCCTATCTTGTTCTCACATAAATTAATAGTGTGTTTTAATTCGATATTTTGATAAAGTAAAGACATAAAAATTAAAAAAAATAATTGATGCCATTGATTTGCTATATTAGACATGTGGTAATAAATTATGTAGGTAATGACAGTTAAGGTGGAGAGAGGATCCAGATCCAGCCTAGTAGCATATCACCGACCAAGGACGGATTTAGAGGGGCCCCAGGGGCCATGGCCCCCACCCCCAAACAACCAATAAAATTACAACAAATGTTCATTATACATAGATTATTATATTTTAGTATGTAGGCAATATTAACTTAGCTACTCCTATAATTTTAACCCCACCCCCCCAACAACCAATAAAATTACAACAAATGACGAAATTACAACAAATGACCCAAAGTCAATAGCAGTATGGATTTGGATCCCCTCCTCACCCCATCTTGTTCTCACATAAATCAATAGTGTGTTTTAATTCGATATTTTGATAAAGTAAAGACATAAAATTAATAAAATAATTGATGCCATTGATTTGCTATATTAGACATGTGGTAATAAATTATGCAGGTAATGACAGTTAAGGTAGAGAGAGGATCCAGATCCAGCTTTGTAGCATATCACCGACCAAGGACGGATTTAGAGGGGCCCTAAGGGGCCGATGGCCCACCCCCCCAAACAACCAATAAATTACACAAATGACCAATTACAACAAATGACCCAAAGTCAATAGCATATGGATTTGGATCCTCTCCTCACCCCATCTTGTCGCACAAAAACTCAATAGTGTGTTTTAAATTCGATATTTTGATAAGTACACATAAAAATTAGTAAAATAATTGATGCCAGATTTGCTATATTAGACATGTGTAATATTATGAAGGTAATGACAGTTAAGGTGGAGAGAGGATCCGATCCAGCCTACAGCATCACACGACCAAGGACGGATTTTAGAGTGCCCCAGGGCCATGGCCCCCACCCCAAACCAACCAATAAAATTACAACATGTTCATTATACATAGATTATTATATTTTTTAGTATGTAGGCATATTACTTAGCTACTCCTCTAATTTTAAACCCCCAACCACCCCCCCCCCCCCCCCCCCCCCCCCCCCCCCCCCCCCAACACCAATAAATTACAGCAAATGACCAAATTACAACAATGACCCAAGTCAATAGCAGTATGGATTTTGATCCCCTCCTCACCTCATCTTGTTCTCACTAAATCCATAGTTGTTTTTATAATTCGATTTTGATAAAGTAAAGACATAAAAATTATAATATGCCATTATTTTGCTATATAGACATGTGGTATAATTATGAAGGTAATGACAGTTCAGTGGGAGAGGATCCAGATCCAGCCTATAGCATAATCACCGACCAAGGACGGATTTGAGAGGGGCCCAGGGCCTGGCCCCCACCCCCAAACAACCAATAAAATTACACCAATGTTCATTATACATATTATTAGATTTAGCATGTTAGCAATATTAACTGCGCTACTCTATAATTTTAACCCCACCCCCCCCAACAACCAATAAATTACAACAAATGACCAAATTACACAACTGACCCAAATCAATAGCGGTATGGATTGGATCCCCTCCTCACCCCATCTGTTCTCACATAAATCAAGTAGGGTGTTTTAATTCGATATTTTGATAAGTAAAGACATAAAATTAATAAAATAATTGATGCCATTGATTTGCTATATTAGACCATGTGGTTATAATTATGAAGAATGCAGTTATGGTAGAGAGAGGATCCAGATCCAGCTTAGTATCCTATCACCGACAAACGGATTTAGCGGGGCCCTAGGGCCATGGCCCACACACCCCCCCCCCCCCCCCCCCCCCCCCCCCCCCCCAAAACAACCAATAAAACAACAATGACCAAATTACACAAATGACCCAAGTCAATCGCATATGGATTTGGATCCCCTCCTCACCCCATCTTGTTCTCACATAATCAGTATGTGTTTTTAATTCGATATTTTGATAAGTAAAGACATAAAATTAATAAAAATAATTGATGCCATTGATTTGCTATATTAGACATGTGGTAATAAATTATGAAGGTATGACAGTTTATGTAGAGAGGATCCAGATCCAGCTTAGTAGCATATCACCCGACAAAGGACGGATTTAGCGTGCCCTAGGGGCCTGGCCCCCCCCCCCCCCCCCCCCCCCCCCCCCCCCCCCCCCCAACAACCAATAAAATTACAACAAATGACCAAAAAACAAATGACCCAAATCATATCAGTATGGATTTTGGATCCCCTCCTCACCCCATCTTGTTCCACATAATCAGTATTGTGTTTTAATTCGTATTTTGATAAAGTACTTGATGCCATTGATTTGCTATATTAGACATGTGTAATAAATTATGAAGGTAATGACAGTTAAGGTGGAGAGAGGATCCATCCAGCCTAGTAGCATATCACCGACCAAGGAGGATTTAGAGGGCCCCAGGGGCCATGGCCCCCACCCCCAAACAACCAATAAAATTACAACAATGTTCATTATATATAGATTATTATATTTAGTATGTAGGCAATATTAACTTAGCTACTCCTAGATTTAACACCCCCCCCCCCCCAATAAAATTACAACAATGACCAAAGTCAATAGCAGTATGGATTTGGATCCCCTCCTCACCCCATCTTGTTCTCACATAAATCATAGTGTGTTTTAATTCGATATTTTGATAAAGTAAAGACGTAAAAATTAATAAAATAATTGTTGCCATTGATTTGCTATATTAGACATGTGGTAATAAATTATGAAGGTAATGACAGTTAAGGTGGAGAGAGATCCATCCAGCCTTGTAGCATATCACTGACCAAGGACGGATTTAGAGTGGTCCCAGGGGCCATGGGCCCCACCCGCAAACAACCAATAAAATTACAACAATGTTCATTATACATAGATTATTGTATTTTAGTATGTAGGCAATATTACTCACTACTCCTATATTTTAACGCGCCGCCCCCCCCCCCCCCCCCCCCCCCCCAAACAACCAATAAAATTACTATAAATGACCCAAAGTCAATAGCATATGGAGTTGATCCCCTCCTCACCCTATCTTGTTCTCACATAAATCAGTAGTGTGTTTTAATTCGATATTTGATAAAGTATTGATGCCATTGAGTTGCTATATTAGACATGTGGTAATAAATTATGAAGGTAATGACATTAGGTGGAGAGGATCCAGATCCACCTAGTAGCATATCACCGCCAAGGACGGATTTAGAGGGGCCCCAGGGGCCATGGCCCCCACCCCCAAACAACCATAAAATTACAACAATGTTCATTATATATATATATATTTTTAGTTATGTAGCAATATTAACTTAGCTACTCCTATAATTTAACACCCACCCCCCCCCCCCCCCCCCCCCCCCCCCCCCCCCCAATAAAATTACAACAAATGACCCAAAGTCAATAGCAGTATGGATTTGGATCCCCTCCTCACCCCATCTTGTTCTCACATAAATCAATAGTGTGTTTTAATTCGATATTTTGATAAAGTAAAGACGTAAAAATTAATAAAAATAATTGTTGCCGTTGATTTGCTATATTAGACATGTGGTAATAAATTATGAAGGTAATGACAGTTAAGGTGGAGAGAGGATCCAGATCCAGCCTTGTAGATATCACTGACCAAGGACGGATTTAGAGGGGTCCCAGGGGCCATGGGCCCCACCCGCAAACAACCAATAAAATTACAACAAATGTTCATTATACATAGATTATTGTATTTTAGTATGTAGGCAATATTAACTCAGCTACTCCTATAATTTTAACGCGCCCCCCCCACCCCCCCCCCCCCAAACAACCAATAAAATTACTATAAATGACCCAAAGTCAATAGCAGTATGGAGTTGGATCCCCTCCTCACCCTATCTTGTTCTCACATAAATTAATAGTGTGTTTTAATTCGATATTTTGATAAAGTAAAGACATAAAAATTAATAAAAATAATTGATGCCATTGATTTGCTATATTAGACATGTGGTAATAAATTATGAAGGTAATGACAGTTAAGGTGGAGAGAGGATCCAGATCCAGCCTAGTAGCATATCACCGACCAAGGACGGATTTAGAGGGGCCCCAGGGGCCACGGCCCCCACCCCCAAACAACCAATAAAATTACAACAAATGTTCATTATACATAGATTATTATATTTTAGTATGTAGGCAATATTAACTTAGCTACTCCTATAATTTAAAAACCCAACCCCACCCCCCCCCCCCCCCCCAAAAAACCAATAAAATTACAACAAATAACCCAAAGTCAATAGCAGTATGGATTTGGATCCCCTCCTCACCCCATCTTGTTCTCACATAAATCAATAGTGTGTTTTAATTCGATATTTTGATAAAGTAAAGACATAAAAATTAATAAAAATAATTGATGCCGTTGATTTGCTATATTAGACATGTGGTAATAAATTATGAAGGTAATGACAGTTAAGGTGGAGAGAGGATCCAGATCCAGCCTAGTAGCACATCACCAACCAAGGACGGATTTAGAGGGGCCCCAGGGGCCACCACCACCACCCCCCCCCCCCCCCCCCCCAAACAACCAATAAAATTACAACAAATGTTCATTATACATAGATTATTATATTTTAGTATGTAGGCAATATTAACTCAGCTACTCCTATAATTTTAATAGTTTAAATTAATTAATATATATCTTAAATATTTTATTGTCAACTAGGAAACAAATCAATTCCTTTCCCTTTTAGGATTTTATTTTTCGGTGAAAAAAAAAAAACAAATTAAAAAAAAAAACATTCCTATTATTTTGCCCAGTATACATTATTTTTTCTTTAAATTTTCACTACAACAAATATTGAATTCTGAGACGGCACTCATTGAGTTATTTCACGATACTCATCTTATATTGAGAAAATTCTTGAGTTTTACTTTACAAAGATTTTTTACTAATAATTTTTTTGAATGTTCATGTTTATCACCCTCCAAGATTTTAGGTCTTACTACACATCCCACATAACAAACTTTTTTATTCCAACTCATGTGCTAGTTAAAGTGTCAAATGGTGATTGGATACAAATTAATGATGATTTATCTTACTTACATCATATATCCACTCACCATTTGATACCTCAACTGACACATGAGTTGGAATAAAAGATGAGATTTTAGATGGGATGTCTAGCATTATTTCTTAATAAATATTTTGAGATATAAAAGAGACGAGTTATATTTCAATTCTCAAAGTTTTTATCTATTTATTTGTGACAGTATCATATTTTGTTTTTAAAAAACTTTTTTTTTTTTTTTTTTTTTTTGAATATTTATATATTTGTCTTGTATTACCTTGAATATTTTTGTCTTGGGCCCCAAAGCCAAAATCTTGGCTTCGCGTGCAACTATCCCTTATGACTTGATGGTGAAGTACGCTCATTTGTACAATATCACGGGTTTAAATCGTCATATTGCATGTTTTGTATATATATATATAAATTTTCACATGAGTGAGAACTCATATATTTTATATAGGTTCATTGAAAGTGAGCCATTAGATTTACATGTTTTGACTTAGTGTGTATACACTTGTCAAAATTTCTCCATAATCAGTGACTCACATTCAATACACTCACGTAAACAGCACTACATATATATATATATATATATAAAGAGTTGATAATAGCATTACATACATCACACAAGACAACAAGTGACAATCGTATGAATCTTAATATATTGTTAATTCTATGAAATCATCATGCTACCCGTTGCTAATTTATATATAATATCTGTAGTAGTTAGTAGTACGAAAGATTTCAACGAGATGCATGTGACGCAGGTTTGGTAGTTTAAAAGATATTATATAAATATCCGTATGTCTTTATATTGCCGTTTAGAGGCCCTACCTTAAAGATACTTTCCCTTTTTGTTTTTTTTTTGTTTTTTTTTTTTTTTTTTGTTTTTTGTTTTTAATGTCCTCTATTATTGATTGATTAAATGCTATTCTTATAATAGTATTACTAGCTTACATGAAGTTTGCCAATAAAATATGTATTTTTTTTTATGCTCAATAAAACATGTTTCTTGTGAAAAAATGTCAATAAAAAGTTTGGAAAAAGAGAATGTGAATAGTAGAATATTATTGGATTTTCAACAACTAGTTTTTTAAACAGACAATTAACATTTAACACACCCTAAAATTGTGATTGAAGTAGCTTAGGTCTCTGTAGTCAGAAAATTTTGTTTGAAGTTCAATATAATTTTAATTTTCCAATGCAAAAAGAGTAAAAAGTTTTCGAATTTAAACATGATTACCAACAGGCCATGCTAATTAACTTCATTATTGTATGGTTAATGATTTGAATTTAAATTGTAAAAATTCAATAAAAATATTTAAATAGGGTGATTAATTCATTATTGAAATACAATGTTGGGGTCAGCCTAACATTGATTAATTATAGGTTCTCTTTAGCTTTTCTTATATTTGTTTGTAATGTGCATATCATATTTTTATATTTACACTTTACATGATTTTAATTTGAGGGGTAAAACTCGTTACGTTCATGATTATATGTTATTCTTTATCTTTTTCTTAATTAATAAAACAAAATAAAATTATGGATACAAACAAAGCAAATAGATCAGTACGTAACGATAGAGTAGAGTGGGTGGAGATGCCACTTCTCGGCTAGCTCTTACACTAGCTTTGTCATTGTCGTATTATGATAATCGATAAAATTATTATTAATCTATTCTAACATAATATGTGTAAAAAATGCAATATTTTATATTTATTTATTGGTTTATTACAGTTATCAAGTTTGGACGGCCTAGAATATATATGATTGAATTCATCAAAAAGATAATAGAGAAAAAAGGAGGAGTTTCACTAGAGTTTAAATACTATTCTTTACTTTTGAATACAAGAGAAACAGAATTGACGGGAAAAAAATTGGTTAAAGTTTTTGGAGTTTTGTATATAACTTAAGTAAAAGTTTAAAAATAATGAAAACGTTGTTTAATTTATATATATATATATATATGTAATATTTTTATATTTTAAAAGAGTCTTTTGATACCATATTAAAAGTTTTGTTTTTCCTAATACTAAAAACATAACAATATTATGATTAACATATATTTATTTATTTATTTTAAAATATTACAATAATTTGATATTTGGGGATGTGGACAGACTCGAACCCATAACCTCATATATATATAGTAAAATATAATGAGAATCGTCAAAAACGACCACATAAATTATGTAAAAAAAACAAATAAATTAACCACATATGAAAGTTTAATTGTTAATAACCATAGTTCAAAATTTATTTTCAGTCCGTAACCAAAATTACGAAACTATCCTTATCACTTCGTTTTATTTTGTTCTTTTTTTGTTGTTGCGAAAAACATGAATTACATGAAACCTTGGAGAAAAATGTGAAACCTTGAAGAAAACGTGAAGCTTGGAAGAAAAACATGAAACATTGGAAAAAAAAAAAACGTAAAACTTTCTTCTTCTGCTTTAAAAAAAAAAAACAAAACTAGGAAATTACCGAAACTCCCTCCAAAAACCTTGAATATTACCAAAACATTCTCTATAAAAGAGATGTTTGGGTAATTTCACGTGTAGGGTTTAATTTTTTTTTTCCTTCATCTCTCTTATTGTGTGCTGCCAGGCGACGCACACCCAAGTCGGTGTGAGATGACAGAGACGAGAAGGATGAGAGATGAGGGAAATGGGAGAGGGCAAAAGGAGAGAGAAAAGATGTGAGTGTTTGAGGATTTTTTTATATGGGGTATTTCAGTAATTGTTTAAAAACCTGGTTGTTAAAAACAAATCCATAATGTTTTTAGGGGTTAGTTTTAATTTTCTCCCAAAAATATTTAAAAGAACAAAGATTAGTCGCGATTTGTACTCCAAACTCATTCTATGCGTTATATTGTCATTGGATCTAGTCAAAATCAATTAATTGTGTTTTTTTTTTTTATAATTCTATTAAAAAAAAAAAATCTAGATGAGTATGAAAATGTAAGCTAATTAATTATAAAAAAAATACTTAAAATTATATTGTTATTACTATATTTTTTTGATACATTGTTGCAGTGGTGCAACTTAATTAAACCTATGATATTAACAGGTAGAATAATGGCCCTTTAAAACCTAATTACATTGGACGGTTATCATTAATTAATCATATCCATTTTTAATAATATTAGATTTTTTTTTTCTATCTACAATGTCATTGTACAAGACAACATTTTTAAACAATTTTTTTTAGATGGCAATCTAAGACTATGACAACCAACAGCGCCTTGTAAGAAAACGTGTGGTGTAACGCAACAAAATCTTATAAATTAAAGTTTAGATGTAATGCCCAAATATATAACTTTTGTCCGTAATTACACAACACATCCCTTGCCATTAGTCAATACATGTCAACTTTAATGGTTGGTTACTTTTTTTAAAATTTTTTTTTTTTAATTATTTATTTATTTATTTATTTTTTTTGAAACTAAACATGACTCCTCTAAAGAAGAGGAAAGATACAACCAGGATTAATATCCTGCCGAATCTTCTCCATATTGGAGGAACAGGCAAGAGAAGCAAGGTCATGAGCCAAGCTATTCCCAAGCCTGGAAATAGGAAGGCACTTAAAAACACCCAGCTCTCTAAACAAAGCCTGAATGTCAACAATGATATTGAAAGCATCACCAAACAAAGATACATCATAATTCACAGCATATGCTACATTAGAGGCATCAACCTCAGATAGCGAAACAGACAGCTTCAATCTTTTGGCCAAGCATAAACCCTCCCTCAAAGCAAGAAGCTCGCCTAACTCAGGGGAGAAGGAACCACGCATCGATTTAGAAATGGTAGCCATAATAAAACCTTTATCATTCCTGATAGCAGCCCCTAATCCAATCATCTGGGAACATTTTCTCACTGCCACATTAGAATTTAGCTTGAGTTGACCGGGAGGGGGAGGAAGCCAAGATGACGCAAGGGCCGCTCCATTGGATAGAGCAGGAGGGGTCAGGACCTGATGGGTATGTTGGAATTCAGCTAAGAAATCCGTTGCCCAGAGAAGGAGCTCAGAAATGTCTCTCTCTTTTCTATTATGGAGGGCACAATTACGGTTGCACCAGAGGCACCATAAGATAACACAGAACAAAGCAAGTTCATCCCTCTTGACAACAGAAAAAATTCCCCTCAGAACATCCAACACTGAGCCTCCAAGAAATCTATCCACCAAGCAGCCAAACCCTGACAGATTCCAAACCTTCTTTGCAGTTTTGCACCAAAGCAAAGCATGAGCTGTGGAGTCAATACCATTGCTACACCTGTGACAAACCCAATTATTAGTGATATTTCTTTTGCCAAATTGACTAGACAAGGGATGGCATCAACATAGGCCCTCCATACAAAAATCTTAACCTTCAGGGGGATATTCAGGCCCCAAAAAACTCTCCACCATCTGGAAATCGTAGAAGAACAAGTGGGAGAGTCCTGCAATTTCCTTGTGAGAGCTAGAGGGTAACCACTTTTGACCAAATAAGAGCCTTTTTTGTCATAATGCCAAAATAAAGAGTCATTTACATCATGTAAAGGGAGAGGGATAGAAAGAATGACCTCTCTGTCTAAGGGTAAGAATATCTAATCAATACGATGAGAGTCCCAACAATGTCTATCTTTGTCAATAAGCTTAGCCACAGTCAGGTTAGCATCACTGCAAGAAGTGATAGGTTTGAAAAAGGACGGTCTAGGAAGCCATGGATCGCTGAAAACCTTAATGCCATTTCCATTTCCCACTCTCCACCGTATTCCTTGTAGGAGAAGTTGTTTTCCCCATACCATGCTTCTCCAAGCGTGGGAGCAGCCGGGTTTAAGACAAGCTTGGAGGAAGTCATCATCTTTGAAATACTTGGCTTTCAGGATCCTAGCAGTTAGTGAGCATGGATTATGAAGAATTCTCCACGCTTGTTTGGCAAGGAGGACTTGGTTAAAGAGAGAAAGGTCATTAAAGCCCAAACCTCCACAAGCTTTTGGGAGGCATAGGTCTTCCCACTTCACCCAACTAATTTTTCTTTTCCCCTCTTTAAAACCCCACAAGAATTTGGAAATCATGGACCTAAGCTCCTTACACAGCCCTTTCGGGAGTTGGAAAATACTCATTGTATATGTGGGAATAGCTTGGGCCATTGCCTTTATAAGAATATTTCCCCCCTTGTGAAAACAAGATACTTTTCCAACTCCTAACCCTTTTCCAGACCCTCTCCCTGATTTCATTGAAGGTCCTACGTTTGTTGCGCCCTACCAAGGTTGGCAACCCGAGATATTTGTCATGAGTGTTCCTGTCATCAATCCCTAGCACCGTCTGAATGCTTCTTTTCATGTCCACATTCACATTAGGGCTAAGAGTAAGGTTGGATTTTTGGAAGTTCACAATTTGCCCCGAACTCCTTTCATACACCTCAAGCAAATTTCTAATTTGGTGACAGCTAGAGGTAGAAGCTTTGCAAAAGATAATACTGTCATTCGCAAAGAACAGGTGACTCACCAGGGGCTACTCTTACAACACCTAATGCCCAGAACACTCCCATTCTTTTCCTTGCTCGAAATCAAGCTGGAAAAAGCTTCTGCGCAAAGAAGGAAAATGTATGGTGACAATGGGCAGCCTTGTCGCAATCCTCTAGAAGGCACCGCTTCTCTAACTACATTACCATTAAGGACAAAATTAAGTTTTGAAGTAGAGATGCAGTCAAGAACAAGAGAGATCCAACTCTGAGGGAAGAGCATTTTCTCTATGATAGCTTTCAAGAACCCCCACTCTACTCGGTCGTAAGCCTTGCTCATATCTAGCTTCAATGCAATCATCCCTCTTTTTCCTTGCTTGTGATGATTAATGGAGTGTAAAAGTTTGAAAGAAGCCAAGACATTGTCGAAAATCTACCTCCCATGGACGAAAGCTGATTGGTTCTGGGAAATAATGTTAGGGAGAATCTCCTTTAATCGATTGGCAAAGACTTTAGTGACCGCTTTGTATACAACGTTGCAAAGGCTAATAGGGCGAAAGTCTTTAAGCGTCTTAGAATTTTGCTTCTTGGGGATGAGGATAACGTTAGTATTGTTGAATTCTTTAATAGATGCTTCTCCTTTTAGGACTCTTAAACACATAGTCACAACATCAGAGCCTACAACACCCCAAAATTTCTGAAAAAAGAGGGC
This sequence comes from Acer saccharum, assembly GCA_030490815.1. Classification (NCBI taxonomy): domain Eukaryota; kingdom Viridiplantae; phylum Streptophyta; class Magnoliopsida; order Sapindales; family Sapindaceae; genus Acer; species Acer saccharum. The sequence goes on along the minus strand of CM059872.1, from coordinate 23,329,432 downwards.
GTGGAATCCATCAGGTCCAGGAGCCTTAGTAGCACCCAATTGAAAAACTGCCCTCTTGATTTCTTCTGCACTAAAAGGTACTCTTAGTTGTGCTATCATATTACCATTCAAAATTTTTTTCACAGGGTCTATAGCCTTAAAAATATCATCAGGAGAAGGATTAAAGGAATGAAACATGTTAGCAAAATAGTTACAAATTGTCTTTACTATGCCATCAATTGACTCATGAACTTGCCCATCCTCATCTATTATCTTTGATATGGGATTCTTTTTCTTCCTAGCCGATGCCTTAGCATGGAAAAATTTTGAATTGCGATCGCCTGCGGCCAACCAGTCTACCCGGGCACGTTGTTGCCAATATAATTCTTCTTTAGCCAATAAGTTCTCTAGGTGATGCTCGGTAAGCCTGATCTCCTGCATTATACAAATATCCCCACTTTTACTATAAAGATTCTCCAGCTTTTTTTGTTGCTCATCTATTCTTTTCCTCAAAGACCTAAAACGATCCTTGCTCCAGTCCACCAACTTAGTTGCACACCAATTAAGCTTGCTTCTTAACTCTGACACACTTTGAGAGGGCCCTCTGTCTCCCCAAGCAGAATTAATTACTGTCCCACACTCTTCCTCCTTGAGCCAATACGGTTCAAATTTGAAGCCTCTCCCCTAATTGTAAACCTTTTGGAGTGCCTTATCTAATCTTACCAAGATTGGCCTATGGTCTGAAAAGCTAAACCCAAGGTTCTCTACTCTGGCTTGTGGAAAAGAATCTTGCCATTGGGGGTCGCCTAGAAATTTGGCCAGACGTTCTTAGATGTTACTTGTACCTTCCCTTTTATTGTTCCATGTAAATTTTGAGCCAGCAGCACCTAAATCAATGAGATCACAATCATCCATAGCTTGTCTGAAATTGAGTATTCCTGTTATAGATTTTTTTGAGCCACCAACCTTTTCAGCAGGACTAAGAAGTTCATTAAAATCACCACCGCACAACCAAGGTAGATTATCAACTCGACGAAGTCTCCGTAGTAGTTCCTAAGAATGGTCGCGTAAATTCGGATTGGGATTTCCATAGAAACACGAGAGTCTCCATTGAAACCCCCTCTAACTCTTCCTTCCAAAGTAATAAAAGCCCCCCACTCTTGCCACAACTATCAACATGAACACCTCCATCATAGCCTAATTGTTCCCTAATTTTAGAAGCCCAACAACCATGAAGCTTAGTTTCACAGAGAAAAACCCAACTTGGAGAATACTTCCTGAGAATCCTTCTCAGGGCGGTGAACGTACGAGGGTTCCCCACCCTCGCACGTTCCACCTTAAGCCTATCATTGCTCCCGGTGGGCCTGGGATCCAGGCTCCACCGATCTGTAATTTGTATTCATCTTGCACATCCCTTTCTGTTTCTTTACTGCCAGATTTTCTTCTTGAGAAGCAAACACTACCTTCATTTTAGTACTTTTCTCTATATCCGCTTCTTTGCCACCATCTCCCTTGCATGGGGATAGATTAAAAGCTCTACCATAAGTTGGAGAGGCGTGTATCGAAGAGGGACTGCCTTTCCTAGGGCTTTTTGCCAAATGACTCAATATCATCTTTTGACGAATGGGACTAGGAACCTTACTAATAGTCTTCTGAAATGCACTACTTCTAGCATTCTGCTTCCATTTCCTCACCTTCTTGCTTCTTGTACTAACAACTTCCTTCAAGCTTGGAGACTTGACACAATCGGTTTGGGTCTCAATCCCCTCCATATCTCCAGCCTGAGAATCTTGTACCTCGTTAACACTCCTTAGATCAGTTGGGCTACCGTTTCCTTCTATTTGATGAGCCAGACCTGTCTCAACCACTTTAGAAACATCGTCCTTCAGATTTTGATTGATGACAACCGGCTTCTGTCTTTCCATCATTTTGCTTTGTAGAAGATTAGTGTTGCCAGGCTCATTTTCCTCCATGGCTATTTCAGAAGTACTTCCCAAATCCACTGAGATATTTTTCGACAATATCATTGGTTTCTTGTTTACCTCTTTGTTCCCTAGTGATCTTAACTTCTCTGACGAGTTCTCGTCATAACTCCACTGTGGGGGCATTAGGATATTTCCGTCCAAATCTTCGTCAAAAGGGTCTTGGTCATCGAGGTCCCTCTTCTTGTATAGGGGATCTTTACCACCTTGTTTCGGGACTTCAGATCTTGTATGTTCCGGAAGTGGGGCAGGCAGCCATGACCCAAATTTGGTGGTAGAGCCCTCCAAAGCATTTATTCTTGCCTTATCATCCGCACAATCTCTAAGGCTATGGCCGATTTTACCACACGCATAACAGAATTCGGGGAGTCGCTCGTATTTATGGATAGCCATGGTCAAGCCTTCTGAGTCCTCCATTTCCAACTTTAGCCATCTCTTCAAGGGCTTGGAAATATCAATTTGCACTCGAACCCTTAGAAATCGACCCCAACAGTCCTTCGATTCAGTGGGTATTTCAATGACAATTCTAATTTGTTCAGCTAGAAACCTCGCGACTATTCTGTTCATACACATCGGCGGTAGGTTGTGAATTTGAACCCAGATTTCCATGGTATTAAACCCAAATCCAGTTATTTCTCCCTTTCCCTTTGGCTTTTCCATCGCGATTAAGCTATGGTCAAAGTGCCATGGGCCTTGAGACCACACTAAAGCTCGGTCTTCTTTCTTTCTAAAGTAGAAAACAAATGTATTGTCACCGATCGCCTCCACTTTGACATTCCTTATCGAAGCCTATAACTGCTCAATAACACCCTTAAAAGCATCCCTGTTCACTCTTTGAGTCGTCAGAACCTTCCCCACAAGGCAGTGAGACAACTCTTTCAAGCCTTCCCGCTTGCCTTCTCTAGAGATTCTATGTATCGATTCACCTTCGTTAGTTAGAGACAGTAGTTTACAGAGTTTGGTGATCTCTTTCGTTTCCATAGCGAAAAATTACCAGTTAAGAGCACATGAAGCAAGCACAAAGAAGAGATTACCAAATAGAGCAAAAGATCTGTTTCCACACAAAGGACCCACGGCCTAGAACAAACTACCTACACAAGAAACAAGCACAGCAAGAGAAAACGAGGGAACAAAATCTACCTCCACTCACAGAAGGACCCACTACCTAAAGGACGATATACTTCCATGAAGGATTCTCTCAAAGAGGGAACTTTCGAGAAGACTTTAACACCCCTAGTTACTTATTGTTAGGAGTTTTAGTTTGGTTAATGCTATTACGTAACAAAGTACTTTTTGCTTGTAACGTTTACAGTTGTTTAGGTCATTTGTTCATGATCATATCTCAAAATCAAGTCACTCATCAAGAAAATTGAAGTCTTCGAGAGGATATGTTTCATGAGATAGTGTGTAGCACAAGTTTTGAACTCTTGAAAAAAATTAGGAATACACACATATTGAACATCTTATCTTATTTGAGTTGTTTCAATATTTGTCGGTCATTTATATTTTGATAAGTGCATTTTAGGTTAAGATTTAGTTGTAGTGCATTCTAGGGCTCGAAATGGGGTATTTATAGTGTTCTACAAATTTAGGACACGAAATTGAAAATTTATAAAAATATCACTCAGTAAAAAATTATGAACATACCCTCGGGTCGCTAGCGTAATTTCACAGTTTTGGAATTCGTCTTGCTGGGCCACGCGAACAAGTCCGTGAAACTCACTGATCTTTATATCGCTCTGACAATTCGCAGCCCAGTATGACGAATTTTTTGGAAGAGAGGTTTGTTGCTTTGATGGGGTCCGTTTAGAAAGATGCTGGGGTGCGTTTAGAATCCCAATTGACCTGCCACTTGAAACACGCACCATTTCATTAAATGACGTGGTTGCTTAGCTTGCTTTGCATTGCGAATTATGCAACGTTCCCCTAGTTTCTTCGAAAATAACAAAAACTACATTCTTGTCTCGAGTTTTATGTTTCTACGCCTGATTTCTCCATAAACACACCAACGTCCCTAGATTACCAAATTCACTTGAAAAAGCTTATTTAACACATTAAATACTTGGTTTTACCCGAGAAACGAGCACAAAATATATGAAATGAGAGATATATATATTGTGTGATCATGTGACCCGGATATCTACTCCCACAAACTAGGAGAAAACTCCCAACACATGCTTGTAAAATATGCATGGTGGGACTCGAATCCCTCACCATCGATGTGGAAATGAGGTGCACTACAACCTGTACTAAGAAGTGATGTGTCATGCATTGATAGTTAAGCTATATGATTTGTCTTGATGGTAGAATTATAATAAGATTTGGCTTGTGGGTGTAAAAGGTTGCCAAATGATTCAATTTTGTAGTAATGCTCTAAAATTGGACATATCCATGGTGAGAACAGTTATTAGTGCTCTTCTTGAACCTCTCGTTCTCTTCTTTGAATTCTTAACAACATTATTCTAAATCAAGGGTGTCAAATATTATCCACCATTATTGTCATGGACTATTCATGCTTGCATAGATGACGAGCTTGCAAATGGAGCATGATTAAGTCATTAAGCTGCTAGGATGAACTGGCTCGATGATGACGGACGCTGTTGTTTACCTTTGTTAATGTAGTTGGTTTTGATCTCAAGCTGATCGAGATTTTCTATGCTTAATATCTCTCCTCGCAAGAGCACAAATCGTAGATTCGTATAGTGCTAAAGTGAGGTTCGTTCCTCAAGGATCAGGAATTTTATTGATTAAAAGCTAATTCGGGTTAGGCTTTCTAAGTGCTTAAAAAGTAAAATCGCATTTTGTTGGAAATAGTTGTTTTGACTAATTGCAAATTAAATGAATTAAGAATAAGTAAAACTACCAAGAACTAAAACTAGAGAGGTGTGTGTTAATGAGATGTGAGACTAGGGAATCGATGGATCCATTGTACAAATAGTGGGTGTTGCCAAATCAACCTCATTAATGTTCATCTAACTCAAGTCTTAGGTCCAATCGTATCTTGTATGTGCCTCAACCGTATGATGGCAGAATTGAGTCACTAATCTTCCACTAATGCCTAACTATGATGTGTAGCATAAGCAAAAGTGGAAGATGTCATGAAGTGCAAGATTAGAGACCAAGCTTCACTTGGAGTCATTTTCCTTTTAAGCTTTCTCATTCAATTAGAGCCTTAAAAACTAAGATTAAGCATGATGTTTACCTAACCTCAATTACTCAAATTAATCAATCAAAAAAATTCGTATTAAAATTCATGTTCAATTTAACACAAATCAAGATTGCAATTTATGAAGAACAATGAATAAAATAAGACTTGAATTGATATTCTAAAATAGGTTTAATGGCAACACCCAACATCCATACATGCATCACATTGATCCCCTAGTTTGAGGGTTTAGTTACACATGATTTCAACAATGAAAAGAGAGAAATAAAAGTGTAGAAGAAACCCATTTGATGTATGAGAGACTCCTCTTCTTCAAGCTCCAACTCTAAATCCTTCTTGATGTGAGAAAGGCATTCTTCTACTCCTCTTCAAAAGTGCTCTTAAGGTGTGAAAGAATGGAAATGGGGTTGTGTAGTGAAATGTCAAGATGGATGAGTGTGTGTGTGGTATGTAAAAATGGTTTCCTTTCCTAGCTTAAAGTCTAGTAGGTGATATAAGGAATAAGAATATTGGGTATTTATATGGATAGGAGTTTAGGGCAAGATTCTTATCATTTGATGACCTGGAGCAGCTTTCAGCGACTAAAACAGCGGGTCGGGCCGTATAATGGCTAATCGCCGAATTGTCTGGACTTGTAACAGCGGGCCTTAACTGCCAAATAGATGACCTCCAAAATCTTTGGAATTCTGATGAAGGCCAAATGGCGGGCCTTAACCGCCAAATTGGTGATAGCCAAATTCTCTGGATCTAAAATGGCGGTCCTTAATCGCTGATCCTGGACATCTAATTCTTCTAGATGCCAACTCCTACTTTTGCCCTCAAATCTTTCCTCTAATACATTTGAGCACCATATCTTAAAATAGCCTGCACACTTATTAAAATTTATTAAATACCGGGGTTTCCCTCGAGAAACGAGCACCAAAAGTATAGGAAATGGGGACAAAATCTTATATCGAAATGGTGCGATCATAGGTTTCTAGGCAAAACCAATTCAAGATTTAGCAAGGAATTGGAATTATAGTTCAAATGATTATATTGAGAGAAAGCATGAAGTTAATTTTATGAAGGATTGAAGAAAGTAGTGGATCAATTTTGATTTCTTTGTATTAAAATTGGATGATTAAAATTATTGTGTTTTAGAAACAATCCCAAATTGTGAAATCTTTTAATTTAAGAAATATCTTGATTTGATCCTTATAATTTTTGGGTTGATTTTAATTTTCAAATTTAGAGGAATTATCCAATAATTAAAAAAATAGAAGGAAATGATGTGGAAAAACCTATAAGGATGTCACATCATTTGTGCCACAAATTTAGACAAAGAATTTAGATGATGTGACATTTTTTTCATTGGCCACTGGTTTTTTTTTTTTTTTTTCAAATAATTTTTTTTTCCACATTAAAAATATACTATTTTACCATTGAGCCGTTAAGACTACCATTAAATTAACGGTGGTCAAAGCAGTCAAGGGTACTTCTATGTAGTTATAACTAAATTGGCATTTTTAGTGTTTTTATGTCGAATGTTAAGGCACCTTATTGCAATTTACCCTAAATTAAAACATAAAATACAATTAGATAAAGAGATAACGATTTTGTTTTTCCTTTTATATTTTTAATATTTAAAAAAATAATTATATAACCATCAGGTTAAATGGGGCGGATCGAGGCATAATGGTTTGTCTCACATCTGACTTACATTTAGATAAACATTAATTAGGATTAAAATGTCACATCATTGGTTATGATATAGGTATAGCAATTTCTACTGTTTGGGGTAATTTTATTCAGTTTGACACGTCAACATAGAACTCGGAATTCGCGTAACCAAAACTGCCACGACATCAGGCCACATCAGCCCTACTGGCCATATATAGCAACAACGAATTGAAAGGTAAAGAGCAAGTCACTCATTGAAGGAACTTGCTCGCTGGAGAATCCCTATATAGGCAAACTGACATGAGCTCACCACCCACACAACAATCATAAAGAATCATCAATAAAACTAGACTTCAGCATATCCTCCACAAAATTCAACCTTGTATTAGGCAAGACATTCACCTACAATATAGCAATTGACAAATCCAACAATAAATGTGAAGATTCGGAAGATTACTACCGTAATTAATAAAGATCTTAGCATCATCAATGTACGAAGACTCGATTCACCAAGAATCTTGCCAAGATACGATTCTCCTAGGATCTCGCCTAATAATAATCTTTTCTTTCACGCGAAGGGCCAGAGCAGCACTCTAAACCCTATATAAACAAATGTATCAAGCAAAGAAGAAAGAGGCACCTTAAGCAATACATCGCTTCTAAACCATAATCATTATTTCAAAGTGAAGATTTCTTTTTCTATGTTTTCAAGACGACTGTGGTTTTTTCCTATTTAGGGTTTTCCATGTAAAAATCCTAGGGTCTCTATTATTTTATTAGTTTTTCATATTTATTATTTATTCAACTAACTCGACTACACAGTGAAAACACGATCAAAATCACACTTCGCTGGTTGATCTAGGTATCGATCAATTAACGTGTTGTTGACTAGGTTGATCCAAAAATCAACATCAACAATTGGTGCTAGAATAAGGGGGATGAACTTTCGACCTTGTGGTTAAACACTAGAAGATGGACAAAAACCTAAGCGGAGATTGTCAGCTAACATCAGTCGCCCAGGGAGACATCAGGTCCCCTAGATTCCTTAGAGAAAGCAAGGAGACCCTTGACGAATCTAAATACAACCCTAAAGAAGCCCTTGAAGAAGACAGTAACGAAGAATCGGTTGAAGAGATAATACTAGATCCATTGCAACCGGTAGAACTGTTAAGATAGGTGTTTAGCAACCCCAATAAAAAATGAGCTAACGATGCTTTTGTAGGAATATAGAGATATATTCGCTTGGAGCCATGAAGACATGTCAAGAATGGATACATGTGTTATCTTGCACTATCAGGTAGTGGACGAAAAAGCACAAGCCCATGATCTAGAAATGGCGAAGCTTTAACGCGGAAAGAAGCGTGCTGATCAAAGTGGAAGTGTCAAAGTTATTAGTAGCAGGCTTCATTCGCAAAGTAAAGTACCCAACCTAGTTCGCCAATGTTGAATTGGTGAAAAAGAAGAATAAACAATAGTGGGCGTGTGTAGACTTCATTGATCTTGAAATATATAAACGAAGTTAAATTACCTAAGAGCATCTCCAATGCAAATATGCCTGAGGTTTTATGGGATACCGTACCATGGAAAGAACAATGACATGCGAGACAACCTTCGCCATGGTGTTTGGAACAAACGCTGTAATTCATGTCGAGACAAGATTCTCCTCTCCAAGACTCCAACTATTTTAGACAGAATTAAATGTGCAGATGCTAAATCAAAATCTGGATGAACTCGAGGAAAGAAGAGATAGAACTTAGACGAGGAACCAGCAAAAAGTTGCAAGGTACTACAATTCAAATGTGAGACATCGAAGATTCCAATTAGGTGATCTGATCTTGAGAAAAGTAATGTCCAACATCAAAAATAGAGTAGAAGGGACTTTGGTGTACATGTGGGAATGACCCAATCAAATTGCAAGAATCGTTAGACATTGAGCTTACTAGATCAACGACCTGGGGGTGGCTGGATAGACAAACCGTGGAATGCTCAATATCTTAAAATATATTATCTATAAATGTTTTCCTATGTACTCTCAAGTTCATCATCAATAAAAATCTTTCTGTAGATCAAGTCTAAATGGCGAAGCTGTTGGGATTTATTCCCTAAAGTTTATAATTTGTAAATGTTATGAATTCATTAATAAAAGAAGTAGTTATTTCATTCAATTAACATGACTCATACGTTTATATTATTTGTGCTAACATCCAAAATTGCTAGATGTAATCTCAAACTTAGTATATGAATGTCATATACTGTAAGGTTGATAATTAGTGTTGGCATTAATTCCATATCAAAACGTGTTTTACTTGTAATGTTTAGTGGTTAGTAAATGAAGGATTTCGAAGACGAAGGACGTCTCAACCATTATTCGTTCAAGTTGCCGGCTTTTAAGAGTTTCAGACATTATCGGTCTACAAAGGTATACATGACCTCTTATCTCTTACAAGGCTAGGCACACACTCACACATATCATTTTTGTGTGTCCCTTCATGATTTTATTTCATTTACATTTCACTTTCACACACTTGGCAAAATATGCTCATGCATTCACATTTAGTTAATAAACTTTGTGTTTTGCATTTTCTAGGACTATGTCCGGAAACTAGCATATGTGTGTGTATTTGTGTTTATATGTTTCCGTATTTTATGTTTAGGACTTGAACATGTTCTTATTCAATGCCTTATTGAGTTCTGGTCATTTCGGTTACTCATTCATAAGGTTTCGAGTCCAAACGTGTTGACTATGCCACTTTACGTTCTCTTACGTTGTGTTGACTTCATCGATGATTTCCGAGATGATTTCTCAACCGTTTTTCAAAGTTGTATAGTCGTTTTCGTGCGTGAGAGAGTCACGGTTCGTAATCCGAAAACGGATTTGAATTCGGAGTTCGGACGCTCGAGATATGGGCCGACGAACCGAGAGTGCACGGGAGAGGACAGCCCAGGCCGTGGGCCACATGGGCTGGCCGTGGTTGAGGCCGTGGGCCCCACGGCCTGGAGCCCCTTCTGCTCCTGTGTGGGCCACGCGCCCCCCACGGCCTGGGGGTGACGTGGCACCACATGATTGGTCGAAATGTTCTTTCTCTCTCCTCCTATTTCTTCCATCTCTCTCTCATTTTGAATTTCCAAGAAGAAAATTTCAGAATTCCCGTCTAGAGTTCTCTCCAATTTTTCCAAACTTCAAAACACCATATCTTCCTCATCCGGAGTCGGATTTGAGTGATTCAAGTTGGAGAGTGTTCGTATTTGAGTCCTCTAACATCTCCAAGTGGTTTGGTAGCTGTTTGATCGTGATTTCCAGTGGTTGACCACTGAATTCCGAACCAGCATCATAATCCGAGGTAATGGTCTCATCTTAGGGATTTCTTGTTATTTGACCTTCCAAATGCTTGGGGTTTCTTCTTCTATATCTTTGTTATTGTTTTATGAAAGCTATTTGAAAAGGTAGCTTGATTATCATTCCAATTGAAATTCAATTTATTGACTTATGTTGACTAGATTTCATGATTCTAGGTTTTACATTTGTTTGTGAGTTGTATTGTGATTAGAATGGCATCTTAGGTTGTTTGATACTTAATTGAATTAATTTTGTGTTAAAATGACTTTGAGATTTGATTTGGTCCTTTGATTGAAGAAATCAAGGATTTGTGTATTTGTTTGTGATTTAGAGAATATAGGTTTTGATTGATGTAAATCTCAAAACCTTGCTCTATATTTTTGTCTAGTATATTGATTGATTTTAATCTCATATATCTAGACTTTGATTGTATATTGATAGCATCTTGAATTAGTACTTAATGAACATTTTGTGATTCAAGTGTTATTTGTGTGAATGAGACTTTGAGTATATGTGTTAGGTGTTTCACATGCTTAGGTTTCTATTCATGGATTTTTGCATCTAGACTTGATTAATTGTGTTTTCACATGTTTAGGTCTATTTGTGCCATAGAATGTATTGATCACATGTTCTATGTTGAAATGAATGTTTGCATCATTTGCATTCACATGATCACACTAGGAAGTCCTTGTAAAAGGCATGAAGTCTTGGTTAGAGTCGGGATGACTCGGATAGCCAAGCAAGAAGTCTTGCCTAGAGTCGGGATGACTCGGATAGGTAAGCAAGAAGTCATGGCTAGAGTCGGGAGGACTCGGATAGTCATGCATGGGAGGCTCCCTAGAGGCAAGAGTGCCTTGGATAGGGAGTTGGCTAACATATTGGTAGGCCTAGGCGTATGGTTAGACATAGACTCCGATAGAGCGGGGTACACGGGATGTGTATGCACTCTTGAGGAATTTCTAATCTACCATCGATGTTGGTTGAGTGTGTTGTCCAATATATGGTGGTTCCGCATCATTGAGGGATTTCATACTTTCCAATAGGGTTGGGTAGGCTTAGACTTCACTAGGTTGGGTGAGCTAAAGATTGGTCACTTTGTGAATGTTCTATGTTTACTTTCCAATAATATAGTACCCAATGGTTGTAATTCAACCCGTGGATGTTTCCTCCTTGGAGGTTTTACCACGTTAAAAAATCCTTTGTGTTAATTCTTTCTATCTCTTCTCTTATATTTTAATTGTATATTTTATTGTCTTGATTCATAATATTGACTTGTGATGTATTTTGAATCAAGTCTTTGTATAGTGTGATTAGTGTATTCATTCTATAGATCAATTTGTATCTTTGATTCTTTTGTATATTGTAAAATTTGTTTAGTGACATTTTGCTCACTCTTGTAACACATTGAACATCTTATGAAATACAAGTTTATTTTGTTGTTATGATTATTTGATATTTTACCTCACATGACTTGTTGATATACTTAGACATTTCAATTATGAATGTGTCATCATATTGTCTATGTATGTCTATCTTGGATTATAGTGTTGTGTGTAAGGCTACCTTGAGGGACAAACGGATGTTTGTTCAAGGGTTTGAAAAAAGGTGTAAAAACCTATTCACCCCCCCCTCTAGGTATGCTTTAAGCAATTTAACTTCGTTTGTGTACATTCATATACAGATGAATTCATTTTGAGACATGCAATCTAAAGTTGGGTACTTTATTTGTGGTTAATCTACAACTACAGTCCATTCTGTAAAATACGGTGGTCTTATCCTAGACTACTCATATGGTGTTATGAGAATGAAGACACCTTATATGATGTGATCATATATGACTGGGCCACGATCTATATGAATCTATCACTAAGATCCATTAGTTGAAAAGATTTATATATATCGACAAATGATGGCTATATATGGGTGATCTAAATCCTGAGTGTCTTACTGACTCCTTTGAGCTAGATCATGTTTCTTGAAATACCATGGGTGAGATTGGAGTAGCATTCCCGATCAATAACTCCGTATCTTGGAATCACGGTTTCGCTTGTGGCTGAGAAGGTATGCACACAGTAGTGGAATCCACCCCTTCATGCGAGAAGTAAATGAATAGTTCCCTTAAGGGTTGATTCGAGACTTGAACGATTAAGAGCGCTCTCTTTCTTCCGTAAAGGAATAAAAGATATAATCATTCATTAGAGAATCAATGGTACTTAAAGGAAAATATATAATTAGAGTGGTATAACGGACTTTATGACCTAGCTCTAATTATGAACTACTTGTGGAGGATTATACCATATGTAATAACTATATCGATAGACATTGATAATTTGGTTGTGTAAAACATCTACAATTACGAGAGTACAACCTTGTGTCTTTAGTGGAATAACTTCGAGGTTATTAATAGTGAAATATTAATTAAAGAGTTTAATTAATTTTTCTAAGTATTATTGGAGCTCAAAACGATGGGTCCATTAGGTTCCCTTGCTAGCCCTTTACAATTGATAGTAATAAGGCTCATGGAGAATTGGATGGTCCAATTAATTATGTTATGGAAGTAACTTAAATATATTCTGGGAATTAATTAAATGATGTGATTATTTAATTGATTAATTAAATATTGTTAAATAATATGATTATATAATTGACATATTAATAATTAAGAATTATTAATTGTTATTTGGAGGTTTAAGTTTTGAACCTTGACAAGAGCAAAAGAATAAAATAATAAGAGATTATTTTAATTTGCTTTAAAGAGGTCAAAGGTTCAAACCCTAATGGTGACCGAATTAAAAAGGATTTAAAATCCTATTTTAACTTGGTTTACTAAACCCTAGGATCCTAGTATATAAGATATACTTATCAGGAAAAAGAAACTAACCTAAACCTAATTGAGAGACATAGGGTGTGGCAACTAGAGAGGAAAAAGAAAAAGATTTTTTTTTCTCACAAGGGCTGGGCTAAATTCACAAGAGGAAACAAAATGTTGCATTTCGGTTCTCTCAAGCCTCCATTCAACTGCTCCTGGAATCCATGACGTACCCATACACATAGTTGCTAGATCGCGAGACATAGCTCGGAAGGCTTAGTGGTGAAGGATAAAAAAGAAAATGAAGGAGTGTTCTTCAAAGGTATGAAAACAAATATATTCCTCATATTCGTGTATACAAAAAGATCCAAAAGACGATAAAATTTTTAAAACCTATCATTCTTATTAAACAACTCTTTGTTTGTTTTGATTCTTTTCTGTTGCGTGACTTACAAAAGCAACAACCTCACCCCAATTCCCCAGCATACACAACAGCTCCAAGCAAATTACAACACCTCTCTTTATGTTAAAGACTAGGGCAGCACACATGATAACACGTGCGAGTGGCGTTAAACACTGGGACTTACCTAGGGATAAAGCACTGCCAATTTTAATTTAGCCACCTCGCTACGTTAAAGACGGGGCAGCACCTAGGATAACATGTGCGAGTAGCGTTAAACACTGGGATAAAGCGCTGCCAACCTGATCCGTGCGAAGCACCATCTGTAATCCAGCCATCTCGCTGCGTTAAAGAATAGGTAGCACCCAAGGTAACACGCACGAGTTCGCATTAAAGACTGGGCAACACTCAAGATAACACGCTCAAGTTTGGCAAGGCGTTGAAGACTGGGAGCACCCAAGACGATACATACTAACTCACAAGCAGCATGCAAATTCCTGTTATGGCTAAATTGGCTGCAAAACAAGTATTACAAAAATAAACAGGCTTATGCAAAAAGCTAAGTCATAAAGCGATAAAGCAGTAACAAAAGTGAGGATACAACAAAAACTTGTGTTATTCACGAAGGGAGATTACAAAAGGGGAGGAGGTACAATTAAACATGCCCCATCAACGTGAAGACCCTCCATCTGGCCCGCTAGCAGGAAGCTGACAAGCTCGTCGGAAGTGTATGTTAAAGATTTATATTTTATAATCAACCTTGCTATTGCACGAGTCAAAAGACTTGTATAGCAACAAGCAAGGGTATCATTCCGCAGGGAGGTGTTATTCGTCAACCGTCTTAAGTTTTAGTGTTTATTGAAAGCATATAAATAGAATGCGGAAATGGTGAGAATGGTGTCTGAAGTGTATGTACAATGCGGTGTGTGTGTGAAAAGAATATGCAAATAAATATAAATAAAAACAAAGAGAATATGAAATGGTGAGAATGGTGATTAAAGTGACAAATAAAATGGTGGACAGGAGAGATATAGGATATGGACACACAAGGTACAATAAGTTCACCAAACAAAGTGCACACATAGTGGTTGTTAGACATTAAGCACCTCCGATTCAAGTTAAGGGTTCGTTCTTGCATCAATCTGATTTATACCCATTCATAAAGCTAACAGTTGAAGAGTGTGTTGAGATCCTCTCAAACACGAAACCACAACCAACCTATGTGAACCTATTCTACAAACAAAACTACATGGAGCCCCAATAATAGCTTCATAATGTAAAATGGCAACGTGTAATTCTAATGAATGCGGAAAGAGTGATTATAACTCCAACCATGACTCACCTAGAGCCTCTAGAGTGAGAAATAAACAAAGTACAATTGTTAACAAAAACAATGAACCAAACCCCTTTAATAAGGCAATTTATAAGTTCATCCATTCTCCCTAGCTAATTAGCCAAGACCATACCCGGAAAGGCCATTCCCAAGGTATAATCCTAATTCTAATTCACTCAAACCCATCCATGCAAGTTAATTTTGACCTTCCAAAGACATACACATAAAATGGGATATTTGATTACAACTACTCCTACAATTAAGTTAATCTACTCCTAATCCCATCCATGAACACATATCAATTTCCAATCTCCATACACAAGCATATCAAGATAAAAGATATAATCAATAATTAACAAGAATGAATCAAAGCCCAAATCGAATATAAAAACAACCAACACATATATTGAGCACAAAATAGGTTTACAAATATATCCCAAGTGGTGATTACACATTCAAAAAAATAAGAAATACATAGAGAGTGAGAAATAGATACAACCCTTGAAGAAAACCTTCTTCAAGAGCTACTTCTATCTCTATGCAATCTACTCTTAAATGTGGTGGAGGATGTGTAGAAAATGGATATGGTGAGGATCCATGATAGAAAAACCTCTATGGATCCTTGAAAGCCTCTCTCTCTCTCTCTCTCTCTCTCTCTCTCTCCCTTTTATTAGGTGAAAAGAATGATGTAGGAGTTAGGATAGGAAAGATTGATATCAATGAATGAGGCATAAGGGGGTATTTATTGTGAAAGGAGGATTAGGGCTGAGTGGCTGGTGAAATGACGAGTTTGCCCCTCAGTTTTTGCACTAAAACAACATCTCCCTAGGTGATCAGTGATTGGATTCTACGGCAGGGGCCGCCGTTCCAAACCACCGAATGGAGTTGAAGATTCACAGGTCTTGATCGATGGTTGCAAATTGGTGGCTATGGTCGCAGAATGCAATTGCCAAACTACTTCTGGGATCCTCTGATGTTGATCGGCAGTTGTTGATCGGTAGTCTTGATCGCCAAATGTAACTACTGACTGGATTCTTTTTGTACTTCGTTTGTAAGCTACTAGAATGCAGAAAGGGTCCTGCCGTGGTCTAGGTGTCGCATTCTGGTTCAACAGCGGATCAATCGTGGAATCATATGTATTCGCTTGGTCTCGGCTGGGCTTAGATCATGCCACGGTCTATGTCAACAGTGAGGCACGACACTCAACATATATTCCATTTATTCCATTTTTGGCTCATTTTGGCCTCCCAAACAAATCTTTATGCTCAAATACCTATTGTAGGAAATATGTACCCAAAAAAGCTCAAACAACATATTATATACAAAAACACGCTCGAAAACGAGCACAAAAGATATGAAATGGGGGACCACAAATATGTTTAACATAGTCTGATTAGAAGCTCATCATCCTCTTACTCCAAAGTCTCCTCACCCTTAGATGAATCGTAACGGCGACCGCGAACTGATCCATGTGGGAATACTCTTTTAGGATGCCCTCAAAATTTGGCATCTCGAGGTGCATGGGCAAGGGATCCTCCTTGAGTGATCTGTAGTGAGCTTGCCATCGTTTGTGACTCTTCTTTAAGAAGACAAGGGCCTCTGTTGCTGAATCTTTGATTACCCCTTCAAAGCGAGACACCGCCTGCTGGGATGCCCAACCCTTCCATGAATAAATTTTTTAGGCCGTCTTCATCCCATTCTAATGTTCGCAGTACATGGCAATGTCGTATGTAGGCGACCTCTTAAATCTATCCACGGTGTAGAGCTCTAACTTAACCATGGCACATGCAATGGCATTATCTTCGCTCTCCAACTCCTTCCCCAACTCGCGGATGATTTGATCCTTGGAAGTTGCTTCTCACTCAACGGAAGCCAATGCTTGATTCTTAGAAGCATCCCTCTGCTCAACGTCACCTAGGGCAGTAGTAATAGTGGCAAGCTGCTCCTCCAATGTAATTTTGCCACCTTTCAGTCGAGTGGTTCTCTTTTAGGACTCTGTGAGCTTAGTATCCAGGGTAGACCTCTTAGCCTCATTTGATTTTACATTTAAGAGCATATGAGAAAACAAGAAAGATCATATACACATAAAAACAAGGAAGAAAAGGGGAAAAGATAGCCTCAAAGGCATAAACTTACGGTTGAGATGGAGTTGAAGTATGCCTTCAAATAGGCATCTATGAGGCATGTGATAAGGTGTTGAAATCAAGAAAGAGCCTGAAAGAAGGTCGACTCGTTAGTAAGCACAATGAGCACCTTCTCAGTAGAATGCAGTGCCATAAACAAAGCACAATGAGCAAGAGCCTTCAGGACAGGAACAACTCGAGATGGGGCGGCCCTAGAAGATTTCTTAGGGATGGTAGTATAAACTCCTTCCCCATCAATTGAATCAACGGGGGTCTTCACCTCTTATACCTTCTCAACGGGGATAGCATCTGTCTCGTCAGCTCTGGATTTTTTGTTCCTCGCCAAATGAACCTCCTCCTCCTCTTCCTCTTCCTCATCTAAAGAAATCAAACAAGCACCTTACCTAATGCGTTCCCACGGAGCAGGCTCCGACGAACACTCTCTTTTAACTACATGGCCAGATGGCTCAACAACAACACATTTCCCCTTCTTGATGAATCAAATAAAGGAATGATATGTTAAAGTCGCCTCACGTCTATCGCGAATAGGAGGCTAATGAGGAGAAGAAAGAAATGAACTAGCAAGAAGGGCGCTCTGACGTCTCCTTGTCAAAGGCCTGGTTAGATTGGCTCATGAACCACATTTAGGATCAACTTCACACACTAGGAGACACAAACAGTGTAGAGGATTAGAAACCCAACCACAAAAAAAGAATGGAAAGCAAATATATAAATAGAAACTTACAACGAGTCTTGCCATCGAAGTGCCTTGGGAAAACATCTAGATCGATCATCCTTCCCTTGACAAAAAACCTCAGATATCCTCTCTTCCACCAAGAGAAAGCTAAAATGAGGGAGACATGCCCTTTCTCTTTTGATGTAAGGTAGCAAGTCACATTGTTGATAGGGCGAGAGAGGGAAAAATGTCGAGGTAGGCAAGTAGAGTTTTGAGTAGAATTGTGGTCTATGGCCATGACGCCTCCCCAATCACCTTTTACAAAGAACAACCCATTCATCCAGAAGGTCGACCGTCGAAGAGACTCTCTAAATGAGCTCGCCTCCGTTTCTAGAAGAATCATGCTCGATAGGCCCCAAAGTTCAGATTCCCACTAGCCACTCCTTTTCAGGGGTCACTTTGAGGCGATAAGCTTTATGCTAGATAGATTGCACTCTGTAGAAGCGCAAGATCTCACGAAAAGTGGGGGGTTGTAGGCCATTCGATCTCCAAAAAGCGCACATGCACATTGAAATTTCCCTTAAGTAGTAGTGCAAAATATACCTATAGGGGGGGGGGGGGGTGAATAGGTATAGACTCAAATTCTTCCAATATTAAAAATAACGCGGAATATAACAAAGAAAATGCACACTTGATTAGATTTAACAAATGAATTGATTTCACTAATACAAGAGTTAATCAATTTACAAGATATGCAATCAGTGTAAGATATGAAAGATAAAGAAAAGTAAAAACAAAAATGAATACAAGTATTTTTACGTGGTAAAACCTCAAAGAGGAAACATCCACGGGTTGATACCACAACCACCGGCAAAGCAATCCACTATGTGAAAAAGGACTTACACACTCAAGCTACCAACTCATGATATCCGCTCAATCTATCAACTCCTAATCTACCCTCGGGCTAGTGAATCACCAAGCCTACTTCCTATCCAAGATGTGTCCTACACCTCTAGAAAGCAACTTCCTATCCAAGACGTTCACGTCTCTAGGAAGATTTCTTGCTTGCCTATCCAGATCCTCCTGACCCTAGACAAGTCTCTTTGCTTGATTATCCGAGTCTTCTCGACTCTAATCAAGACTTCCTTGCTCTATCCACAAAGCTACACTCACTTTGCTAGAGACTTCAACCTAATGCAAGGCTATGATCTAAGTGATGTAAATGATGCAAACACAATCAAATTAAGCTAGATGATCAATCAAGCTAAATGTACATGTTCAATGATAATCTAGAATATGCTTTCAACAAATAATCACAAAAGTATCTAGAAATCAAGACATGCAAATCAATAAGAACAAGGTATGGATATTCAATATATCACACTAAAAACCTAGTTCTTAGATCATGAAATTAAACCTAGAAAATAACATGAAGCACATCATATATATATTTTCTAGAATCAATTTCAAGTTGAATCAAGTTTAGCACATATGTTCAAGAGAAATCACAAAGCTAAAAACTTAATTGACAAATGATCAAACACCCCTAGCATATGATCTAACATCCTTCTCAACATATTTCATCAATCAAATAGTAAGAATCAAAGAGATGATCAAAGATGAAATGAAAAGGAAGAAGTTGAACAAACAACCTTGACCACGTACTGAAAATCAAGCCACTGGTAAAAATGATGAAGTCAGCTGCCTTTGGAAATGCTTGGAGTTTGTAGCTCTCATCAAGACCAACAATTTTGGCTTTTGGATCAATCGATTTCAAGTTCGTATGAGAAAGTTATGATCAAAATACTAAAACTAAAATGTTGAAGAATTCTGCAGAATTTCTTGAAAGTGTTCTTAAAAATCTTCAAATGTTTGGAGGGAAGGAGAGAGGTTTAAATGGAGGAGAGAGAGAGATTTTTTGGGCCAATCAGAGGTGGCCACGTCACCCACCCCGTGGGGGGCGCGTGGGCCACACGGGACTAGAGGGGTCCTCTGGCCGTGGGTCCCACGGCTCCCACGTGGCCTTTGGCCAAGCTCTCCTCTCGCGCGCTCCCTCATGTTCTACAGCCGTATCTTGGGCATCCGAACTCCGATTTTGAATCTATTTTTGGATTACGAACCGTGACTCCCTCATACACGATAAAGACTACACAACTTTGAAAAATGGTTGAGAAATCATCTCGGAAAATGATGATGAAGTCAACTCAACGAATGAGAATGAAAAGTAGCGTAGCTACATCGTTTGGACTCGAAACCTTATGAATGAGTAACCGAAACGACCGGAACTCAATAAGGAATCAAATAAGAACATATTCAAGTACAAAGTCCAAAATACAAAATACATAAACAAACAAACACAAATTCACACAAGCATGCCATATCAAAGAGATAGTCACAAAGCATGCAATTCTACAATGTTTATCTATTAGAGACCAATGCATGTGCATACTAAGAAGTGTGTAAATGTGTTATACCAAATGTTTGAACTACGATGCAGGGACACACATGTATGAATTGTGTGTGTGTGCGCTAACGCCTTGTAAGAGGATAGAAGTCAAGATATACCTTTGACGCATTCACCTCTTGAAGACGACATTTGCACTAGACGTTGCTCTTCAACTTTTAAGCTTCTTTTCTTTCAAGAACATCCTAAGCAACAATTAATACAAATATAGAGTGTTTTGCAATGGAATCAAGCCAATACAAATCATGAACCTTACACACATCAAGATATGATAGCATGTAGGTGACAATTGGAAAGGCGAGAGCCTCACTTGCCCTAACTAGCAATGAAGAATTGGAGAGGAAGGGTAATACCGCAACATAGCATGGTGCCATAAATAGCCACCGCATCTTAAGCAGGGTTCCATATGATCAGTCATTATTTATATATGTTTTTTATCCTCATTCCCTCTGTCAATTACTTGTTTCTTGAGCTATTTAGGTATTTAATTTGATTGTTTGAGCATTTTCAGGTTGTTAGTTCCAAAAGCTGTGTTTGGAGTATTTCAAAGGAAAAAGTTTATTTTAGAAGATTCAAGGGACTTATTTGCAATTTACCACCAACCACCATGCAAACTGATATGCCTTACACATTGGTATGCACAGCGGTGCAACACTATAGAAAAGTGCCATGCCCACCGCTGTCCAAATCACCACTAAAGGCATAGCGGTTCAATTCCACAGAAATCTGCTATGCCGATCGCTTTCCCTATCGCCATGCAAATTGCACAGCGCTTCAGCTTTAGAGGTTTCCGCTATCTAAACCACTGTGCTACCCACAGCGGTATGAACAGAGGTTTGACAATCCACTTTGACAATCCACTTTGAGAAAGATTCTGGAAGCATATAAATACATCAACTTTAGGGCTTCAAATAGGATCATCACACATACCATACCATACTCAGACATTACCATACTCCTACCATTAGACACAAAACACACAACACAACTTTCTCTCATCCACCTTTACACATAAAAGATTTGAAGACATAGAAGATTTCATCGTTGAAGACTTAAAGAATTCATTGAAGGCCTCAATGAGTTTTATCTTTTCTTTCTCTTCTCTTGCTATTTTCGTCATGTGTAATTAACTCCATACTAAGGAATCGATGTGAACCTATGTGATGCTCTTGTTATGGTTCAAACTCCATAATTTTATTTATCAATTCAAGTTTAGATTTGTTCAATTCATTATGTGTCTTTATTCTTGACTTGTATAATCTATGGAAATTAATAAATGCTTGTCTAGGGTTTCGATAATTTATAAATTAAGGCTGCGCTATAAGACTATAGGTTGTCTTAATTATTTTTCAATTGAACGCATAAAATTCACTTTCAACATAGGAATATACGAGAGGGTTTTGGTTCACAAATTCTTACATGTAATAGGTTTTTAGTTATTGCACACACCTTGGAAAAGGGTGAGTAGTGATTGAGAACACGTGGTTAAGCTCGAGTAGGAATGGACCCTTAATTTGGATTGAATATTGTTAATGGAATTAATTGATGAACACTTAGTATTATATATGGGGAGCATCGGTTACCCGGTCTTTCATCTCTTGATCACAACATCATATTCTTTTTAATTGCTTACCTAGTTTAATTTAATTTAGTTTTAGTTTAATCAAACTCTCAACAATCTTTTGGTTACTTTATTTTAACTTTAATTAAAATTAGTTTTAATCGATAATTCACTTTTCCTTGAGGGAACGATCTCTACTTGCCGTTGTACTTATCTCATGATTCTTGCACTTGCGAGTTCAGTTTTTATAACACGATTTTACACATCACCATACTGCCCGACCCTCTAGAATAAGTAGTTCAATAGCCATTGAAAGTTCGAAGCGGTCAATAGAAGTAGTTAGGTCGTCATTACTTTCTACCATATTCAACTCGCAGTCAAATTGATAGGGAGAATTAGGAGAAAATTGTATTCTGGCCCTCCTAAACTCTACGAGATCATGCTCCACAACTTGTTAAAGGCCCAACCTTGAAACATCTTAACCATCCATTAAAAAGATTCTTTAGAAGAAAAGAAGGATTTATTCAAGAAGGAAATAAACAAAGAGATTGCAAAAATAGGTTAAGGAAAGATATTAGCAGAAATCCGGATGTGAGGAAGCAAATTAATAGGACATCAGTGTTTATAGGGTTTAAAGAAAGCAGAAAAACCAAAGGGAGTGTCATTTTGAGAAGCGTACTCGTTAAGGAAAAAAGTGGCGCGAAATATGAAGGGTAACTTCTCCACCAATCACAGCAGTGCATGTGTCATGATGGGAGATGAAACGAAGTAAAATAACCCTTCATTTATGTCCCATTATTGAGCCCTTCAAAAGTTTTGAAAGGTTAATATTAAAAGTACGGTAATCAAGACTGTCGAAATCCAGACAATCCATTAATGCAGCATTAAATGCATAGATCTCAATAAATCCACTTCGGAGATCTACCAACTCGCTGTAAGTGTCGCAGTGGAAAGTTTAGCAAAGATTGATATCTAGGATTGTGATTGTTGTCATCTTTCATCCTAGATAAGCATTTAGTGTAACCTAGCATTACTTGCTCTTTGAATATCATATTATTCACATTAGGTTGTTTAATCTCTTCATTAAGAAGTAAGTCTTGTGTCTACCGGTGAGTAGTGCAAGCAAATTGGACTAGGTTCACTTTTACATGCCTGCGGGTAGTAGTGGTGGGTTATAGACCGTGAGAGGTTGAGGTCAACCTAGGTTGTAAACATCATTGCAATTAGTGGATTCGAGATTCGTGTGTGGCACACATAACAACCCATGGTTTTTCCTTGTTGAAGGTTTCCACGTAAAAATCAAGTGTTATTTAAATTCCACACTTTACACTTGATTTATTACTTTGACTAGATTGAGGTATTTTCGTAATATTGACTAATCGCAAAAATTGGTAATATTCGTTTAAAATCTATTCACCCCCTTCTAGATAGTTTTATATACACTGTGCATTATTAGTTTCAACGATCTAACTTGAAGGAGTCAGTAAGACACTCAGGATTTAGATCACTCATATATATCTATCATTTGTCGATATATATGAATCTTTTCAACGAACGGATTTTAGTGATAGATTCATATAGATCACATAATAAAGTGCCTCCATTCTCATATCACCATTTGAGTAGTATAGAATAAGACCACCGTGCATTATGGAATAGACTGTAGCTGTAGATTAACCACAAATAAAGTACCCAGCTTTATTTGCTTTCTACGGACTCTTTAGATTGCATGTCTCAAAATGAATGCCTCTGTATATGACATTCATATACTCGGTTTGAGATTATATCTACCAATCTTGGATGTTTAGCACATATAATATAAACGTATGAGTTATGTTAATTGAATGAAATAAGTACTACTTTTATTAATGAATTTATAACATTTACAAATTACAAGCTTTAGGGCATTAATCCCAACACTTGCCAACAGCCCACCTAGCGGATTTAAGGGGTATTGTTTAGGTTAATTTTATTCGTTTTGACACGTAAACATAGAACTCGAAAATTTGCATAACTAAAATTGCCACGACATTTGGCCACCTCATCCCGAGTGGCCACGTACAGAAACGACGAATTGAAAGGTAAAGAGAAATTCGCCCATTTAAGGAACTTGCTCATCGGAGAATCCCATATAGGCAAACTGACATGAGCTCGCCACCCATACAGCAATCATAAAGAATCATCAATAAAACTTGACTTTAGCATATCCTCCACAAAATTTGGCCCTAGATTAGGCACGACAATTACCTACAATCCAGCAGTTGATAAATCCAACAATAAAAGTGAAGATTCAGAAGATCACTCTCGTGAGGAATAAAGATCTTAGCACCATCAATGCACGAAGACTCGATTCACCAAGATACGATCCT
Organism: Acer saccharum; assembly: GCA_030490815.1. NCBI lineage: Eukaryota > Viridiplantae > Streptophyta > Magnoliopsida > Sapindales > Sapindaceae > Acer > Acer saccharum. The sequence goes on along the minus strand of CM059872.1, from coordinate 23,305,574 downwards.
CATAAGATCTCACCTAATAATAATCTTTGTTTGCACGCCAAGGACTAGGGCAGCACCCTAAACCTATATAAACACATGTATCAAGCAAAGAAGAGAGAGAGGCACCTTAAGTAATACATCTCGTGTAAACAATAATAATTCTTTCATAGTGAAGATTTCTCTTTCTCTATCGTCAAGACTATCTTGGTTTTTCCCTATTTAGGGGTTTCCATGTAAAAATCCTAGCTAGTGTCTCTATTATTTTATTAGCTTTTCATATTTATTATTTATTCAACTAACTCGGCCACACGGTGAAAACACGATCAAAATCACACCTTGCTGGTTGATCTAAGTATCGATCAGTCAGCGTGTTGTTGATTAGGTTGATCCAAAAATCGACGTTAACAGCTACTTTATCAATATTACGTATCTCATTTCTTATCACAATTTTTCAATCACAACTTTTCCAAAAACATTAGGTTAACAATGAAAAGATAGTTAATTTTTTTCCCAAAAACTTCAGGAATTAAAATGATAACCTCTCAAGATATAAATATTTATTTGCATTTCTTAGTACGTATTTTTTTTTTAATACTGATTAGTGGATAAAAATCAACCCTAAAACCTGATTTCATTTTAAATTCCATCGAAAACTCTTACATAAGATAATAAATTTCTCTAACTAATTTCGATGTTATTCACTTACATTTCTAAATTATATCAACTAATTATTAGTTTGCCAATATAATGTAACGAGGGTTGTATTGAAATGAAATGTATTCATTTATAAAAGACAGAGTAAAACAAGATACCATTATTTTTTTTTTTTTTTAAATGACACAGTAAAACTTTGTTTCCAATACATAGCCATGGGGAGTGGATGCACACAACTCCTATGGATGAAGCAAATGCTAGTAGACTACGGATTCAACCAAGGTACTCTCACTCTATTTTGTGATAACATGAGTGCCATTAATATTTCCAAGAATCCGGTACAACATTCTAGAACTAAGCATATTGACATCCGCCATCATTTCATTAGAGAGCTTTGAAACTAAATATACCACGGTGTGTATAAACCTATCTAGAGGGGGGGTGAATAGATTTTACGCTTTTTACCCAATTTTTCGTGTTAGTCAAAATTACGAATTTACCCTCAAGATAATATAAACAAGCAAGTGTAATATGGTGCGGAAATATAAATCAACACTTGATTTTTACGTGGAAACCCTCACGGGAAAAACCACGGGCTATGTAAGTAAGCCACACTCGAACCTCGAATCTACTAAATGTGCAAACGATTACAACCTAATCCCGGAAGTAATCACACACCTACCTAATCCCGGTATGAGTGAACCTAGTCCAATTTGCTTGCGATCTAAGCAACCTAATCCCGATTTCTACACACAAGACTTAGCTTCTCTTGAAGAGAATACAACCCTAAGTGAATATATGAAAATATCCAAAATGCAACATAGAGCAAGGGAAACCCTATATGCTTATCTAAGATGATTAATATGCAATTAAGAGCAATCCTAGATATCAAAACTAAATGACATGTCAATTAGTTAAGCTAATCAATATCAAGTATAAAACCTAATATGCTAGCACAATACAACTTCTCAAACATACATCATACTAATCTCAATTTTGTATCTAAAGCATACAAAATAACAATAAAGTAATTAATTGAGATTGCTAGATAAATTAAACACAAAATATGTAAGATATTAGTGAAAAGCTTACCAAGCAAAGAATGATGAAGATTCCATGCAAGATGACATCTAGATGATCTATGATGATGCTAGATGATGATTGATGATCATGAAATTGTGTTTGAGTAATTAAAAATGAGTTCTTTGTGTATTTTTCTTCTCTTGAAAAATATCATAAGTATGAAGCATGAATAAGAACTCTTGTGAGTGACCTAAAATCAAGTTAGCATATATATAGAGGCCATAAGTGAAGTGAGGTCGTTTTGAAAACTCGCCAGAAAACTACTCTGTGCGCTGGTGGACCTGCGCTGGTGGACCAGCGCAGGACCAGCGCACAAGCCAATTTTGGCTTTAGCGCTGGACGTCAGGCGCTACCACCAGCGCCAGTCCAGCGGTGCCATACTGGGCGATCGGCGCTGGTGGCAGGCGCTGGTCCACACCAGCGCACGACCAGCGGCGCGCCACTGGGCGATTTGCGCCGGTGAGCGGCGCTGGTGGACCGGCGCTGGTGGACCAGCGCACAGCCCCAAAAATTGCATCCCACATGCAATCATGCAAGGGGTACAAAGTCAAACAAGATGCATCCTAAAAGCCTAAATGCTATGATGTTTTCAACACAAGATGTAATCATAAAAATAAGCAAGAAGAGATGTAAATAATCATTTATGCACAACAAAAAGAAACACAACATACAAAGATTAAACATATGCAAGAGTTGTGAGTGTGTGCAACTATCTCTTCAAAACAAGAAAGCACTTAGAATATTACCTTTGGTGCTTGTCAATAATGAGGTCTTCAAAGGGCCTAATGCACTAACAACAACATTTAAACTACCCTTACAAAGTATCCCCATTTATGGTTTGATCACGAAATAAGCCAATTAAAAACAACGGGAATCCTTACAAGCTTGTTGAAAATAAATGCTAAGTGAGTGTGTGCAACTATCTCTTCAAGACAAGTAAGCACATATAAATTTACCTTCGGTGCTTATTGAGACGAGGTCTTCAAAGGGCTTTGAACAATAATACCAACACCTAAGCTACCCTTACAAAGAACCCCAACATGTGGTTTGTCCTCGAAATGAGCCAATCAACAGTTAGGAACCTTACAATCTCTCCCTTTGGCTATATCATGACAAAAAGGGGGTGTAGGATATGGTAAGGGGAGTTTGTGCATATTGGGGAGAACATTCATTGAGGGGGAGTAACCCGTTAAGGGGGAGCATTGTATACACATACATTGCATAATGTTGTGCCTACTTTTTAAAAAAAATGCAAATGCTTGTTTTTGTTTTCACTTGATTAATCTCACTTTTTACTTATATTGGAAAGGTTAGAAACTTCATTTTCAGGGATTGATTATTCTACAAGAGGTTTAAGACTTCAAGTTGTATTTTCTTATCTCTTTATAATGTAGAATATCATTGTAGTCCCGTAGTTTCTATTTCTTTGTGAGGAATCAATGTGAGTGGTGGTTTTGTCATGAAATAGCCAAAGGGGGAGATTGTAAGGTTCCCAATTGTTGATTGGCTCATTTCGTGGACAAACCACATGTTGGGGTTCTTTGTAAGGGTAGCTTAGGTGTTGGTATTATTGTTCAAAGCTCTTTGAAGACCTTGTCTCAATAAGCACCGAAGGTAAATTTCTATGTGCTTACTTGTCTTGAAGAGATAGTTGCACACACTCACTTAGCATTCTTGCATTGGTGTGCATACTCTTCACATGTCACATTTCACACTTGCACCTTGATGTTGTATTTTGTTATGTGCTTTTGTGCTTAGCAATTCGTTTCCTGATATTGTTCGGAAACGTCCGTGCATGCACTAGGATGTGCTTGGTTTTACGCGAAGACCGCCTACGGAGATGCACTTAGCTTCTCCTTTGATTTCACCTCTTTAAGGTGATCGGCGGTTACGATCGGCGGCCTGGCCGCCGAATGAAATCGCCTTTTGAGTCCAGAGGCCTCTGGATCAATTCGACGATTGGATTGGCCGTTTCGTGGTCGCCGATCGTAAACGCCATTTTGACATAATTGTTTTTATCTCTCGGTTTTATTTGGCTGTTTGAACGGCGGTTTCGAAACCACCGATTGAAATCGCCGTTTCTCCCCTGCCTTTCACGGGAGCCATTCGGCGGTTGAAATCTGCGACCTGGCCGCAGATTGAAACTGCCGATCGGTGCGTTTCTTTGCAACTTACTCAAAACGACCTCACTTTGTTTTGGCCCCTTATATATATGCCATTTTGTCTTTAGGTCAATTAAGAGAGTTCATATTTAGATTTCATACTTAGGATATTTTTCAAAGACAAGAAAAATTCCAAGAACTCATTTTTAATTACTCAAACACTTTTTCATGATCATCGATCATCAATCATCATCTAGCATCATCTTTGATCATCTAGATGTCTCTTTGCATGGATTCTTCATCATTCTTTGCTTGGTAAGCTTTTCACTAATATCTTACATATTTTGTGTTTTTCTTAACAAGCAATCTCAATTTATTACTTGTATGTTATTTATATATATTTTGAATACAAGTTTGAGATTAGTGTGTTGAATGTTTGAGAAGTTGTTTTGTGATAGCTAATTAGGTTTTGTGCTTAATCTTGATTAGCTAAACTATTTAACATGTCATTTAGTTTTAATATCTAGGATTGTTCTAATTGCATATTCATCATCTTAGATAAGCATATAGGGTTTCCCTTGCTCTATGTTGCATTTGGATATTCATATATTCACTTAGGGTGTTATTCTCTTCATTGAGAAAGTAAGTCTTGTGTGTAGCTTCAGGGATTAGGTTGCTTAGATCGCAAGCAATTTGGACTAGGTTCACTTATACCGGGATTAGGTAGGTGTGTGATTACTTCTGGGATTAGGTTATAATCGTTTTACACATTTAGTGGATTCGAGGTTTGAGTGTGACTTACTTACTAGCCCGTGGTTTTTCCCGTGAGAGTTTCCACGTAAAAATCAAGTGTTATTTAATTTCCGTATTTTATACTTGATTTTTTGCTTTATCTAGTTTGGGGTAATTTCGTTATATTGACTTCACACAAAAAATTGGGTAATAAGTTTAAAATCTATTCACCCCCCCCCCCCCCCCCCCCCTCTAGATAGTTTTATACACACCGTGCTATAATTTGTTTCAATTGGTATCAGAGCGGGTTCCTAGATATACATAGGTGATCCTTGCTTATTTTGGTGTGTTTTGCATTTTGTGTGATTTTTGATCATTCATACATTGGCATTCATTTTATTCATTCATAAACACTATAAGTGGAAACGGTGGAAATGGTGGTGGCAACGAGGGTGCTTTTAGCACAAGGCCTCCACTTCTTACCGGGTTGAACTATTCCCAATGGAAAAGAAAGATGGAATCCTACATATGTCAAATTCACGACCGTGTATGGATAGCAGTGGAAGATGGATATGATCTACCCAAGATGACTCCCGATGGTGGAGGAGAAGAAGTTTTGAATCCTAAGGCGCAATGGAGTCCGCAAGAGTTTGAGGCTTCAAAGTGGAATAGGAAGGTGATGCACGCCATCCTTTGTGCAATGGATGAAAATCAGTATAAGCTAATTTAGAACACTCAAATCGCGAAAGTGGCTTGGGATGTCTTGCAAGTTGCACATGAAGGAACCGAGGTGGTGAAGGAATTCAAGCTTCAAGTCCTCCAAACTCAATTCGAGTTACTTAGGATGGGAGAGGATGAATGCTTCAATGATTTCGAAATCAAATTGATGGATATCATTAATCAAAGTCACCAACTCGGAGACTCGTATTCGGATAGGAGAGTCAAGCAGAAAATCATGAGATCTCTCCTCGATAGGTTCGAATCAAAGGTGACGGCTTTAGAAGAAAATAGTGGATTCGAGGTTCGAGTGTGGCGCACTTACCAGCCCGTGGTTTTTCCCTGTTGAGGTTTTCCACGTAAAAATCAAGTGTCGTTTATATTTCTGCACCATATTACACTTGATTATTGTTTTGTGAATTGGGGTTATATTTGTAATATTGACTAATCCGAAAATTTTGTAATAACGGATTAACAACCCTTTCACACAACCTCTGGGTCGTATTTAAAAGACACGTACGCGTAAATGGGAATTCATTATTCCTTTCAATTTGGTATCAGAGCGGGTTCCTAGATATACTTAGGTGATCCAAGCTCATTTTTGGTGTGTTGTGCATTTTGTATGATTGTTGTTTTTGACATACATCTTGCATTCTTCTCATATGCATTCATTTGACTCAAACACTATGAGTGAATTTGAGAGAGAAGAAAATAACTCCAATGAGGAGATGTCCTTCTAAGGTGAGAGAGGAGACGAAGATGAAAGGGCGTTGCTCACATCACCAAAGAGCTTCAAGCCCAAGCCTTCCTCAATTTTGGTCTAACCAACCAAGAAGGCTAACTTCCCTCAACCTACGATCCTAAAAGGGAAGTGCTCAATCATGCAAGCTCAACTGAGCAAGCAACATTGTCTTGGTCATCAACAAAGGATGAGAGATCCTATCCAACTACCAAGACAACCACAACGACAAGGGAAAGCACCTTTGCATGCTCAAGGGAATGGTATAATTCCTAACCTTATCTCCTCTTGTCATTTGTGTGGTATTGATGGTCATGTTAGACCAAGTTGCTTGCATTACATTAAAATATGTAGATTTTAATGCATGATTGAAAAGAAAAAGGCTAGAGCTAAGATGCATGATCCTTTGACATCTATAACTCTAGAACCTATGACCACTAGAAATGTAATTGACACATCTATGTGGATTAGAAATGATGAACCTGCTTGCTAATAGACTAACAAGTCTCCAATAGGTTCAACTAGGTCCAATGGACTTAGTAGGTCTTTAGGACCTCATGCCCTTCATTGAAGCGGTATGGATTTTGACCCCATATGGGGAACTCAAGCAAAGAGAGCATTTGCATACTTGTTGCATGCAAAAATTTTGATATATCTTATGCTTCTTTATTAATTGCTTGAGTAGCTTGGTTGCACATATGCTTATATGTTTTTACTTTAATAAGTGTGAACCTTGCTTGTATTGCAATCCATGTCATATTTATGTTCAAACATGCATTTTTGGACTAGGAGATATATACATAGGAAGTACTCTTTGAATGATTTATAATGATCTCCATGACATGATGATTGTTAAATGACATGCTTAAAAAGTGAAAAGCATGATTTTATATGACATGCTTAAAATGTGAAAAGCATGATTTCAAATGACATACTAAAAAATGAAAAGCATGATTTGTTGACTGCATTTTCTTAAATGCAAAAATAATGTGTGAAAAACAAATGAGACTCAAATGAAAATCAAAATGTCTCTCTCTCTTTACTTGTGGAACATGGCTACTATTATACGGGTATCTTACCTGAAAAAATCGAATAGGGTGCAAAAAGTCGCTGATGGCTACGGCTCTCTTTAGTGAGCGACACTCGCAATAGAACGAGGTCGGAGAGTAGTGTAACAATGAATAAGATTCGTTCCCACAGGGATCGAGTGACCGATTACCGAAATTGATTAGTTTTGGTGCTATTCAAACAATCGATAATGAGATTTTATCAAACTAAGTAAATTAACTAAATTAAACTAAATGATTAATTCTAATGCAAGAATGAACTAGCAAGAAAATAAACTCGAATGTGATAATGGAGATAAATATGCTAGGACTTGACTACACCCCACCCTATACTGACTTACGTTTTAGACTCAATTATTCACCCAAAACATACTCATGCAATTTATAGATTCATGCACCCTAATATTAACCTACAATCTTGGTCAAGTAGAATAGGTTACACCCAAAACATACCCAAGCTTATCTTTCGATTACTCGGAATGTATGAATGAGTTCATTAAGGATTTTGGTGTACTAACGAATCCTATACGTTAGCCTAAGTAGGTCTACTTTTCTAAACATGCATAGAGGGCATTTTATCGAACACGTGGTGTGCGTCTCCGATCAGTACATAACACACCACAATAATTCATTCAAATGGAGATCAATCACTTGAAAGCTTTAAGCACACTAAAATACCCATATAAATCACACTTGTATAAAATGAATAAACAAAGGTCAATACATATAAAGAGTCATGGGTGGGGTTTCATCAAATCCTAGCACTAAATGTTTAGTTCATATCACAAAATGTAGCCATACAATAAATATGCTCAAAAGAATACATGGCTATAATAAAGAAAATGAAAGAGAATAAAGTAATAGAAGAAACTATGTAGAGTAGCTCCTCCTCCTTTGCTCTTCCTCTTCCAAGCTCTTTCTTCAACTCTTTTTTGCCAAAAAGATGAAGTGATGGTGATTGTGGTAAAATGGAAGTGATGGGTGTGTTTGGATGTTAGGGAGTTATGGAAGTTAGATGGGTTGTGAAAGATGGAAGGTGAGAGTAAGAGGAATGTGTAAAGGTGAGGTCTTGGTGACTATTCTTGGGTGAGAGAGCTTGTGTGGTTTAAAAATATCAAAGGTTTATATAGAGGAATGAATTAGGTCAAGGGCAAGGAGGTAAAATCTTGATTTTTAACATATTTTGGGTAAAAGGGCGAGCTTGGGGCGACCTGGGGGTGATTTGGATGCTCTTGGTTGAAGAAAACTGTTGAAAACCCGAGAGATTAGCGACCTTGAGGGGCGAGCTGCTTGAGCTCGCCTTAGGCTCGCATCTCTCTCGGGTGAAGTTTTTCAGCTTCACGCACCGTTACAAAAATGGCCATAACTTCCTCTAGAAAACTCGGAATCGTGATCTGTAAAAAGCGTTGGAAAGTAGACTCGTGGGGTTTTCCGAAAATAGGTTATACAAAACGTAGTTCAATCGGAGGAGGGAGATATGGCCCCCAAAGGTTGAAAGCTCTGCACTAAAATTTCCAATTTCGGCCTTTTAACCTCCAAAACTCTTCAATTATGCTCAACACCTTATTTTAGAGCATATAACCTACACAATGCTCACAAAATACATTATATACAAAAACAAACTCGACAACGAGTACAAAATCTAGGAAATGGGGACCTCAAATAGGTATGTAAATCATCCAATCAATCGCTCATGCCATGTTTTGCTTGTAAGGTTGGATATAGTTGCTCATTAAATTGAATTCTTTGAATAATCTATATCCTTGCTTTTATTCATGACAAATGGTGAAATTGGTTTGAATTCTTAAAGGAAACCTCCGTCATTTACTTTGCCAAATACCATTGCTTTTGGATTTGAATGCAACATGTCTTGCATACAAAGCATATTAATCACACATTTTTTATGAAAATAAATCTCCTTGTTCTCTGTAATTAATTGAGATGCATAAAGTGCATTATATGATTATGCAAATGACATGTATGCTACTATCTCTCTTTGATACAAGTGACCCGCTTGGGGACTACTCCTTTGCCCATCTCATGACAAAAAGGGGGAGTAGTATGTAGTTAGGGGGAGAATGCTAATTGCTAAATTATTGTAGCATTCGCATGATTGGGGAGTTCTTTACTTTGAGGGAGAGTAACCCGTTGAGGGGGAGCATTTGCACTTCACATACATTGCATGATGTTATGCTTAAATTCTTAATTGCAAATGCTTGTTTTATCTCACATGGTTAATCTCATAAACACTTGTCTAGAAAGTGTAGTTCTTATTGTGCAGGGATGATTTATTCTACAAAAGATGGATTGCATGAAGATCTAGTTTGATTAGGCTTCTCTCTTGTAATTTAGAATAAATTTGTTGACCCTTAGCTTTTATTTTGTGAGGATTAATGTGAGTGGTGGTTTTATCACGAAATAGCCAAAGGGGGAGATTGTTAGGTCTCATATTTTGATTGGCTTGTTTCGTGGACAAACCACATATGAGGTTCATTGTAAGGGTAGCTTAGATATTGGTATTCAAGCTCAAGGCCCTTTCAAGACCTCATCTTGATAAGCACCAAAGGTAAATTTCTAGTGCTTACATGCTTTGAAGAGATCTAGTTGCACACACACACAACTCATGCATAAATGTTATTCTTGTATATTGTGTGTTTTTATATGTGTGCATGCATGTTCTTGAACATCTCTTCTTGCATGTTTTAATTGATTGCATCTGGTTTATTAAAATGCCATGACATGTTTAAGCATTAGGATGCAAAGCCATGAATTTTATTCATGCATGTTGAATTGATTGCATCTTGTTCTATGATAATGCCATGACATGTTAGGCATTAGGATGCATTCAATTCCCACACTTGCACTTCATGTATGATAGTTTTAAGTGTAGTGTAATTCGTTTCCATTTGTATGATCGGAAACGTTCGCGTTTGCACGATGTTGTGCATGTCTTAGCGCGACGGTTGACCACTTGAGAAGGTCTCATTCTTCTCTTGGATAAGTGGTAGTTTTGGTATGGTTGTTTGGAGTAGGTGTCTAGTTTCAAAAGATTGGATTTCAATGTTTAAAGTGTTTTCAAAACTGACCTTTGCATGGTCTTGTGACCATAGCTTTTTATACAAAGCTTCAAAATGAGTTTTGAAAATTTCTGTACAAACTAGACACTCATACCTTTCCAACGGTATATCATTCGTAATATTTCATGACCGTTTGGATTGGTTTTAAAATCTCCAAAGTTACAACCAAAATAGGGCAACTCTGTTGTTGTCTGTTTTTGACCTTTGGTCACTCAATTGACCATAACGTTTTCTACAGACATCTAAATGTCATTCTTTAAAAACGAGTAGAAAGTAGACATCCATACCTTTCCAACGATATATCATATGAAAGGTTTCGATGTCGTTTGGTCATGTTTCAAAGTGCTCGAATCTTGAGCCGCTGCACTGACACGAATACCGCGAAAATGCCCATAATTTTTCCACTTCTTCCAAAACGACATAGTTTCACTTGGGCATTATAAATACATATCTTTCTTATCATTTTTAGGGTAGAGCCACAAAATCAAACCCTAGAGAGAGAGGCTCCATATTCTTGAGAGAGAAAGAGAGACTTGAGAGAAAAAGCTTAAAGATTACATCTTTATATCTCTAAACCCATTCCCACATGCACAAATCATCATCTAGGCATCATCTAGGTTCATCTAGCATGTGCTAATGCATGGGTCTTCTTCAACACACATGGTATGATTTGTTGAACACTTTTATCTTACATAATTAGTGTTTCTACTTATCAATTTTATCTCATTTATTACTTGTATGTGTTTAGATTAATTTCTACATACATGATTGAGATTATGTGTTGATTGGGTTAATTTTTTATAGCTTATTAATTAGGTCTTTATTGCCTAAAAGTTATGCCATAAACATTCTTGTGTGATTTATTTATAACTAGGTTGATAAATTGTTTTTTAATCAACTAGTTAATCTTTTGAATGTTTGTGGGTTTTTTGTGATAGCTATTGTATTTAGGATTGGTTATCCTTAACATAGCTAAAGTTGTATGCCATGACAGATAGCTATTTTCATATCTATGATTGATTTTATTGTCATCATATAATCCTAGGTAAGCATCTAGAGTACCCTAGCTCTATATTGCATATTTGGATATCATTGCATATTCACTTAGGGTGTTGATCTCTTCGGAGAAGTAAGTCTTGTGTGATAGACCGGGATTAGGTCGTACACCGGGATTAGGTGGTCACATGAGCAAATTGGACTAGGTCCACTTTTACAGGCCTACGGGTAGTGGTAGCGAGATATTGGCTGGGATTAGGCCGTCAAACCAGGATTAGGTTGTATACGTTATCATAATTAGTGGATATAAGGATATGAAACCGAGTGAGGTGATTGAGAGACTTCTAGCTTATGAGTGTAGGAAATGTCCTATCTTCACACCCACTAAAAAGCAAAAAGGAATTGCTTTAAAAGCCTCCAAAGATGAAAAGGAGGCAAAGAAGATTGATTCGGATGAAGACCTTATCTTGTTTGTAAAAATGTTCAACAAGGTTATGAAATTTTGGAGAAAGGGCTTTGGATCAAACCTTAGAGGTTGGTATTGAAATTTATTTAAAATAAACACATGAAAATTGACATAACTCTCTCACACAAGACGCCAATCGTGATCTTGTCAACTCATTCAAAACGAAATGATCCCGACTATCGAAGGTTTCACCGATCTACGATCCCAATCCACGCTTCAGGACACCAATTACATTGTTAATCTCGTTTCACGCAGATTGCCAAGTCAGCCCACGACAAACATTTCAAACTGTAGATTACTTGCAAATCTACGAGCCAGATTAAACCGCTGAAAACTCTAAAAAGTAAAAACAACTCAAAACATTTTCAAGTTCCTTCCTTTTTCCACAGATTTTTTTCTCCTTAAATACTCCCAATTCTCACTATCAGCAGTACTAAATTTTCTCGAGAAACAAACACACCTTCATCGTCCAATTTTTGAGATGGCTCGCACGAAGCAGACGGCAAGGAAGTCCACCGGAGGCAAAGCGCCACGAAGCAGCTGGCCACCAAAGCTGCCCGGAAGTCAGCTCCGGCAACCGGAGGAGTGAATAAGCCTCACCGTTTCAGACCCGGAACGGTGGCAATGAGAGAGATAAGAAAGTACCAGAAGATCACAGAGCTTTTGATATGGAAGCTTCCGTTCCAGAGACTTGTGCGAGAGATCGCTCAGGATTTCAAGACCGATATGAGATTCCAAAGCAGTGCAGTGGCTGCTCTTCAATAGGCAGCTAAGGCGTATCTGGTGGGTCTGTTTGAAGACACTAATCTGTGTGCCATTCACGCTAAGAGAGTCACTATCATGCCTAAGGACATCCAACTCGCTAGGAGGATCAGAGGCGAGAGACCTTAGCCCTTTATTCTCTGTTTTTCTGGATAGTTATCAAATACTGATTTGTAAATTGGCTTGGCATTTGTTGCAGACCATGTGCTTGTTGAAATTCCTCTGAAGGTTTATCGCATGATTTTACATTTTTGAATGAAAAGTCTTTTGGGCATTTTTTGCAGGTATATAACAACAATACTTTGATACCTAAAAGCATTTATGTAATTGATTATTGATTCCAAATTATTTTAGGTTAATTGAATTTTATTTTGGCAGCGTTTATTTTGGGAATAAAATAATAAAAGGAGGAATATCAAAATCTCTCTATCAAGCTAAGATGAGCAATCGAATAGCAAGGCTGTTTACAATCCAGAATCAGTTAGCAATTCATCCAATGCAGCGTTGCTCAGTTGAGTAAGATCAATACAATTGATCCAATCCAATGCAACCTTGCTCGAAAGAGTGAAAAGTAAAATGATCAGATATGACCATCAAGAGTACTCAAGAAGTCAGTTAATTAGTGTCAGCTTGTAAATTGTTAGTTAGGACTTATGAATGTCTTGACAACCTTTAATTAACTGTTAGCATTGGATGGCTAGGATTGTTAGCCAAATAGTTTGTTAGAGCATCAATGGCTCAGATTGACCACCATTCTTGTTTATAAGCTAATTAGGTATTCTTTAAAAATTTATTAATGAAAATTCCCTCTGATTTTTCACTCAATCACCATTTTTGAAAGCTTGAAAGCTTAACTTTCAAGCTTGATTGAAGTCCGGTGCCTAGCAAGTTTGATCTAACATTCTGATCAAAATTTTCAATTACTTTTTATATGGCACTCGGAAAGCACACCAAACAGAGGGAAAAACTCTGTCAAATCGGATAAAAGCCCAGATTATCTCCGCATTGAGAGAAGAGTGTGCAGCGGTTTTTTTTTTGATAGTATAACCTAACTAGACTAGGTTTTTTTTTTTTGAAACTTTTTGCCATCGATAGAATTCGAGCCGTTGATTTGAGAGTCATTTGCTCAGGCCTCAAGCTTGTACATCTACCAGTAGAGCTACGTCCCCGGGTGCAAAATCCAACCATTAATATGCCTTGCCAATTTATTTTTGTTATATACATTATTTTACAAAATAAATAGTGTATTAATCACATTTAGAGCATCTCCAATGCAAGAGTGGTTTGTGAAAAAAAAGATGTCACGTAGGATTAATAGATATTCAGTTAATAAATCTTTGAGTAATGCTAGAGGACCCAAAAAATTGACCCAAATTTTGGACCCAAACCTATGTGGCAACATCACATGGGATCTTTGGGAAGAGTGATGTGGGCCCATGTTGTGTGTGATGTTGCCACATAGGTTTGGGTCCAAAATTTGGGTTACTTTTTTGGGTCCTCTAGCATTATTGTAAATCTTTCTCTAATGTAGCTGTGCATATTCAATTTCAAGCTGACATGGCAAAAAAAATATTAGACATTGTGAACATGATCGTCTACTTTCATACAATCTATTGCATATTTATTTTTTCGGTTGACTTAGCAAGTATTTAAAATTGATATTAATTTTTCATCTATTTTTTTGTAAGAAAATAAAATTAAAAAAAAAAATAGAAAAAAAAATTAGACACGTCATTAAAAAAAATTGTGTTTTAGACGGAAGCATTAAAGAACAAAGTTTATTGTCTATCTGGTCTATTTTCATGCCACATAGGAAACAAGTTTCTTAATTAACATTGTTGCAATGTCAAAGATTATTGGTATGCAAGCCACTTTTGCATTGGAGATGCTCTTACTATGAATTAATGAAATCATGAGTTGGTTGAAAGATTTATAGAAAAAGTTAAGAGTTGTCTTTCTCTATGAAATATTATTTTTTTGAGAAAAAAAACATAGTATTCAATACTCTTTATTAATTTAGAAAGTCAGAAATCAAAATGGAAATTTTCATAACATATATAACCAAAAGATTACAAGAAGATTCAAAATGATTCCATTCAAATCTTCCCAAATCGAATGGCTTCATTATTACAACTTTCTTAGCAAGTCCCCTCTAATGACTTTGTCAATAACATTGTCTTCAGATTTTATTTTTGGTAACACTAAGAATATGTTATAATTATTTCATTCAATAGATAGAATAAACAAAAGCATGCTGCAGCATAGTCTTCTCAAGAGTTGGGACAAGGAGGCATGTAAGCTGGACGTGGGCGCATGCTGGTACTTGTGGTTCCACCATTTTTCACTATAATCGCCACAGACATACCCCACGTCGTGTGCCGTTCAAAATGACAATGCAAAAACCATACCCCTGAAACATATCATCCCTCCAAATTTAGTTATATATATATATTGAAAAGCAAAAATTAGAACTTAATGTTACACACACAAATAACCAAAGGATTCGAGATATAGAAAACACACCAGGATTATCAGCTACAAATCTGATGGCAGCCCACCCTTTTTTGGGGAGTTGAATAGTGTTGACTTCTGGTGGATCAATCAAGTTATAATTATCTGGGTCGGTCTGATTGTTGAAATTTCCTAATCCAGTGCCCACTAAATAGAAGCTGAAACCATGAAGATGCATTGGGTGATTTTGGGCATTCCCAATATTAGTCCCCTGGTAAACAAGTTCAACTACTTCACCATATTCTAATTCGATCACTTTCGTCCCTTGCCCTGTGTACACTGTCACGTTCACATCTCCAGTAAAGTTGAAATAAATTGGTGGTTCCAGTGGAAAATCTGTCGTGAATTCGCTGAAATTGTTTCTGCATACAAATTGAATTGATTTCAAGCGTTGGAATCAAATATATATATGCAGTGCATGCATATTTAAATGCTCATAAAGAAGAAGATCAAATGTAAGCTATTATTTGTATTCATTTAAAAATAAAATAGTGTAGATTCAATATATTTAATAAAAATAAAGTACATACGTACGTACGCATATATATTAGAAATATAAATATACCTTGTATAAGCTTCCAATATATCGGTACTTGGGAAAACGAAACTTTGGTTGTTTAAGCTGGCTCCGAGCCTATCACCTTCGGGAGTACCAGAACATGAAGCATTGGGGCAAAAGATTAAGTTGACAGAAACAGTCATGAGAATATGTTTTGTTATATTCTTTGGGACACTGATGGGATGATCACTACTGGCTAGGCTCCGGAATTTTGTGGTGAAGTTGGATGCTGCAGTTGTGTCATTGGTACCTGGAAGGGTTGGAAGTGGAATTGGAGACGGGGCTGACTGATTTCCAATGTACTGGAGAATAGCTGTGGTGGTGGCATTGTCGAATGCAGCTTCGGAGTCAGAAAAAGGAGAGGCAGCCATGTAATAGTAAGAAGCAGACTGGTTTGCTGTGACTAAAACATCCATTGTCTGTCCTGGAGTTATCATTATGTAATTTGTATTTATTGGTTTGGTGTAAAAACCATCGGTACCAACCACTGTGAGGTTGTGTTGAGCGATTCCGAAAAACATTTCTTCATTCAGAATAGCATTGATTATGCGAAGGAGATAGGTTTCTCCTTTTTTAACTGGCAACCGAAATGTTGTTCCTGTAAACATGTCATTAATGTGTTTAGATGAATACAAATTTCAATTCATTTATGTAGGAATTTAACAAGACTAGTTTTGGTATGATAATAATTTGTAAAGTTAATCAACAATACACAAGTTGAATAAAGTTTTCAACATCAAGGATATCTCTCAATGGAAAAAGAGTCTGATTAAAAATAATTTTGAGAAAGATTATTTTTCCTATAATTTAGCTAGCTAATATACTCTTTACTTGTAAGAAATTAACAAAACAAAATCCTCAAGTTTCCTGTAATTCCGAGGAGACGTGGTTGACTAAAATGGTCACTTTATTTTATTTATTTATTTATTTTTTAATATCCAAAAATTGTCCAAAAAATTTTCGTAGCTTGACACTTTTTTTTTTTTTTTTTTTTGAAGCCTCGTAGCTTGACACTTGATTTGGAAGCAAAGCTTTTATTCCCTTTGCTATTGCTTTGAATTTGTTAGTTAAAGCATAATTTTTATATACAACCTCTATATGCTATTAAATTTTTATTGATTATTTTTTAATCAAAATTTTATTTATAGATTAATTTCAATAATTTAAATTTTATTTTTATATGATAAAGAAATTGATGTTAAAAACATTTATTGTAGCATTTAATTAAATTTTTTTGTTAAAATTATATATTGTTTGATCAAATGGTTTATCGTTAATCGTACTCGGAATAGAGATACTTTCTTTACATTTTTCAATTTAATAGAAAAATGTAAGATTTGAATCCCTATCACAAAAGGGAAGGAGAAATGTACAACTTTTCTAAAAAGTGGTTTTGCAATTTAGATTCTTAGTATTATATTTATTAAATATATATATATATATATATATATATATATATATTATTTATTGTCCTATTAAGCCCACAAATCTCAAACTTTTTTTCTTTTCTTTTCTTTGAAAGAAAAAATCTCAAACTTTTTAGAGACGAATAATTTATTTTGTCCCAATAAACATCCTATTGGGACGAATCATTTATTTTATCTAAATACACATCCTATTGGGATAAATTTTTTTCATCCCTAAAAGTTTCGTCAAATTTGAACTTTTTAGGGTACGAATTTTTTTGTCCCTAAAGGTTTATTTAGGTTTGTAGTTTTTAGGGAAGAATATGTTATTGCGTCCCAATAGACATAAAAATTTCTTCCCTATAGAAATTTCGTCTCTATAGTCCAAATATCTTGTAGTGATTACATGTAATTAGACAGAAACTTTATAGTATTTAAACCCGAAGTTCGTACTCTTTAGTCTTGTAAGAAAGCAAACGAACGAATTATTATAGTTTCTAAATCCTCACGTCTTGTAACTTTATAGTATCTAAATCCTCAAGTTTCCCTTTTAATTCCGAGGAGATGATGTTGACCAAAGTGGTCACTTATTATTATTTTGACATCTAATAGGCTCCGGGTCTACCAACGAATTTATATAGAAACAAAAAATTTGGTAAGATTGAAATAGTTGTTTTTTGTTTTTTTGTTTTTTTGTTTTTTTTTTTTGTATTTTTTTTTTTAAAGAATAAGATTGAAATAGTTAGTTCACATGGGAATTGGAAAAACATATTAATTAGCAATATTTAAAAAGAAAAACATATATATATAATTAAGTAGATTGGCTAATTTTCTAACATAGTTACTTATAAATAAATAAAATATACCGGTAGAGCAATCAAATAAAGCTCCAGGCTGGCCGTTGATTGTGAAGGCATCGGAAGTATTAAATTCAGCACCACTTGCCACCGCCTCTTGGTAGACTTCCATCACGTCTGCCTTGTACCATGATGCTGCACTCAATCCAATTTTACAATTTCAAAATTTAGAAACTCATTTTTTATGGAATAATTAAACAGAATCAATAAACAAAAATATAGGTTAAGATCATCAAGAAAGCTTTTTTTTTAATTTTTTTTAATTTTAATTTTAATTTTTTTTAAATCAGGTGCATGTGGAATCCTGATTTATACCGATGTAAAATGAAATATTCAAAATCTGTTTCAATTGTCTCAAGGTAAAGGTCAAGTGATCGGTCTGTGTGTTCGATTGAATCTAGCTAGGGTTATAGATTTATATACCAAGTACAATAGTTTGTTCTCCATAAGGCTTAGGATAGGGATAAGTAGTTCCATGGGCTGGATAAATGATAATGGCACCATGAACAGTGGCACGTGACCAGTCACTATGAGCATGCCACCAAAGAGTTCCTTCTTCTGCTGAAAAGTTGATTTCTTGAGTGAAATTTGTTCCTGCTGGAATTGGGCATTGTGTTACAAATTCAGGACCATCCGACCATGGATTCCTTAGCATTTTTACTCCATGCCTGCAGTAAATTATCCAAGATATCATTGGATGCATCATATTCATGCATGCATGCATGTGTTTATTTTGTCAGGATACTCTGATTTTAACAAATTCTGAACTTTGAATTTAACAATATTAATTGGACTTATAAGATATCTTTTAGTTATCTTGCGATAGGAATCTGAACAAATAATCGGAAAAAACAATTTTAAAACAGCTAAAGATAAAAGTGATACTTCAACTACTATGTTCTAGAATTGTTAGACCAATTACTATACCTAACCCAAAAACTTTAGTCCTCAAAATAGGGTTTTTATATAGGAATCACATGGATGTTTCGATCAAATTATTACTACTTGAAGAAAAGTCCAAGCAATAATTTTCATCACAAAAGGGGCAAAACTAGGTTCTTTGTACATGTCTCAGACATCGTCAACCACAGGTTCATGTTTCATAAAAAATTTCAACTTGCTAATTGAACAAGTGTCATCAATCATAATGCTACCTCAACATTAAGAATTACTAAAGAATCACCACCTAATGTGGTTTAGTGGTAAGGGAACCTAGTTCAGTCGGATTATGTTCCCAAGTTTGAAAATCTAGCTATGGCCCTCCATATTCGCACGTATTCTAGCCTATGTGTGATAGAAGAAAACAAATGATTCATGATGAAGAATATGAGAGAGAGAGAGAGAGAGAGATGACCAGTGAATAGTGATGCCGTATGTTCCTTGGTTGTGAACATTAACAAACACTGTATCTCCTTTGTGAACATGAATCTCTGGCCCTGGAAAACTTTCATTCACAGTCAACATGCTCTTTGTGCTACATAGTCTCGAAAAATTACTCTCTTTCACCTGCTCATTAAAAAACCCAGCTGATCAGATCAGAGCAAGGTATTGTAAAAATGTATTACATGATTATATGATCACCATGCAGGCTTATCGAAACACATTTTCACTTCTATATCTCGTTGGAAGAAAACACGTGAATTTTATCTGAACATATTTAAAGCTGTAAGTCACTAAATCTTTTTTTTTTTAGAGTCACTAAATCTTTAAAAGTTCAGCCAAATACAATCCATTGGGGCTAACAATCACATGAACTCAGATGGAGAGCTTAGTCATTATTGTAATAACAAAGCAAAATAATGTAATTAACAATGATAAGAGGTAATTAAATGCTTACAACAAAGTCATGGTGATGGATGGCGCCCTCAGCCTTGCAAAAGAGCAGACAACCAAGAAACATAAACCCTAAAAATCTATAAATCAAACCCATGTCTTAGTTTTTTTTTTTCAAACTCTTCTCACTAGCAAAATGACTCCTTTTACTAGCTCCTACTTTCTTTTGTGACTTTCAATTTGTATTTGAGGGCTATTTAAAGAGGAGCTGAATGCTTAAAATAATGATTAAAGCAACTTGGCTTTGTCACCAATATTGTTTATTGAATAGGCGAGCTAGGGTAGC
The DNA here is from genome assembly GCA_030490815.1 of Acer saccharum. Lineage (NCBI taxonomy): Eukaryota > Viridiplantae > Streptophyta > Magnoliopsida > Sapindales > Sapindaceae > Acer > Acer saccharum. The sequence continues at coordinate 23,285,748 of CM059872.1, read as the reverse complement.
CATAAAGATTTTTTTTATTTTTTATTTTTTAAATATTTATTAATTCGGGACCAGGTATTTTTTTAAAAGTTTTTGCCATGGGTAAGATTCGAGCCGCTGAACTGAGAGTCATTTACCCAAGCCCCAAGCTCATCTATCTACCAGCTGAACTATGTACGTGGCCTACGCTCCTGTTGGCAGCCTTAAAGAAATTAAACATCTTAATTAAACACATGAAAACCATGAATAACATTGTGAATTCATTTTCCCTTTAGATATATAAGAATACAAAGCTTTAGTTAGAATCAAAGCTATATTTGTTTTTCCTTTATGGAAAACTACGGATATTCTATTGGGTATATCAAATATATACCACCGCAAACATCACTTAATGGTATAAGACTTACTAAGCTTGACAATTTCTCAATCTCGAATCACCACACCATATATATAATATTTCAGATATTTCAAATATATCATCTACATGTTAATTTAGATGCACATTTTATTATTATTATTATTATTTTTTGCAGGATTCCAATTTGTAGAGGAGCCAATCACACACCTCAAAGTTAATATATATATATATATATATTTCAAATGAGAGATCCCTTACTTTAATTTCGATAAGGACCTTGATGAAATCACATCGATTTGTATAAATTTTGATTTGATTTTTTGTGTGAATAATAAGTTTGATGAAATCTAACTATGAATAAATGAATCTAATAGATTTGTGATTTTTTTCAAGAACTAGATTATTTATTTCGATTTTATTAGATATGAAGGCATTGGAAAAATGGAGAAAATATAGAAATTTTTTAAAAAATAGTTCTAATACTTGAAAAATTCTCAAATTTTATTCATAGGTAGATTTCAATAAACTTATCATCCATAAAAACATTTATATCAAAATTCATAAAAATCGATGTGATTTCATCAAGGTCCTTACCGAAATTAAAATAAGTGATCCTTCATACGAAAGTTCCTCTCTCTTTATATATATATATATAAATATAGTGAGTCCTCTCATTAAGGATCCCTTATTTAAATTTTAGTAAGGACCTTGATGAAATCGCATCGATTTTTATGAATTTTGATTTAAATTTTTTGTGTGGATGATAAGTTCAATGAAATGTATCTATGAATAAAATTTTCAAATTTTTCAAGCACTAAAACTATTTATCCCGATTTTTTAAATATGAAGGCATAGAAAAAATGGTCGAAATATAAGAAAAAAAAAATAGTTCTAGTACTTGAAAAATTCTCAAATGTTATTCATAGGTAGATTTCAATAAACATAACATCCACCAAAAAAATTCAGATCAAAATTCATAAAAATCGATGAGATTTCATAATCCTTCCCGAAATTAAAATAAGGAATATATATATATATATATATATAATGCCCATTTAAGTTTGAGTCAATCGTACCTTGTTTAAGTAATCACCTTATCACCTTATAATCCATTAAAAAAATAAATAAATAAAATGCCCATTTAAGTTTGATCGAGTCAATCGTACCTTGTTTAAGTAAACACCTTATCACCTCATAATTCATTAAAAAAAAGCACCTTGTATTTGCGTTAGACTTTGACCGGGCCGGAGCCAGAAATATAAGATGGCCATCAAGTAATCACCTTATCACCTTATAATCCATTTAAAAAAAAAAAAAAAAAAAAGGCACTTTGTGTTTGTGTCAGACTTAGACAGGGGTGGAGCCAGAAATATAAGTTTAAGGGCCATTATATAAAAACAAAATTTTTTGAGGAAGCCAAAGTGAAAAATATTTAAAATTTAATGATATTTTTAAATTTTAAAAAGAGATTTTAACTTTTTTGTTTTGAGGGAATGATGCCTGTTAGATGACCTTCAAAACATGTCATATTTATATTAATTTGTGGACAATAGCTACTTTAGTTAGTATGCTTTTTTATTTTTATTTTATAATAAAATAGAAATTGATATCAAATCCTATTCACTTCATATGTGAAGAGAATTGGTTTAGACTTTGTCAAATACGGAAAAAGAAGGCAATAGATCTAGATGGGTATCCAATTCAATCCACGTATTTAGTTAAAATTATTTTGACCTTTTTCTTTCCTAAAATTAGTATAACTTGTGCATAAAATTTTGCATAAAAATTATTAAAAGAATTTGCATAAAAATTATAAAAAGAAACAATCAATTTGTTGTTTTTTTATTTATCAAAAATATAAATATAAATGATGCAGTGTAACCTTGCAAGCACACATGATTACATGAAACGGACTCCTTGTTCAACCGCTGGTCAATAAGACAAAAAAATAGTAATGATTTTTGGCAGTCTTTACTTAAATCTCGCATGTCAATATCAGTCAAATACTTGAGGGGAAAAAAATAAATTCTTATTTTAAAGAAGAAGAAGAAATGAATCTGCCTTCATGGGAGATGTTAACGTACAAGATAATTATTTTTCTTTAAAAAAAAATAATTAATTATTATTATTTTATTTTATATTGATGGGACATGATGATAAGTAATTAAGCGTGTTAGAGGGGGTAATTAGAGGCGTATTAAATTATTAATATTAAAATGGGACCATTTCTTTTTCTTTGATTAATTTAACATTTATATATATTTTATTATTAAGTAATAACCATGTGGTTTAGCGTAGGTTAAAAGATAAGATTCCTATATTCATTTCTATACAAATTCATCGCGTAGGTTAACAGATAAGAATCCTATATTCATTTATATGCTTTTTCATCAAGGAATAGTAAAATAAAAGTTATGAATTTTGATATTGATTATTAATGAAAAAAAAAAAAAAAAAAAACTAATTACAATATTATATAAAAACTCAAGACAATCGATCACATAATTAGAGATAAAACTCTATTCTTAATAAATAGAAGAGTGCGGATATTAACACCAATAAATATGATAAACACACTCATATTTATAAGTATATCCATATCTAAAATTTAAAATTACAACATTACTATAAACACCTATCTTAATGCCAATAGTTCCCTTATTTAAATGAATGTTTTAATTTTAATACAATTTATTTATAAACCCTCTTAAGTTATTAACACACTCAATTTCACAAATGATAAATTCTTAAGTTCTGCAGGCTGAAAACCGCATTCTAAAGAATTCTTAAATTCTTAAATTTTAAGAAGCTATACTTCAGGTAAATGAAAACAAAGAGAATTCAACTCTGTCAAGTTGCTGATATCTATTGCAATAGATTTCATTTCCTCATACCACCGTTGATCTCTTGGATACACAATGATGCTTAAAGTTTCTGATTCGTGCAACCTTGATTAAATCCAATTTTTATTTTTATTTTATTTTGAGAAAAACATGTATAAAACGGACTTTATTCCGGCTTCGGAACAAACTAAAATGTTGATATTGCTTTCCTTTTATTGAACTTAATTATTGTAGCATCTTTTTATGTTGTTAGCTTTTTAGTTGTACTGCAGTAGTTTCCCATTGCTTCTGCACTCTCTGGGAAATAAAATATGTATCATCTCTCCTCTCCAAACAGGAATGATTTATCAATTCTCTAAGCCCAGGATTCTAATAATTTTCTTTTCTTTAATTTTTTTGGTCCTTAGGTTTTTTTATTCTCTTGTATCGGTCGTATTAAATATGAAAACTTTTGCTTAGAAGTTAGATTAATGATAATGAGAGATTTTGATAATTGAAATATAATTAGGATTTGTTTATTTTTTATTTTTTAATAAAGTGATATAGTTGAAGATAGGGGTATGTATTTTTGGTTTGGTTTGGGTTGAAGGCTTGAAGCTCAATGTCAAACCAAACCAATATATATCGGTTTGGTTATATTTCAACCCAAACCAAACCAATGTGATTTGCCAAACCAATTCAAACCAAACCAAAAAAAAAAAAAAAAATCGAATTGGTTTGGGTAGATTTATCAGTTTAGGTTTGAATCCAAAAATCATTTTTTGTATTATTATAAAAAGTATTTAAATATAAAAATAATAAATATAAGTTTTATTTAATTATTTTAAAAATTAAAAATATTATATAATTAACAAATTAACAATAACAGGTATCATAACAGAAAAATAAAAAATAAAACTCAAACTCTAAAATGCATCGGAAGGGAGGACTAATTATATTTTATTTATTAAAAAAATATAATATATAAAAGAGAGAGAAGTGGTACAATACTAGATGGTTGATGACAATGAATGAGAAGGAAAAAAACTTATTTATATGAGAAGCAAATAAGTATAAATAAAAGTTACAAAACTCCGAGAAATGTGGATTTGACTTTTATTAAATATATGGGTTGGTTTGGGTTGTATGAATTTTATTTTTAGTAACTCAAACCAAACCAATCTTTGATCTATTTGTCATTTAACAAATCGATTAATAATTTTTTTATTTGTGAAACCGAACCAACCCATAAAGTTTGGGTTGGGTTAGACGGGTTGGTTCGGTTTGACGGTTTTTTGCATACTCATAGTTGAAGATATGGATATAATTAATGAATATAGATAGTATTTAGTTTATTTTTAATTAAAATAATTTATCCTTATTTGTAAATTCCTATTACGATATTCTTATAATTAAAGTTTTTATTAAAATATGGATGTGCTTATCATATTTATGCTTGTCAATATCATAAATGGATATACCATATTATCCAATAAAGTCAGCAATGCGTGATCTTCATATCAAATCCTAATTCTTTAATTATCTTGACCAAAAATATAGAAAAATATTATATATTGAAATTTCGGCAATAATTTTAAAATTCTGTCGATACTCTATGTATATAGATTATATTGGGATTGTGATGAAATTTTTGATATTTTCACTGATATTTTATAAATTTGAATCCTCAATGTATACATACAAAGCAATATTTATTTCCTTGTAAACATAAATTTGAGGTGAATATAACTTGACCCGGTCTATTGTAAAACTACAAATAATTTTCCAATAAATATTATTATTTTTATTTATTTATTTTATATTTTTGGATGATGGTATAACTTAGACATATAATGGTATATTCATAGCACCGACAACTTCTGTTATGTAATTACCTTTACACCCCAATTCCTGAGGGCAAACGTCTTTGGAGAATTACTACAAGTCCAAAATGTTTTAAAAATTCCGAATAAAATACACCATTTTTTTTTAATAGCAAACTTTATTAGAATCAAAAACAGGCAAGAGCATACAGAACAAAGGAAGCACAACATCCTGACAAACCAGAAAAACAAAGCAAAAGGTTCCAAATAGCAACCAGTGAACCAACAGCAAGAGCAAAAATAGAGGAAAGAAAACTGGAAAAGAAAGCAGAACAAAGGCTGAAACAGAGCCTGATAAAACAACACCGGAACTGCATGAAAAGGAGGCAAAGCCCCACAGACAGAAAACGATCAACTATCACTCCAAATAATACGATCCCCGCTACCATTCGAACCCATTTAGCTAGAGAAAATAATAAAACACACCATGAAACTACAGAAGCTTAGGTATATTGTTCAATTTTTTAATAATCACTTTATGTTAATATATTATTATTTTTTCTATCGGTACTAAATAGCCCCAATTACGTTCTCAGATCATAACTTTTCTCATCCCCCACCCCCCCGGGTTTGTGTTATTCTTAATGAGCTTCAATTATTGAGCATGTACAGAAATTAGATTCAATTAATTGGATAAAAAAAAAAAATTGCCTTCTCGATCGAAGATGGTGTTTTTGATAACACAAAACACCTTCTTTTCTTTTCTTTTCTTTTTTTTTTTTTTTTTTTTTTGTTTTTTAAAATTTTTTTTTTTTGTTTTCAACAAAGCTTATTCCAAAAGCATCTGACCTAGTAGTTTCTGACTATGAACATAGAAATCAATATTCTTTTTGGAATATAGAAAATGATTTCCCAAAACAGTAATTGTGAGACTTTTAAATGCTAGTAGATGAAAAACTTGTCCGCGAGATAAAAGGGAAAAAACACTTAACATCACGTGAAAAGGAACATAAAAAACATGTTCAATTTTTGTCACAGACTCTACAAGGCTGGTAGAAATTAAATCATTAAAAAAAAAATATTCATTGAAAGAATAAATTAAAATCTTCAAACTATAAAAGAATAACAATAGCACAAGACTCAATTTTAGCGATTGGAGGAGGGTTACAACCAGGGGCGAAGCCAGGATTTCGGTTTTACGGGAGTCAAAACAAAAACAAATATTCAAATTAACGATAGACAAATATAGTAATATTTAAAAACTGGAATATTAATATCATTTGTTGGAGATTCCGTGGATTGATTTTCAGAAGTTGGAATATTAATATTAGATGTTGACAAAGATGAACCGGCTTCTGAGGTTTTAATTGTTTTGAAAAATCCATCGATTGTCGATGGCTTTCTCATTTGAAAATCAAATAAAAAAAAATCGAACTAATTTAAATAAACAAACATTTAAAAAAAAAAAAAAACTAGTATAATAAATATAGCAAAATCATATATTTTTTTTAAAAGAAGGATTCATTAAAGAAATCATATTAATAATTAATAAATAATAACCAAAGAAAATAAATATCATATGGATGGATACGGGTTTTTCAGCATATGATCGCTTATGATGTTTTTTCTCTCTAGGTCAGTCCAATTTTATCAAAAAATAAAATAAGAAATAAAATAAATAAATGAAAAAAAAAAACCTAAAATATTTATTAATTTGTAATCTCATACATGAAATTATTTGGATAGATGACCTAAAGAATAAGAAGAATTTAATTGCAACAATTAATGTGAGGTGAGTGTGAGAAGCATACCATTTGGCAAAACTCGGTCAAACTCATCTCTATAATAGCTGAATTTTTTTTTTTGAGTAAAATTAATTTTCAGCCATAACTGATGGGTTTTGGTGGTACGAGATATGAATTTTGGGATTCAAAATCATATTGGGTGATTGGAAAAAATCAATAATGAAAATTATATTGAAATTATTCAAGGATTTAAATGAGATATGGGACATGGTTAGAGAGTGCTTGCAAATATATAGAATATCACATGTATGTGTAGTACAAGTTTAAAGTACACTTGCACTACATGTACTACATATTAAATCTTATTAATGAAGTTTAATTTCAAAATAGTGCAAAATGTTAGCAAACACCGGCACTACTCATGTACTAGTTGTTAGAAAAAGTCGATGAATGCAGAAGCCCATGTCTAATATTCACTACATAACAAATAATGTCTACTAGCAGAAAAATAAGATGAGAGAAAATTAAGGAAAATACCACGGGTCGTCAGAACGATAGAGAAAAGATCCAATATATAATAAATTTGTACAACCACACACTCCAGGTTCTCTCTCTAAACCCCACCCCAAACAACCGAGCCCCTAAGCTTACAATCGAGCTTACATCCTAGCTCTAAGCTCACCACGCTCATTGGGTCCTCCTCGAGTGCACCTTTCCGAATATCACCCACGGATCTCTCGCCTCGGTCCCCAGATATTCCCTATATTCCTCTTCAGATATTCCCAAGGGTCTCCTTTCAGATCTCCCCACCCTCTGATGTTACGGGTGTTTCTTTTTGCTCCACACTAAATAAACAAATATTACATGTATTTAAACTAGAGTACTAGGGAAGTTTAAAACCAACAAGAAAACCTTCTCCTACACGCACAAGTCTTCCTGATCCACGCAAAGTACTACTCTCTGAATGAAAAGTCTTTTGGGCAGTTTTTGCATCTATAAAACAACAATGCTTTAATACCTGAAAGCATTTGTGTAATTGATTATTGATTCCAAATTATTTAGGTTAACTGAATTTTATTTTGGCAGCATTTATTTGAGAGTGGAACTTGGAGTTCTAAGTTTTGAGATCTTAAACAAGTCCAATACATCCTGTGTGATATTTCTGCCCTATAGAAAGCCTATATGTCTAGGTATATTTCTAGAGGCAATAATCCCTAATTTAATTAGCCAAGATTTTTGGAATTATTTTTAAAATTTAAATTGGCCATTCGACAGAGGAAAAAAAAATAAAACAGAAACATGATCTGTCTCTTGCACTTTAGTAATTAGAGTCATAAAATTGCAATTGACATTAAGAAACTACTAATCATTCTTGAAAAATTGATAAACAAAAGGAAAGGCATCCATACGAATAATATCCCAAAACTTATGATAGAAAGGCCTAAGAAAACCATCCGGACCTGGGGAACTTGTAGGATCAATAGCGAAGACAACATCCTTAATTGGATGAGTTAAAGAGATAATCATTTTCTTCACTCAAGACCAACTTGGGAATAAAAGACTTACTCAATATAGAGAGAAAATAATGTAAGGAGAAATATCAAAATCTCTCTATCAAGCTAAGATGGGCAATCGAATAGCAAGGCTGTTGACAATCCAGAATCAGTTAGCAATTCAGGTTAATTCATCCAATGCAGTCTTGCTCAGTTGAGTAAGATCAATACATCATTCAGTTAGCAATTCAGGTGAATTGATCCAATGCAGCCTTGCTCGAAAGAGTGAAAAGTAACATGATCAGATATGACCATCAAGAGTACTCAAGAAGTCAGTTAATTAGTGTCTGCTAGTAAATTGTTAGTTACGACTTAGGAATGTCTTAACAACCTTTAATTAACTGTTAGTAGACATGACGCCTGTTCTTGTTCCCCGGTTCTGGCAGTTCGGTTTTTTCTTTTTCTTTTCTTGTATTTATTATTATTTTAAAAGAAAAAATAGACATGTAAAATTGTAAATGCATTTTATTGTGTTACCCGAAATTAAAATAAAATAAATATATGACAAATTAAAAAAATAAATTAAAATAAAACTAAAAAAAATGTAAATTTGGCCTTGCACTTAATTTTTACCACAATTAAGTTGCTTACGTATCCTCTTGGGGTTTAGAGGAATCAAATGCCACATAGTTTTCTTACCTTTTATTGCAGGTTTGGTGATGATGTGATGTGAGGTGGCACCGTAACTAATCGTTGCCATGATCATTCGTTCCACTTCCAGCTTGGTCATCTTTGACGAAATCGTGGGCTGCATCTTGATCGATTTCTTATTGTCTGTTTTGCGCCTTAGTCCAAATCATCAACACAAGCTTGTACTAAATTGATTCCAGACTCAAAAGTGAATGTCTTGTGTCTAAAATATTTTCACCGGCGCTAAACTCTTGTTCCACAGCCACCGTAGAAACTGGTGTTGAAAGAATTTGTTTGGCTATATATAATAGCCAAGATTGGAAAGTACCTTTCATGCTCATTCGTTGGTCCACTTCCAGCTTGGTCATCTTTACCATGATCATCCGTTCCACTTCCAGCTTGGTCATCTTTGAAGAAATCGTGGGGTGCATCTTGATCGATTTCTTATTGTCTGTTTTGCGCTTTGGTCCAAATCATCAACACAAGCTTGTATCTGAATTGATTCAGGACTCAAAAGCGAATGTCTTGCGTCCAGAATATTTCCACCTGCGCTAAACTCTTGTTTCACAGCTACCTTAAAAACTGGTGTTGAAAGAATTTGTTTGGCTATAATAGCCAAGATTGGAAAGTACCTTTCATGCTCATTCCACTAGTGTAAGATATCAATTTTTTTTAACATCAGTGTCTTCCAGAAACTCAAAAGAGGTACCTAGATAAGATTCAAGCTCGGAATAGGTGGTCGAGCTTGATGAAGAAGAACCTTGTAATTTTTTGGTTTTTTTTGGACAAAAAATTGTAAATGCCTCACTTTTTATTAGCTTATTTCGTTGACAAAATCACAATGGAGTTTAAAATTCTAAGGGTAGCTTAGGCTCGAAGAATTCTCTTCAAATGCTATTGGACCTCATTGTGGACTTCAAGGATGGTAGCTAACTTGTCTTGACTCTTAATTGAAGAGATTAGTTACGCATACACACTTGTCATGCATGTTTTACTCATCTTGCATGTGTAGTTCAAATCTCATATGTGTGTGTGTTCTTCACTTCCCACACGTGCACCTTATTTTTAGATCTAAGTGTGGTATTGTTTATTGTAATTCATTTCCTGATGCTTTAGCAGAAACGTCTGCGCCACACGATGGTGTGCTTGATTTTAGCGCGATGAGTGACTTCCGAAGAAGGTCCCGGTGCATCGGTAACTGCGATGTAGTGCATTGGTCTCTACCCGCGCAGTAGCCTTGAGTTGGTTTTCCAGGTCCCGGTGCTCTGGTAACTATGTTGGTAGTGCGTTGGTGCTACCCGCGCAGTGGCCTTGGGTTGTTTTTCCAGGTCCCGGTGCGCTGGTTTTTACACCCAGTGCACGGGTCCATACCCGCGCAGTGTCTACTTTCAGGCCTATTTTTTCCAAAACGTCATAGTTTCATTTAGGATTTATCTCTCTCTCTCTCTCTCTCTCTCCTCTCTCTCTCTCTCTCTCTCTCTCTCTCTCTCTCTATTTTGTCTGGTGAGCTAAAAATACAATCTTTAGAGAGCCTAAGAGTGTCTTCCAAGAAAAGCTACCAAGATTTGATTTTCTTAACCAAATCCCAAATACCCATCATCCATTCATGATTCAAACATCATCTAGCATCATCTAGGTTATGTTCTAGCATGGTTCTTTTTTAACACACATGACTTGGTAAGTAGAACACCATATTTATCCATTTTAGTGTTCTTACTTAACAACAAATCTCTTTTTGTTGACAGTGATTATTGGATTTTGTAAAATCTACCATGCATCACACAGGCAAAAATGTATCAAGATGTAAATTGAAAAATAAACGGAAAAGAAAGCATGCAAACACACGATTTTATGTGGAAAACCCAAAAAGGGAAAAATTCATGGGTGCCGGAGACGGCGAGAACAAGTGCACTATGAATCTTTTTGAATTACACACTCAATCTCTCTTGTATACTTGCAGCTATTCAAATAGTAACCCTATTCTGGTGTTTTGAGGGTCTATTTATTCATGCATAGAAACCCTAATTTTTATTGTACAAGTTAGGGATAGTTATAAGGTTTAATTGAACTCTAACTTGTAGGAGTCGTCTTAATCTTCTTTCCAGTTTTACTTCTTGTGTAAAAAAAAAAAAAAGTCCTTGTTGGATTTGAACTCTGTTTCTTATAAGGAGGGTTGTTTCCTTACCGAAATGTTCTTCTAGATGCCTTATATATTTACATAAGGATCTTTACTTTGCGTATTCAAGTCGTGGATGCATTAAATACGACACCATCCACGTGTTGTTTCGCTAGCCATTTGTTTAACCTGACTAGACATTGTTACCCCAATCGGTTATTTATTCCCGACCAACCTTTTTATCCCTATCAGACTATCTTAACCCGATCGACCTTATTACCTCGATCGCGTTGTCTTAGCCCGATTGTTTGGACAGTCCCGACTGGGTGTTGGAATTGTTTGGTGGTAATAAGGGTTGACCTTATTCCTGGTGTTGACTTTTGGTGACGTGATGCATCTAACAACCGTATTTCTTGGTTCACATGCTGACTTGTCATCTCTCCGAATTTTACCAATTATAATACCGCCTTAAATATTTGAACCGAGCATCTTCTCTTTGCCTTGCAAAGAAACTCACTTGGTGAGGTATATTTAATTCCACATTCACCAGGTATTTACTTTCAACCACAACATCCGTTTTGCCTTCTTGATGCGACACAACGATAGGATTAGCAGATGTCCATTTTCGTTTCCCACACTACACATGTCTACCTGTTAGTAGATGCATAAGAATGGTCTTTTTGAACACCGTGCACGAACTTCCACGTGCACTCACATCTTTCCAGACGTGGGATGACATCACTTTCCTTTATAAATTTTGAAAAACTTTTGTCTTCCCTCACTTGCAAGCTTCTTCTTCACACTCTTCTACTTCTTCCGAAAAAACTTCCTCCCATTTCTCTTGTTTCTTTCCTTGAATTTTTTCTTGAAGATTTCCACCACTTTCTGGACTTCCACCTTGCCAGAGCCATCACTTATTGCTATTCGATATTTAAAAAGAATCACGTATGGATCCTATCAGCCGCCATCGATTTGTTGAGTTGTTTATTCGTTCTGTTGAGGTGGGTGACATGGAAAACGTGGATAGGATTGGGTCTTTGTTGAGGGGGCATCTTCAAGCCCATAATCCTCAGTCCCAACCCATAGCTCTCAACGTGGATTATTCTATTGCGTAGACTTAGTTTCAACCTTCTCCGACTAATCCTAATATTTCCTCTCTGAATCCCTGTCAAGATATGTCTGGAACCATGCGTGTAGGTCAAGGTAGCGGGGTCACCGCTAAGCCTTCTTCATATATAAGTGAAATTTCCCTTAATGTAGTAGTGAAATATACCTGGAGGGGGGGGGGGGGGGGGGGGGGGGGGGTGAATAGGTATAGGCTCCAAATTCTTCCAATTAAAAATAATGCGGATTATTACAAGGCAAATGCACACTTGATTAGATTTTAGCAAATGAATTGATTTCACTAAGACAAGAGTTAATCAATTTGCAAGATATGCAATCAATGTAATATATGGAAGATAAGGAAAAATAAAGCAAAATTGAACACAATGATTTTAACGTGGTAAAACCTCAATGAGGAAACATCCACGGGTTGATACCACAACCACCGGCGAAGCAATCCACTATGTGAAAAAGGACTTACACACTCAAGCTATCACTCATGATATCTGTTCAAGTTATCAACTCCTAATCTACCCTCGGGCTAGTGAATCACCAAGCCTACTTCCTATCCGAGATGTGTCCTACACCTCTAGAAAGCAACTTCCTATCCAAGACGCTCACGTCTCTAGGAAGATTTCTTGCTTGCCTATCCGGATCCTCCCGACCCTAGACAAGACTTCCTTGCTTGATTATCCGAGTCCTCCCGACTCTAATCAAGGCTCCCTTGCTCTATCCACAAAACTTCACTCACTTTGCTAGAGACTTCAACCTAATGCAAGGCTATGATCTAAAGTGATGCAAGTGATGCAAACACAAACAAATTAAGCTAGATGATCAATCAAGCAAAATGTACATGTTCAATGATAGACTAGAATATGATTTCAACACACAATCACAAAATTATCTAGAAATCAAGACATGCAAATCAATAAGAACAAAGGTATGAATATTCAATTTATCACACTAAAAACCTAGTTCTTAGATCATGAAATAAAACATAGAAAATAATATGAAGCACATCACACATATATTTTCTAGAATCAATTTCATGATAAATCAAGTTTAGCACATATATGTTCAAAACAAATCACAAAGCTAAAAATCAATTAACAAATGATCAAACAACCCTAGCAAGTGATCTAACATACTTCTCAACAAATTTCATCAATCAAATAGTAAGAATCAAGAGATGATCAAAGATGAAATTGAAAAAGAAGAAGTTGAAATTCAAACACTGACCACGTACTGAAAATGCTTCAGCTGAGAAAAATGGTGAAGTCAGCTGCCTCTGGAAATGCTTGGAGTTTGTAGCTCTCTTCGAGGCCAACAATTTTTGTTTTTGAATCGATTGATTTCGAGTTCGTATGAGAGAGATATGATCAAAACAAGTAAACAAAAAATGTAGAATTCTAATGCGAAAATCTTCAAGTGTTCTTCAAAATTCATCAAAGTGTGGAGGGAAGGAGATGAACTTAAAAGGAGGGAAAGGAGAGTTTTTTATGAGCGAATCAGAAGCAGCCACATCACCACCCCGTGGGGGGCGCGTGGGGCCCACGGCCTCCCACACGGGCTGGCCTTGTGGCCACACGTGATCTCAACTTCTCTCGTGCGCTTCTTCGGTTCTTCAGCCCATATCTTGAGCATCCGACCTCCGATTTCGAATCCGTTTTCGGATTACGAACCGTGACTCCCTCACGCATGATACGACTACTCAAATTTGAAAAATGGTTGAGAAATCATCTCAGAATCCACCGATGAAGTCAACACAACAAATGAGAACAAAAAGTAGCATAGTCAACTTGTTTGGACTCGAAACCTTATGAATGAGTAACCGAAACGACCGGAACTCAATAAGGCATTAAATAAGAACATGTTCAAGTCCTAAACACAAAATATGGAAACAAATAAACACATATTCACACAAGCATGCCATATCAAGGAGATAGTCACAAAGCATGCAATTTCACAATGTTTGTCAATACAAGATCAATGCATGAGCATGCTATGAAGTGTGTGAATGTGTTATACCAAATGTTTGAACCACGATGCAGGGACACACATGTATGAATTGTGCGTGTGTGCGCTAACGCCTTGCAAGAGGATGGAAGTCAAGATTTACCTTTGACGTTTTTCACCTCTTGAAGGCGACTTTTGCACTAGACGTTGCTCTTCACTCTTTAAGCTTCCTTTCTTCAAATAATGTCCTAAGCAACAACTAATACAATCATAGAGTGTTTTGCAATGAAATTAAGCCAATACAAATCATAAACCTTACAATAGGGTTAAAAATTCCTTCCTAACTACTAAAACTAGAGGAAGTTCTCAAAGATCGTCGACCGAATATGTTGACGTTCTTTGTTACTAAACCATGCGCATTCGACTCCGAAATAAATGTAGTTACCGATCGGGAGGTCGAAATGTATTCCGAGAGATTCAATATTTCTCAGGCAATGATTCCTTTCTTGAGTGATCAGTGTGCCATCTAGAACCCTCCTAAAGGCACTGTTGCTATCTATGAGACCATGCATACTTCAGGGGTAACTCTACCCATCCAGCCCTTCATTGCCAGGTTTTTAGTGGTAGCCCGGATCATTCCTGCTCAGTTGGCTCCTAACTTATACCGAATCTTGATCTATTTGTGGCATTTATGGAAACTGATCGGGGCTAAAGATCTCTCTACTTCTCAGGAAATCCGCCATTTTTATACCCTTAGCAGGTCTAACATTAGGAGCACTTTCTATCTCAAATCCACCTCTTCCAACCATTGGATTCCCTATGACTTCAAGGAAAAGGTTCCTTCTGCCTCTCTTAAGGATCACAAAGGCTTCATTTGAGGTTTCCCGTCGTCAAACAAGTACTGGAAGAGCAGTTAGTTCTTCGTTAAAGGTGAGTGGGGCAAAACAGTAGTCACCAACCCTCATCATAGTTTGGATATGGGCAATGTCCCGAGACACTTTTGCAATATGGAGTCCTAGAACAAAACCCCTGCTGGGCTAATAAAGGATCAAACTATGAACATGGTTCGAGTTGCGCAGAAATCTTAGGAATCCAAGGATCGTCGCACATTGTTTGTGGAGAGAGAGTTAATCCGCTTGGGACTCTTCCGTCCCATTCCTAATCACTGGAGGCGTCGTAAGTACACTCTTCCTTGAATTTTCCCCACATTCAATCATGTCCCTACTTGCCTAATATTTGCTTATGTTGTGCTTCAGTATACGAGGTTGATATCGTGGCTGGTGATCATGCTGAGAAGGCTAAGGGCATAGACATGATGAGCTAAAGGGAAAATGCTGCCTAGTTGGCTTAGGGGATGGCTCTTCCCGATCAGTGCTCAGTGGAACACATATATGAGCCCGACCCCAATGCTTCCCCTGAGCCAATTGTATCATCGGGGGATGAGGGAGGCCAAACTCTTTCTTGGGATTCGAAGAGGAAGCTTTCAATGGGGACTTCTACTAGGAGGGTTGTCAAGGAGATAGCTGATAGAAAAGTTGCTTAGATGACTGATGGAGCTTCTATCCCCAATGCTTCTCGTACCAAAAAAGAGGTCAGAACTGAGGTTACCCTAAGAGCACACCATGTGGATACTGGAGTAGGTGACCTTGGTAGCGAAGACGATGATCAAGAGACACTGACTGACTTGATCTTGAGAGAGCATCGTTTAAATAACAGATTTGATTGTCCTTCGATGGTGTGTCTTTCATCACTTGGCTGAGCTAAGGTCATTGGTCAGATTTCTCATCACTAAGCTGATCTGCCTCGGCCAGCTGATCATCCTGTGCTATCTTCCACACCGTCTCTTACCCAAGTCAGTTCCTCTGCCTCGGTATACCATCCCACTTACCGTGTTGGCAAGGCTCCAATGAGCTTTCTGGTGAAGCGCTGGGTGAATTCTGTTGATTCTGACTCAGATGAGAGTTCTCCTTAATCCCCAGATCTTGCTGATATAGACAACATATTCGAACATCCGTTGGATTACGTTGATAAAACTGTTATGAGTCTGAATCGGCCATCTAGGGCCCTGCCGAACACGGAAGTGGCTCCATTGGTAGTTGATGTTGGGGCTAGCCTGCCCGACAACCATGATAGAATTCAAGTATCAACACACCCATACTAAGCTCTTCTTTACAAGCGACTCACACACTAACGTCTAGGCATTTCATTTACACACATTTGTGCTTGAAATATTGTACTCTATATTGTAAGTACTTAACATTACAATCTACAAGGATCTTTTGCTTTTCTTTTCTTCTTTTTCTCTTTTTCCTTCTTTTGAATTGCACACATTTTTTATTTGACAATTAAGGCTCTTAAGTACAATTTTGGCACTTTTACATTTTTGAGCAATTTGCTTAGCACATTTACAAAGATTGCCTTAGTACACGCTATTTGACGTATTTAGAGCTTTACACCTTTCAATACCACCTCTACACATCCTAACTTGAGTAGTAACAAGGGTAGGAATGTGTTTAGGCTATGAGGTATATGGTTGTATGTGGTACCAAATGAAAAAGTATGTGTTTGGCCTCAAGTTGGTTTTGGAGCACACAATCAGGATAGGAATGTGTTTAGGCTATTTTAGGTAGTTAAATGCACACACATTGCCTAATATCATTTCCACAATCCATTTATCAAGGGAATGAACGCATCCATCAAGCAATCCACTATATGATATGCATGTCATATGGCATGTGACAAATATGACGAGAGAAGTGTTTAAGAATAATCAATAATACACTAAATGCCCTATTTAAAAGCTTATGTTTGTGACCTCACGGAAATCTACACTATTAGAACAAGGCACGAGAGCACCGAGTCCCCTCAACTTCACACCAAAAGGATGGGACAAGCCCATGAAGGTGCAAGTGAAACCCTAAAGTGACAGCAAGCTATATCACAAGTTCAAAACGCATAAGAAACTCGCCAAAAGTACACGCTTAAAGGCATCACACCCAAGCTAATGAAAGCTCGATATTTTTGGTCATGCGACAAAATTTTGAAAAATTTGGACACCAAAAGGACTCAAGATTCTTAAAAAGACGACTCAGCTAGGTGTCTACACCCCCAAACCAAAACTCGACATTGTCCTCAATATTAAAGAATAGAGAGTCTAGCCTAGCAGTGCACACCTAACATGACATAGCACAAAACAAACTTAGGCACTAATCATACACAATCAATGCCCAACAAAAATAAATAGAAAATACTCAAAACTAGGCTCAACTAATTAAAGGCAATTCTTACAATATCTCAATAAGCATAAAGGCATAGATTCATGCTCACAATCATCATCAAGCATTTTCAACAAAATTGACAGAATCGGGGCATAACAACCCCCAAACCGAATTTAACTACAAGCTTAAAACCTGTGCAAAACTATGAGCAATCAAAACCCCCCAACCGAATGGGGCTATGTATTTTCAATATTAACCTGTACACTCACACGTGCATTCAAAAATAGCCTTCGGCTCATCTCATCAAAAAAGAATAAATCAATCAAAATATCTTCACTATATATCCATCCACACAATCATCCCAACATTATTCAATGAAATCAAAAATTGAAAAACATAATTAAACTTAAAAGAGATTCCATAATGTAATTTCTCCCCCAAACCTAAATCTACCCAACATTTACATGCTCATGATAGTCAAAATTAAAAAGGGCAAAGACTTAGTCTAAAGGAGGAATTGAATGGTGCAATCTAATCATGCATCGAAGATGTTCAATGTGATGCACTAAATGAGGGGCTAGATTCCTCTAAGGGTGGTTTAAACCAAGTCTGAAAATGCACTCCCCTTTAAAACCCAAATGAATTTAGATGACTTTGTCATTTTTTTTCCTTCCTTATTTCTTACTAAGTGCACTTGGTCTTTCTTCACCCAAATCTGCTTGACCCTATATGGATTCTTTCTCTTCCTAGCGCCTGTCATTTTTCTATGTCTATGAAAATAAGAAATTTCAGCTCTCACACACTCTTTTTTTGAACAATAAAAACAAATAGGAGTGAGGTTAGGTGATGCGCCACGGGATAGTTCTATAAACTATTGTAAATAATGGGCGTATGGGTTTATCCGCAAGTGCACGGATCATTACGATCGCGTAGCAGCAAGTACGGTTCGTTCCACATGGAGAGGTTGGTACACGTAAGTTGGTTCTACGTCTATGTTATAGTCAAGCTATTTACACTAATTACAAGCATAAAAAGTAAAAAGAGATGGTGGCAAGCAATTATCTAAACTAAGATAGCTAAGATGGAAGAATTAAGCTATGCGTATCCTACGGTCATGGATACGTAATCTCTATACTACAACTAAATAGATGTAAACACAAGACAATTCTAATTAATCTAAACTAACTAGATGGCAATAAAGCAAGTAAGTAAATAAATTAACACTAAATCACTAGGATTAAGTTACACTAAGATTGCATTTAATCAACTACAACTAAGTTACACTAACTCAACTACAACTAACTAATCTATCTAATTCTTGCAAGGTTATGCAAGAGCAAGGAATAATGAAAAGGGATATTATCAATTGATCACAATTAAGTACACTAGTTCTATGGCATAGGTAATTCAACAACTACCACTCTAAATATTCTCAACTAATGATCTTAGAATGACAATAATAGAGGAATTACCCCTAGAACATAAGATTAGTCAATAAGCATGATCATGTACTTACTAACTAAGTCTTTTCCAATATAGCTAATCAAATGTTATTAATCAAGATTACATCTTCAATCTAATTCAATTCAACATTTAATAGCTAAATATGGATATATAAAGGTAGAGATCAATTAATTACAATAATAAGTCATATGGAAATCAATCCCTCAACATAGAGAGTATATTACACATACAAGTTACATGAATTACAAATAATGGAAAGAAGTAAGAGTAAGAAGTAACCATAAGATGGTAAGCTTCTTGTCTTCAATGAAGCTCCAATTCTACTTCCTCCAAGCTATGAAGCTCACATGCAACCATTGTTAGGATTATGCTCAATAGCAAGAGTGTAATGTTGTAATTAACAATCTTTTTCATATTAATAAAGTGATTTCTGGTTTAACAAATGGTATAGCATTTATAGTTTAATATTATAATTGTCAAAGTAAATAATCATAAGGTCTAAAGACTATGGGAAAAGAAACATTGTTCGTACATCTGGATATGTATGTGGTAGACACAATTCTTTAGTTAGTCTTGAATAATGTTCACAACTTAAGTTAAAGGTTGGGCACCTTTATCTTGTCAAAGTTGTAGAATTCTTTTGCTAGCATTTGAGTGGGATCAAATGAGATATGATGAGTCTAAAATCATTGGAGTGTCTTCGAGCAAAAGGATCTAGTGCACTGGGTGCATTGAACTGGGTCACAATGAAAAGCTTTATCTAGAACCGTCAATAGATAATAGTCTTTTCATTATCAGGACAATCGGAGAGTCTATCTTAATCCTGAGATAAATGATGGACTTATGGTTGCAAGTGATATCATTTGAGTTATCAATGAGTACGATTATATCGCATAGTCTATCCTCGATAGTTTGGTGATATTCATTTGTTAATCGATAGAGGACTTCATTTATAGATATGGACATCGTGGCTCCATTTATCAAATGAGAGTATAATATCATCATATGGATGTTTTGAGGTAATTGGATATTAAATCTCAACGTTGAGTTTTCGATAGTGTCTATTGAAAACATGGCTTATGGACAAGTCAAAATATCCAAGTTCAAAACGTGGTCATATGAGTAAATATGGTAACTTGGAGAGTTATAGGCGGTCTATGAACTCTTGGCGATTACTGATATTAATCACGAGGATACACTATCTCCAATATGATTGTCTAGGGTATGAATGAGGAGCATCTTCCTTTTCTATCTTTATTTAAGAGTTCAGTTTTAGCTCTTTAGTGGAATGAGTTAAAATTAATGGATCGGACCTAAGTGAATCATTTGTTGATTGTGATTAGGTTATGTCTATTGAAGCTTAAATTTAGATGGCCCGCCAAGATCCCCAATCCACACGGACTTGCATGGATCACTTGATATATTCTACCGGACCAATTTAAGGGTCCATCTAGAATTGCATTTAATATATTAAGAATATAATTTGCACATTATTTATGTAATGGGCTGCTCAATTATATTAATATATTAATGAAAGACATGTGGGCTTGTTTCTTTTAGTAAGAATGGGTCTAGTTCACATGTGGGCTTTTTATTTAAAGTCCAATGGATTAAATGAAATAAGAAAATAATATTAGGCCCAATTTTATTCAAGTGGGGCGGCAAGGTTAAGTTTTAACCTAATATATTATTTTGTTTCATTTGTTTTAATTAAATAAGAATTAATTAATTTATTAATTAATTATTTAATTAAAGAAACAAATCTTTTCTAATCAGGAAATATATTTCCTAAAAGTAAAAGACTTGTTTGATAAGGAAATAAATAATTAATTTTATTTATTTAATCAAATAAGGAGTCTTTTTATTTAGTCAAAAGAATAGAATAAAATATCTATGAGTTAGATTAGGGTTTGAAGTCTAAAAAGTTGAAAAGAATTAGGGTTGAATTTCAGTCACCCTATATAAGTGACATGATGAAATTCGGCCAACCCCAATACACAACTACATAGAATTCGGCAACCCTAAAGGAGAAAGGAAGCAAAATTCGGCCACCCTATATTATTCTTGCTATAGGGTTCGGCCACTACACACATGTGTTGTTAGGTTGATAATTAGTGTTGGCATTAATTCCATATCAAAACGTGTTTTACTTGTAATGTTTAGTGGTTAGAAAATGAAGGATTTCAAAGACGAAGGACGTCTCAACCATTATTCGTTCAAGTTGCCGGTTTTAAGAGTTTCGGACATTATAGGTCTACAAAGGTATACATGACCTCTTATCTCTTACAAGGCTAGGCACACACCCACACATATCATTTTTGTGTGTCCCTTCATGATTTTATTTCATTTACATTTCACTTTCACACACTTGGCAAAATATGCTCATGCATTCACTTTTAGTTAATAAACTTTGTGTTTGCATTTTCTAGGACTATGTCCGGAAACTAGCATATGTGTGTGTATTTGTGTTTATATGTTTCCGTATTTTGATGTTTAGGACTTGAACATGTTCTTATTCAATGCCTTATTGAGTTCCGGTCGTTTGGTTACTCATTCATAAGGTTTCGAGTCCAAACGTGTTGACTATGGCACTTTACGTTCTCTTACGTTATGTTGACTTCATCGATGATTTCCGAGATGATTTCTCAACCGTTTTTCAAAGTTGTATAGTCTTTTTTGTGTGTGAGAGAGTCACGGTTCGTAATCCGAAAACGGATTCGAATTCGGAGTTCGGACGCTCGAGATACGGGCCGACGAACCGAGAGTGCGCGGGAGAGGACAGCCCAGGCCGTGGGCCACATGGGCTGGCCGTGGTTGAGGCCGTGGGCCCCACGGCCTGGAGCCCCTTCTGCTCCCGTGTGGGCCACGCGCCCCCCACGGCCTGGGGGTGACGTGGCACCACAAGATTGGTCGAAATGTTCTCTCTCTCTCCTCCTATTTCTTCCCTCTCTCTCTCTCATTTTGAATTTCCAAGCAAAAATTTCAGAATTCCCGTATACACTTCTCTCCAATTTTTCCAAACTTCAAAACACCATATCTTCCTCATCCGGAGTCGGATTTGAGTGATTCAAGTTGGAGAGTGTTCGTATTTGAGTCCTCTAACATCTCCAAGTGATTTGGTGGCTGATTGATCGTGATTTCAAGTGGTTGGACACTGAAATTCGTACCAGCTGCAGAACTTGAGGTTTGAGTCTCAACTTTGGGATTTCTTGTTATTTCACCTTCCATTTGCTTGGGGTTTCTTCTTCTATATATATGTTATTGTTTTATGAAAGCTATTTGAAAAGGTAGCTTGATTATCATTCCAATTGAAACTCAATTTGTGGACTTATGTTGACTAGATTTTATGATTCTAGGTTTTACATTTGTTTGTGAGTTGTATTGTGATTAGAATGGCATCTTAGGTTGTTTGATACTTAATTGAATTAATTTTGTGTTAAAATGACTTTGAGATTTGATTTGGTCCTTTGATTGGAGAAATCAAGGATTTGTGTATTTGTTTGTGATTTAGAGAATATAGGTTTTGATTGATGTAAATCTCAAAACCTTGCTCTATATTTTTGTCTAGTATATTGATTGATTTTAATCTCATATATCTAGACTTTGATTGTATATTGATAGCATCTTGAATTAGGACTTAATGAACATTTTGTGATTCAAGTGTTATATGTGTGAATGAGACTTTGAGTATATGTGTTAGGTGTTTCACATGCTTAGGTTTCTATTCATGGATTTTTGCATCTAGACTTGATTAATTGTGTTTTCACATGTTTAGGTCTATTTGTGCCATAGAATGTTTTGATCACATGTTCTATGTTGAAATGAATGTTTGCATCATTTGCATTCACATGATCACACTAGGAAGTCCTTGTAAAAGGCATGAAGTCTTGGTTAGAGTCGGGATGACTCGGATAGCCAAGCAAGAAGTCTTGCCTAGAGTCGGGATGACTTGGATAGGTAAGCAAGAAGTCATGGCTAGAGTCGGGAGGACTCGGATAGTCATGCATGGGAGGCTCCCTAGAGGCAAGAGTGCCTTGGATAGGGAGTTGGCTAACATATTGGTAGGCCTAGGCGTATGGTTAGACATAGACTCCGATAGAGCGGGGTACACGGGATGTGTATGCACTCTTGAGGAATTTCTAATCTACCATCGATGTTGGTTGAGTGTGTTGTCCAATATATGGTGGTTCCGCATCATTGAGGGATTTCATACTTTCCAATAGGGTTGGGTAGGCTTAGACTTCACTAGGTTGGGTGAGCTAAAGATTGGTCACTTTGTGAATGTTCTATGTTTACTTTCCAATAATATAGTACCCAATGGTTGTAATTCAACCCGTGGATGTTTCCTCCTTGGAGGTTTTACCACGTTAAAAAATCCCTTGTGTTAATTCTTTCTATCTCTTCTCTTATATTTTAATTGTATATTTTATTGTCTTGATTCATAATATTGACTTGTGATGTATTTTGAATCAAGTCTTTGTATAGTGTGATTAGTATATTCATTCTATAGATCAATTTGTATCTTTGATTCTTTTGTATATTGTAATATTTGTTTAGTGACATTTTGCTCACTCTTGTAACACATTGAACATCTTATGAAATACAAGTTTATTTTGTTGTTATGATTATTTGATATTTTACCTCACATGACTTGTTGATATACTTAGACATTTCAATTATGATTGTGTCATCATATTGTCTATGTATGTCTATCTTGGATTATAGTGTTGTGTGTAAGGCTACCTTGAGGGACAAACGGATGTTTGTTCAAGGGTTTGAAAAAAGGTGTAAAAACCTATTCACCCCCCCCCTCTAGGTATGCTTTAAGCAATTTAACTTCGTTTGTGTACATTCAATTGGTATCAGAGCGGGTCGTCGGACGGCACTCGGCGAGATCCGGTTTACACTTACGAGTGGATTGCTTAGGTATTTGCTAGAATGGTTTTCCAAGATGATGTGATGACCGAAGGGGCTTCGAATTCTAGGCCTCCTCTTCTCAAGGGTCACAACTACGGGTTTTGGAAATTGAGGATGAAGGCTTACATCCGATCTATTGATGAGAGAGCTTGGATGACCGTTGAAGAAGGTTACCTTGCTCCTAACAAGATTGTGGATGGAGAGACCGTTTCCAAGCCTAGGAGTGAGTGGTCTACTAATGAGTTTGAGTTAGCAAAATGGCATCATCGGGCGGTGAATGCTATTTTGGAGGTGTTGATAGTAGGCAATTCTCCTACATTCAAAACCTAGAAACCGCTAAGGAGGCATGGGAGGCTCTCCAAGTCACCAATGAGGGGACTAAAGCGGTGAAGAAGTCTCGTCTTCAATTGCTCACTTCCCAATTTGAGTTTTTGCAAATGGGTGAGGAAGACAAGTTTATTGACTTCCAAGATAAGCTTCTAGACATCGCCAACCAATGCCAAGCTCTTGGTACTCCTATCTCCGGTGAGAGGCTAAATTGGAAGATTCTTAGATCTCTTCCAAAGAGGTTCAAAGCCAAGGTTACCGCCATTGAAGAGAGCAAGGACGTTGACGTCATGAGCTTAGATGAGTTGCTAGGATCTCTTCAAACTTTTGAGGCGTGCATGAAACCAAAGGCTAAGAACAAGGGTTTAGCTCTCAAGGTTGTCAAGGAAGCTAGTAGTAGCGATGATGATGAGGAGATGGCGTTATTGGTTAGGAAGTTTAGGAAGTTCATGAGGAAAGGTGCCAAGTCAAGTGGCAAGTACTCAAGGGACAAGGAAGTCAAGAAATCCTTTACTCCACCTCATGAGAGGAGTGGCCATGCTAAGAGCAATAGGAAGGTTCAATGCTTCAAATGCAAGAAGCTTGGACATTATGCTTCGGATTTTCCTAGTGGTGATTCTAAGAGGGACAAGAAGGGAAAGGCTATGGCGGCTACATGGAGTGAAGATGATGCCTCTAGTGATGAGGAGAGCTCAAGTGATGAGTCTTCTAGTGAAGAAGAGCTAGTGAGCAACTTTGTTGTATTCATGGCTTCTCACTCTACTCTAGAGGATGTTAATCAAGATTCATTGGATAAGGAGATTGATCAAAGTCATCAAGAGTGTTCAAATGATAATCCATCCTACATTGATCTTTTGGCTAAGGTGAAGTTTCTTGAGGAGAAGTTGAAATTAGCCTTGAGTGAGATTGATGAGAAGGAAGACTTGATCAAGATTCAAGTGGATGAATTTGTTGCTACAACTCGTAGGCTTTTGCGTGAAAAGAATGCTATTGAAAAGAAGCTTTGCGAAGTTGAGGGTATTTTGCTTGAAAAGGATAGGATCATCTCTAATATGAACTTAGAGAGCTCAAGTGTAGCGGTGGTTGAAGAGAAGCTCATAGAAGCATCACTTCCTACTAGTGAAGCTATCATTGAAGAGAAAACTCCTAAGAAGAGACGGTCCAAGAAAAAGAACAAATTGAAGAATAAGGTACCCCTTGAAACTCCCATTTGTCCTCCACCACCACCGGAAGGTAAAATCTCTCCTTTTGTTCCCATATGTCATTTTTGCAATACCTTAGGCCATATCAAGCCCAAGTGCTATAAATTCATTGAATATTGCAACTTAGAAAATGCATCTAGGAATAGAGCGATTGGACCTAATTCTATGCATGCTAAAGCTTTTGAATATGGAAAGCATGATAATTTGTCAAAGCATGCTAAGAATATCCGGAAGGTGAAGAATGCATATCCTACAAAGTTTGACCATGCATGTGTTGCTAACAATGTTGAGAAGAAGAGTATTAATGATATTATTGTGAATCAAGTTGTGGAAGAACTTTACTCTAGGTTCAACATTGTGGTCAAAGAGAATCTTGATGATGTTTATGTTTGTCCACCCAAGACAAAATTTGTCAAGGGTGAGTGCTCTTACCATTAGTGTAAGTTGCACATGTGAGTTAGCTTTAAGATTAGTGTCGTTGATAAGAGGCTTAGCTTTTTGCTTTGTATCTTTACAACTTGACATGAACTTAGCTATCTCACTTTGTTTGTTTTGATAGTCAAAATTTGTTGGTTAACTTTTGAGAAGTTTTTTTGGAATCTATATGATAACATTATTGTTATGGCTTTTAGAGAAAGTCATTTTTTTTGTTTGTTTGAGTTGTATTATATTGCCTTTAGTCTCTTGGATCGACACACCTATAACTTGTAGTCATGAGGACTCACAAGCCAAGAGGACTCATAAAAAGGGTGAAGGCTTTGTATTTGGTGAAAATAGCTTGCGAAGGTATCTTTATATCATATTGCTTGCTTACTTGATTTTTCATCTATCAACTCATTGTTTGTTATCACTTTCATGAAGCATGTCATAATTGAGAACTAATATAGTGTTTATATGGTACTCTTTGACATTTGCTAGTTTAAGATCTTTTGGTGATAAGTGTTCACATTGATCTTATTTCATGAAGCGTGTTGTTATTTGTATGATTGTTGAGTGGCTAATATTTGAATAATGTGAGCTTCATATTCTTTGATAGCTACTCTCTTGAGAAGTAGAGATCTTAAGTAAGTCTCTTTACTTGCTTTTAGATCATGTGCTTTTAAGCCTTGAAATTGGTTTCAAAAATGCACTTTGCTTCTCTTGTATGTTTTGTTAAGTATGTTGAGCTTGATTGATGTTCGCTTTGGATACACCTTGAAGTCCTAAGGACTAGTACATTTAAAAATGACCAATGGTTGGTATCCATTTGCTTCGGCAACATAGAACTCAACGAGCACCCTCATGGAAAGGGCTACACACCTTGGTTGTGAAGCCACCCAATGTTGGAAAGGGCTACGTCATTGTGATAAGTGAAAGCCGCCATGAGGTGTATATGTTTATGTTAGAAAAATCAAAGAAGTGTTGAATTGAATCATAAAAAAAAAATATTCTTTGATTCAAGCCTTAATAAAAAAAATAAAAAAAAAAATAAAAAAAAATAAAAGGCTTTTGGAGTATAGTTGAATAATCAAATGAGCTCGGGTTGACAAATAGAAATGGGTTGACGAGCCACATGCACACACACGCTCACATGTTGAAATCTATTCTCTTTATAAGCAAAATTTCGGATGATAACCGGTTTGACCTTTTTATGGAAAGGCCTAAGATGAATAGATGTTGAAATTGTGTGCATGCTTGATTATCAAACTACTTCTTTTCATATACTTGAAGCAAATCTTCACACACTCACTTTTGCTTAATTAGTATTTGTGATACTTTAGCAATTTTTGATGACATATGAGAGTGATTGAAAATCTTGATGTAACTCTCTTAGATATGTGAAGCTTATTTGCAAATCTAATAAAGATTGCTTGTGATGTGATTGTGTGGTGATTTTTGTGAACATTTGTCTATCTTGATTTTAGATGAGGCACTTGTCAAGGGGGAGCATAATATGCTAAATTCTTGTTCTCTTTTATGATATGTTCACATGTTCTTCAAGGTTGTTAATTGTTGGCATTATTCTTATTTTTGATAAATCATGAAGATGCTATGATAAATTCTTACTTGCATGGTGATTTATTAAATATAGTGTTTTGCCTTTGTATATGTTTATTGGTTTCTTATTTGTTTCTTTGTTTCCTCTCACTTTGTTTTTAGTTTGTTTTGTGTTGCAAGATAATGGTTAAAGCAAAGAAGGTTGGTGGAAATACTTCTTCATCTCCCATTGCCAAGTCGAAACCTACAATTTCGTCCAAAATTTCCAAAGGTAACAAAGTTGATGAATTGGGAATTTTTGGGTGCAAAAAGATAATTCAAGAAAGAGGTATTGACTTGGACTCTTGTATTGGATCATATGTTTATGATGTGCTTAAGAGTAGGAATTGGATTTCATGGGTCAACATGTTAGGAGTATCTAATGAGACCATTGTTAGAGAATTTTATAATGCTTACAAATCCGGTTCTACTGTGACTAGTGCTACTCTTAGCATAAGAAAAGTTGTCTTTAGAGTTTGCCCTAGGAAAGTTAATGAATTTCTTAACTTGTCCGATGACATTGAATCGGATTTCCTTGATGTTGATGTCTTGGAAAACCTTGATTTAATGGGTAAGACTCTTTGTGATGATGATGATTTTGTGTGGGGGAAACGTGCTTTTATTAGGCAAGGTGAGCTAACAAAAATTAGTGCATTTTGGCATTTATTTGTATGCTCCAATCTTATTGTTTCTACTAATGCTTCGGAGCTCAATAGAGACAAGATTAAGATTGTGTATGCCTTGGTTACTAACCAACCTATAAACCTTGGTGAATTGCTTGTGGAGCAAATTCAAAGTGCGGCTTGTACTAGTCGTTTGGACAAGAAATTGGCTTTTCCGGGGTTTATAACTCAATTGTGCTTAGCTAAAGGTGTGAGGAATCTTGATGGTGATGTTATGCTTCCTCCCTTAGAGAAGTTGTGTGAGAAACGTTTGGCAACCATGTCATACAAGGACAAGGGAAAGTCTTATGATGTACTTAGGCTTTTTGGTGATTCTCTTGATTCTAACCATGTCCCTTACTCACCCGCTCTTCCTAGTTGGGCTTTAAAATTGAGGAAAGAGGTTGAAGAATCTCATAGGTTGATTGAGGCGTCACAAAGGAAGATTGAAGACCTTAGTGCAAAGCTTGTTGCTCAAGATGAGAGGATCAAAGAGTTGGAAGGAAAATCAACTCCAACAAGGCAATATGTGAGATCCGCACACCGTTCTTCTTTCCTTGGTGGCACAAGTGGCTAGAAAGCTTCATGAGGTATAATTTCTTACTCTTTCCCTTTGGCTTCATATCATGTCAAAAAGGGGGAGAAATATGAGAAACACATGGGAGATATCTAGCTTACTTAGCCTTATGTTAGTTGTTTTTGTATATTTGGTATCTAGCTTGAACTATATGGCATGTAATATTTTTTTGTTGAATCTTGGCTTAGAATATATTGATGGATAGTATGTATTAAGGGGGAGCATACTTGATCCATTTGAACTTATATGCTATTATTTTCTTGCCTATGATTGGATACTTGGATATTGCCATACTTGGTGTCTCTTGGATATTCTTGTGCTTTCAAGTTTTTTTTTAGGTGATATCAAGAGAAGACCAAGATGAAGTTCAAGACTTGATTTATAATTTGTGTCTATATGTGTAACTCATTGTACTCATTGTGACCAAATTTTCTTTGTAATTGTTTTAGTGTTTGTTTAGGGGTTTTGACACGGAATTTGCCAAAGGGGGAGATTGTTAGGTTGATAATTAGTGTTGGCATTAATTCCATATCAAAACGTGTTTTACTTGTAATGTTTAGTGGTTAGAAAATGAAGGATTTCAAAGACGAAGGACGTCTCAACCATTATTCGTTCAAGTTGCCGGTTTTTAAGAGTTTCGGACATTATAGGTCTACAAAGGTATACATGACCTCTTATCTCTTACAAGGCTAGGCACACACCCACACATATCATTTTTGTGTGTCCCTTCATGATTTTATTTCATTTACATTTCACTTTCACACACTTGGCAAAATATGCTCATGCATTCACTTTTAGTTAATAAACTTTGTGTTTTGTATTTTCTAGGACTATGTCCGGAAACTAGCATATGTGTGTGTATTTGTGTTTATATGTTTCCGTATTTTGTGTTTAGGACTTGAACATGTTCTTATTCAATGCCTTATTGAGTTCCGGTCGTTTCGGTTACTCATTCATAAGGTTTCGAGTCCAAACGTGTTGACTATGCCACTTTACGTTCTCTTACGTTGTGTTGACTTCATCGATGATTTCCGAGATGATTTCTCAACCGTTTTTCAAAGTTGTATAGTCGTTTTTGTGTGTGAGAGAGTCACGGTTCGTAATCCGAAAACGGATTCGAATTCGGAGTTCGGACGCTCGAGATACGGGCCGACGAACCGAGAGTGCGCGGGAGAGGACAGCCCAGGCCGTGGGCCACATGGGCTGGCCGTGGTTGAGGCCGTGGGCCCCACGGCCTGGAGCCCCTTCTGCTCCCGTGTGGGCCACGCGCCCCCCACGGCCTGGGGGTGACGTGGCACCACAAGATTGGTCGAAATGTTCTCTCTCTCTCCTCCTATTTCTTCCCTCTCTCTCTCTCATTTTGAATTTCCAAGCAAAAATTTCAGAATTCCCGTATACACTTCTCTCCAATTTTTCCAAACTTCAAAACACCATATCTTCCTCATCCGGAGTCGGATTTGAGTGATTCAAGTTGGAGAGTGTTCGTATTTGAGTCCTCTAACATCTCCAAGTGATTTGGTGGCTGATTGATCGTGATTTCAAGTGGTTGGACACTGAAATTCGTACCAGCTGCAGAACTTGAGGTTTGAGTCTCAACTTTGGGATTTCTTGTTATTTCACCTTCCATTTGCTTGGGGTTTCTTCTTCTATATATATGTTATTGTTTTATGAAAGCTATTTGAAAAGGTAGCTTGATTATCATTCCAATTGAAACTCAATTTGTGGACTTATGTTGACTAGATTTTATGATTCTAGGTTTTACATTTGTTTGTGAGTTGTATTGTGATTAGAATGGCATCTTAGGTTGTTTGATACTTAATTGAATTAATTTTGTGTTAAAATGACTTTGAGATTTGATTTGGTCCTTTGATTGGAGAAATCAAGGATTTGTGTATTTGTTTGTGATTTAGAGAATATAGGTTTTGATTGATGTAAATCTCAAAACCTTGCTCTATATTTTTGTCTAGTATATTGATTGATTTTAATCTCATATATCTAGACTTTGATTGTATATTGATAGCATCTTGAATTAGGACTTAATGAACATTTTGTGATTCAAGTGTTATATGTGTGAATGAGACTTTGAGTATATGTGTTAGGTGTTTCACATGCTTAGGTTTCTATTCATGGATTTTTGCATCTAGACTTGATTAATTGTGTTTTCACATGTTTAGGTCTATTTGTGCCATAGAATGTTTTGATCACATGTTCTATGTTGAAATGAATGTTTGCATCATTTGCATTCACATGATCACACTAGGAAGTCCTTGTAAAAGGCATGAAGTCTTGGTTAGAGTCGGGATGACTCGGATAGCCAAGCAAGAAGTCTTGCCTAGAGTCGGGATGACTTGGATAGGTAAGCAAGAAGTCATGGCTAGAGTCGGGAGGACTCGGATAGTCATGCATGGGAGGCTCCCTAGAGGCAAGAGTGCCTTGGATAGGGAGTTGGCTAACATATTGGTAGGCCTAGGCGTATGGTTAGACATAGACTCCGATAGAGCGGGGTACACGGGATGTGTATGCACTCTTGAGGAATTTCTAATCTACCATCGATGTTGGTTGAGTGTGTTGTCCAATATATGGTGGTTCCGCATCATTGAGGGATTTCATACTTTCCAATAGGGTTGGGTAGGCTTAGACTTCACTAGGTTGGGTGAGCTAAAGATTGGTCACTTTGTGAATGTTCTATGTTTACTTTCCAATAATATAGTACCCAATGGTTGTAATTCAACCCGTGGATGTTTCCTCCTTGGAGGTTTTACCACGTTAAAAAATCCCTTGTGTTAATTCTTTCTATCTCTTCTCTTATATTTTAATTGTATATTTTATTGTCTTGATTCATAATATTGACTTGTGATGTATTTTGAATCAAGTCTTTGTATAGTGTGATTAGTATATTCATTCTATAGATCAATTTGTATCTTTGATTCTTTTGTATATTGTAATATTTGTTTAGTGACATTTTGCTCACTCTTGTAACACATTGAACATCTTATGAAATACAAGTTTATTTTGTTGTTATGATTATTTGATATTTTACCTCACATGACTTGTTGATATACTTAGACATTTCAATTATGATTGTGTCATCATATTGTCTATGTATGTCTATCTTGGATTATAGTGTTGTGTGTAAGGCTACCTTGAGGGACAAACGGATGTTTGTTCAAGGGTTTGAAAAAAGGTGTAAAAACCTATTCACCCCCCCCTCTAGGTATGCTTTAAGCAATTTAACTTCGTTTGTGTACATTCATGTGTTCATGAGATTATATTATTCTTCTTCTTCTTCATTCATAGAGAGTTTTATTCTACTAAGACAAAAAGGAGTGTTAGATTATTCTTTGATAGTATACTATTTGCTTAATCATTAATAAGCTTGTGTATACGATATCGATCTAGTTCACGCGAGTTTCGATCATTAGATTGAGAACTCAAAAGTGACTGGAATAATCTTAGACATTCTTTTGATTGTTTAGTGACTAACAAAGAAAAGAAAAGTTTTGTTTTGTCCATTCACAGGTTTGCAATTCAAAGAAAAGGGAGACCACGCTCCTAGGTGATCCACGTTCGTGCTAGGATTGAAGATCTTGCGGATTACCATCGACGTAAGTCAATCGGATCACGCGACAAAAGGTATTCTACTTTTTGTTATTGTATATGTATGTTTAATTAATTAAAGGGTTTAAGGTTCATAAAGGAAAATTTTTAAAAGTCACTAAATCTAATTTTTTAGTATCGCTTCCGCTGCATGTACTTCTTTGGTATTTTTCCCTACAACCATGTAGTGTGTTTCTAAGTTATCTAAGCTATACTAGTGTAATTATAAGCTATTGGGTGCTATTTATGTAAACTTTGGATATTGGAAAGAGTGTTTTAGGTTACAAGAGGTTGTATATATATAGGGAACAATTTTGGGAAGGTTTGGCCGTGCAAAATTCCAAGGTCAGTTGTCCAAACAGGTTCAGAACAACAGGCTCGCGGGTTTCAGCTCGCTGGCGAAAGTCGCGGAAGGAAAATTGGAGCTTGTCCGTTAGTTCTGACCTTCTGGACCGCTAGCTTGTTCTCACCCCATGAAACCACAGAGTTCCAGCGGTTTTAGACGAGTTTGGGCGGCCAAGAACTCACTGGAAGTGAGCTTGAAGCTTGCACCATCAATGAAGTTTGGTGGACTTGTATGGGAGGCAAAACTTGTGCATGGAATGCCCAAAGTGGGTCCATCATGATCGGAGCAAGACCGGCTGTTGATCTGGGCAGAAAATCGTCGTAAAACTACCGGAAAACTATCAAAAATGGCCGGGTCAGTCACCTGGTCAAACGGGTCTGCACCGGGTCTGATCCGGGTCACACGGGTCGTGGTCGACCCGGTTGGAGGTTAGGGATGACCGACGTCATGCTGACGCGTGCAATGCTTAAAACGGCACCGTTCTACTCACTGACGTGGCAGTTGCTCTGCTCTTTGGTTGGAATATTATGATATGCACCCCTGAGTTTTCCCCTATTCACGGAATGGTCAATATTTCTCCAAATATTGCACTTTAGCCCCTGATTTCTCCATAATTACCACAATGCCCCTGAATTCCTCTAATTACCTGAAACACTTATTTACACCATATTAAATACACAAAAATGCTTGAAAACGAATACAAAAGATAGGAAACGGGAGCGCTAAATGTGAACATTTGGAGCGCGATCATTAGGAATTCTCCCTCTTTGTTGGTGACTTTGTGGCTATGAGGCTGAATTTCTTGTCAGCAACTTTACTTCTTGTTCAACCTTTCCCAACTTACTGATGTAGTCACTCTCTCTCGCCTTTGCTGTTTTGAGAGCTTCATCTTTCTTGTTGAGAGTTTCTTTGACTTCGTCCAAGGCATTGACCTTTAGCTCAATCTCCATCTACATCTTCTTAGACTTGCAAGCTGTCTTTTCTACAAATTCTTTCGATTGCCTTGCTAAGTCCTTCAACTCTTTCAACGCTATACTCTTTTCGGTTTCCAGTCTCTCAATTTGTGCTTCCAATTCTTTGTTTGAATTAGAGACTTTTCCATTCTTCTTCTTGAAAGTACCATTCTCAACCTTGAGTAATTTTACTTCAAGAGTGAGCTTCTTGTTCTGCATTTCAAGCTCTTCCAATTTCACCTTCCCCAAGGCCTCCTTGTCTTTAAACTCTTTCATCAGGAGCTGTGTTAGGTTTATAGTTTGTGTTGGCATTAATTCCATATCAAAACGTGTTTCTCTTGTAATGTTTAGTGGTTCTTATATTGAAGATTTGAGAAGACGAAGAATGTCTCGACCACAAATCATGCAAGAAGCTGGCTTTAAAGAGATTGGTGCATCATTGATCGCCAAAGGTAATATAAGACCTCATATCTCTTACAAGGCCAGGCACACACTCACACATGGCATTCTTGTGTGTTCCTTCATGATTAAACATCACTTATGTATCACTTTCATACACATGACAAAATATGCTCATGCATTCATACTATATTAGTAAAACTTTGTTTATTGCATTTTCTAGGACTATGTCCGGAAATTAGCATATGTGTGTGTCTTTGTGATTGTATGTTTCGGTATTTTTGTATTTGGACTTGAATATGATCTATTATGATTCCTTATTGAGTTCCGTTCGTTTCAGTTACTCATTCATTTAATTTCGAGTCCAAACGATGTAGCTATACTACTTTTCGTTCTCATTTGTTGAGTTGACTTCATCATCGTTTTCCGAGATAATTTCTCAACCATTTTTCAAAGTTGTAGTCTTTGTTGTGTGTAAGAGAGTCACGGTTCATAATCCGAAAACAAATTCAAAATCGGAGTTCGGATGCCCAAGATACGGGCTGAAGAACTGAGGGAGCGCGGGAGAGAGGCAGCTGGCTGTGAGGCCACTTGGCCCAGCTGTGAGGGAGGCCGTGGGCCCCACGGCCAGAGGGGCTCTCTGCCCTCGTGAGGCCCACGCGCCCCCCATGGCCCGGGGTGATGTGGCCTCACCTCATTGGCCCGAAATCCTTCTCTCTCCTCCATATATTTCCCTCCTCTCTCTCCATTTGATTTTTTTAAGAAGAAAATTTTGCAAAATCCTGTCAGTCATCTCCTCTACATTTTCTCATCTTCCAAACATCATATCTCCCTCATCCGGAGTTAGATTTGAGTGATTCGAATTGGAGAACGTTCGTAATTGAGTCCTCTATCATTTCTGAGTGGTTTGGTAGCTGATTGATCGAGTTTTCTAGTGGTTGCACACTGAAATCCGAACCAGCTGTTGAATCAAAGGTATTGGACTAATCTTTGGGATTTCATTCTTTTTAACCTTCCATTTGCTTGGGGTTTCTTCTTCTATATCTATGTTTATGTTTGGTAAAAGCTATTGAGAAAGATAGCTTGATTATCATTCTAATTGAATGTCAATTTATAGACTAATGTTGACTAGTTTCTATGATTCTAGGTTATACATATGTTTGTGAGTTGTATTGTGATTAGAATGGCATCTTAGGTTGTTTGGAACTTGATTGAATAAATTTTGTGATAAATGACCTTGAGATTTGATTTGATCCTTTGATTAATGAAATCTAGGATTATTGAATTTTGTTTGTGTTTTAGAGCAATCTAGGATTTGATTGATTTATATCTTGAATCCTTGCTCTATATTTTTGGCTAGA
Source organism: Acer saccharum (assembly GCA_030490815.1). NCBI lineage: Eukaryota > Viridiplantae > Streptophyta > Magnoliopsida > Sapindales > Sapindaceae > Acer > Acer saccharum. The sequence continues at coordinate 23,250,623 of CM059872.1, read as the reverse complement.
ATATTGATTGATTTAAATCTCATATATCTAGCATTTTATTGTATATTGATAGCATCTTGAACTTGTCCTTCATGAATATATTTTGATTCAAGTGTTGTATGTGTGAATGAGACTTTGAGCTTATGTGTTTGATGTTTCACATGTTTTAGGTTTTATTCTTGTATTTTGCATTTAGACTTTATTACTTGTGATATCACATGTTTAGGTCTATTTGTACCATAGAATGTATTGATCACATGTTTTATGTTGATTTGATTGTTTACATCATTTGCATTCATATGATCACTCTAGGAAGTCCTTGTAAAAGGCATGAAGTCTTGGTTAGAGTAGGGGTGACTCGGATAGCCAAGCAAGAAGACTTGCCTAGAGTTGGGATGACTTGGATAGGTAAGCAAGGAGTCATGGCTAGAGTTGGGAGGACTCGGATAGTCATGCATGGGAGGCTCCCTAGAGGCATGAGTGTCTCAGATAGGGAGTTGGCTATTGTATTGGTAGGCCTAGGCGTATGGTTAGACATAGACTCCGATAGAGCGGGGTACACGGGAGGTGTATGCACTCTTGAGGAATTTCTAATCTACCATCGATGTTGGTTTTATGTGGTGTCCAATATGTGGTGGTTTCGCATCATTGAGGGATTTCACACTTTCCAATAGGGTTGGGTAGGCTTAGACTTCACTAGGTTGGGTGAGCTAAAGATTGGTCACTTTGTGAATGTTCTATGTTTACTTTCCAATAATATAGTACCCAATGGTTGTAGTTCAACCCGTGGATATTTCCTCCTTGGAGGTTTTACCACGTTAAAAAATCTCTTGTGTTAATTCTTCCTATCTCTATCTGTTCTATTTTATTTGAATATTTTTATTATCTTGTTTCATAGTATTCACTTATGATGTATTGTGAAGCAAGACTTTGTATAGTGTGATTAGTGAACTCATTTTATTGATCAATTTTATTTCTATGATTCTTTTGTATATTGTATTTGTGTATAGTGATATTTGATCACTCTTGTAAGTCATTGAACATATAGTGAAATACAAGTATTCTTTGTTGTTATACTTATTTGTTTGTTTACCTCATACAACTTGATGATGTATGTAGACCATGCTTATATGATTACCTATTCATATTGTCTATGTATGTTGTCTTTTCTTAGTGTATTTGTTGTATGTAAGGCAACCTTGAGGGACAAACGAAAGTTTGTTCAGGGGATTGAAAAAGGAGTAAAAACCTATTCACCCCCGCTCTAGGTATGCCTTAAGCAATTTAACTACGTTTGTATACTTTCAATTGGTATCAGAGCGGGTAGTCGGACGGCACTCGACGAGATCCGGTTTATACTTACGTGTAGATTGTTTAGGTTTTTGCAAGTATGGTTTTCCAAGATGACGTGATGACCGAAGGGGCTTCGAATTCTAGACCTCCTCTTCTCAAGGGTCACAACTATGGGTTTTGGAAATTGAGGATGAAGGCTTACATTCGATCTATTGATGAGAGAGCTTGGATGACCATTGAAGAAGGTTACCTTGCTCCTAACAAGATTGAGATTGGAGTGACCGTTTCCAAGCCTAGGAGTGAGTGGTCTACTAATGAGTTTGAGTTAGCAAAATGGCATCATCAGGCGGTGAATGCTATTTTCGGAGGTGTTGATAGTAGGCAATTTTCCTACATTCAAAATCTAGAAACCGCTAAGGAGGCATTGGAAGCTCTCCAAGTCACCAATGATGGGACAAAAGCTGTGAAGAAGTCTCATCTTCAATTGCTCACTTCCCAATTTGAGGTTTTGCAAATGGGTGAGGAAGACAAGTTTGTTGACTTCCAAGATAAGCTACTAGACATCGCCAACCAATGCCAAGCACTTGGTAATCCTATCTTCGGTGAGAGGCTAAATTGGAAGATTCTTAGATCACTTCCAAAGAGGTTCAAAGCCAAGGTTACCGCCATTGAAGAGAGCAAAGACGTTGATGTCATGAGTTTAGATGAGTTGCTAGGATCTCTTTAAATTTTTGAGGCGTGCATGAAACCTAAGGCTAAGAACAAGGGTTTAGCTCTCAAGGTTGTCAAGGAATCTAGTAGTAGCGATGATGATGAGGAGATGGCGTTATTGGTTAGGAAGTTTAGGAAGTTCATGAGGAAAGGTGCCAAGGCAAGTGGCAAGTACTCAAGGGACAAGGAAGTCAAGAAGTCCTTTACTCAACCTCATGAGAGGAGTGGCCATGCTAAGAGCAATAGGAAGGTTCAATGCTTCAAGTGCAAGAAGCTTGGACATTATGCTTCGGATTGTCCTAGTGGTGATTCTAAGAAGGACAAGAAGGGAAAGGCTATGGCGGCTACATGGAGTGAAGATGATGACTCTAGTGATAAGGAGAGCTCAAGTGATGAGTCTTCTAGTGAAGAAGAGCTAGTGAGCAACTTTGTTGCATTCATGGCTTCTCACTCTACTCTAAAGGATGTAAATCAAGATTCGTTGGATAAGGAGATTGATCAAAGTCATCAAGAGTGTTTAAATGATAATCCAACCTACATTGATCTTTTGGCTAAGGTGAAGTTTCTTGAGGAGAAGTTGAAAATAGCCTTAAGTGAGATTGATGAGAATGAGGACTTGATCAAGATTCAAGTGGATGAGTTTGTTGCTACAACTCGTAGGCTCTTGCATGAAAAGAATGCTCTTGACAAGAAGCTTTGCGAAGTTGAGGGTATTGTGCTTGAAAAGGATAAGATCATCTCTAATATGAACTTAGGTAGCTCAAGTGTCGCGGTGGTCGAAGAGAAGCTCATAAAAGCATCACTTCCTACTAGTGAAGCTATTATTGAAGAGAAAGCTCCTAAGAAGAGACGTTCCAAGAAGAAGAACAAATTGAAGAATAAGGTACCCCTTGAAACTCCCATTTGTGCTTCTCCAATTCCGGAAGGTAAAATCTCTCCTTTTGTTCCCATATGTCATTTTTGCAATACATTAGGCCATATCAAGCCCAAGTGCTATAAATTCATTGAATATTGCAACATAGAAAATGCATCTAGGAATAGAGAGATTGGACCTCATTCTATGCATGCTAAAGCTTTTGAATATGGAAAGCATGATAATTTCACAAAGCATGTTAAGAATGTCCGGAAGGTGAAGAATGCATATCCTTCAAAATTTGACCATGCATGTGTTGCTAACAATGTTGAGAAAAAGAGTATTAATGATATTATTGTGAATCAAGTTGTGGAAGAACTTTACTCTAGGTTCAACATTGTGGTCAAAGAGAATCTTGATGATGTTCGTGTATGTCCACCAAAGACAAAATTTGTCAAGGGTGAGTGCTCTTACCACTAGTGTAAGTTGCACATGTGAGTTAGCTTTAAGACTAGTGTTGTTGATAAGAAGCTTAGCCTTTTGCTTTGTATCTTTACAACTTGACATGAACTTAGCTACCTCACATTGTTTGTTATGATAGTCAAAATTTGTTGATTAATTTTTGAGAAGTTTTTTTTTTTGGAATCTATATGGTAACATTGTTGTTATGGCTTTTAGAGAAAGTCATTTTTTTTGTTTGTTTGAGTTGGATTACATTGTCTTTAGTCTTTTGGAATCGACACACCTATAACTTGTAGTCATGAGGACTTACAAGCCAAGAGGACTCATAAAAAGGGTGAAGGCATTGTATTTGGTGAAAATAGCTTGCGAAGGTATCTCTATATCATATTGCTTGCTTACTTGATTTTTCATCTATCAACTCATTGTTTGTATCACATTCATGAAGCATGTCATAATTGAGAACTAGTATAGTGTTTATATGGTCCTCTTTGACATTTGCTAGTTTAAGATCTTTTGGTGATAAGTGTTCACATTGATCTTATTCATGAAGTGTGTTGTTATTTATATGATTGTTGAGTGGCTAATTTTTGAATAATGTGGGCTTCATATTCTTTGATAGCTACTCTCTTGAGAAGTAGAGATCTTAAGTAAATCTCTTTACTTGCTTCTTGATCATGTGCGTTTAAGCCTAAAATTTTGGTTTCAAAAATGCACTTTGCTTCTCTTGTATGTTTTGTTAAGTATGTTGAGCTTGATTGATGTTAGCTTTGGATATATCTTGAAGTCCTAAGGACTAGTACATTTAAAAATGACCAATGGTTGGTATCCATTTGCTTCGGCAACATAGAACTCAACGAGCACCCTCATGGAAAGGGCTACACACCTTGGTTGTGAAGCCACCCAATGTAGGAAAGGGCTACGCTATTGTGATGAGTGAAAGCCGCCATGAGGAGTATATGTTTTTGTTAGAAAAATCAAAGAAGTGTTGAATTGAATCATTAAAAAAAAAAAAAAATTCTTTGATTCAAGCCTAATTTAAAAAAAAAAGAGGCTTATAGAGTATAGTTGAATAATCAAATGAGCTCGGGTTGACAAATAGAAATGGGTTGACGAGCCACATGTACACACACGCTCACATGTTGATATCTATTCTCTTTATAAGCAAAATTTCGGATGATAACCGGTTTGACCTTTTTATGGAAAGGCCTAAGATGAATAGATGTTGAAAGTGTTTGCATGCTTGATTATCAAACTACTTCTTTTCATATACTTGAAGCAAAATCGTCACACACTCACTTTTGCTTAACTAGTATTTTGATACTTTAGCAATTTTCGATGACATATGAGAGTGATTGAAAATCTTGATGTAACTCTCTTAGATATGTGAAGCTTATTTGCAAATCTAATAAAATTGCTTATGATGTGATTGTGTAGTGATTTTTGTGAACATTTGTCTATCTTGATTTTAGATGAGGCACTTGTCAAGGGGGAGCATAATATGCTAAATTCTTGTTCTCTTTTATGACATGTTCACATGTTCTTCAAGGTTGTTGTTTGTTGGCATTATTCTTATTTTTGATAAATCATGAAGATGCTATGATAAATTCTTATATGCATGATGATTTGTTGAATATAGTGTTTTGCCTTTGTATATGTTTATTGGTTTCTAATTTGTTTCTATGTTTCCTCTCACTTTCGTTTTTAGTGTTTTTGTATTGCAAGATTATGGGGAAAGCAAAGAAGATTGGTGGTAATGTTTCTTCAACTCCCATTGACAAGTCTAAACCTACAATTTCTTCCAAAATTTCCAAAGCTAACAAAGTGGATGATTTGGGAATTTTCGGTTGCAAGAAGTTAATTCAAGAAAGAGGTATTGACTTGGACTCTTGTGTTGGATCCTATGTTTATGATGTGCTTATGAGTAGAAATTGGAGTTCTTGGGTGAACATGTTAGGAATTTCTAATGAAACCGTTGTTAGAGAGTTTTATCATGCTTACAAATCTAGTTCTACCGTGACGAGTGCTACTTTAAACATAAGGAAAGTCGTCTTTAGAGTTTGTTCTAGGAAAGTGAATGAGTTTCTAGACTTGCCCGATGACATTGAATCGGAATTCCTTGATGTTGACATCTTGGAAAACCTTGATTTAATGGGTAGGACTCTATGTGATGATATTAATTTTGTGTGGGGGAAACGTGCTTATATTAAGTAAGGTGAGTTAACAAAAATTAGTGCATTTTGGCATTTATTTGTTTGCTCCAATCTTGTTGGCTCTACTAATGCTTCGGAGCTTAATAGAGATAAAATCAAGATTGTATATGCCTTGGTGACTAACAAACCTATAAATCTTGGTGAATTGCTTGTGGAGCAAATTGAGATTGCGGCTTGTACTAGTTGTTTGGATAAGAAATTGGCATTTCCGGGATTTATAACTCAATTATGCGAAGCTAAAGGAGTGAGGAATCTTGATGGTGATGTTATGCTTCCTCCCTTAGAGAAGTTGAGTGAGAAATGTGTGGCATCCATGTCATACAAGGACAAGGGAAAATCTAGTGATGTGTTTAGGCTTTTTGGTGAATCTCTTGATTCTAACCATGTCCTTAGCTCACCCGCTCTTCCTAGTTGGGCTTTAAAATTGAGGAATGGGTTGAAGAGTCTCGTAGGTTGATTGAGGCGTCACAAAGGAAGATTGAAGACCTTAGTGCCAAGCTTGTTGTTTAAGATGAAAGGATCAAAGAGTTGGAAGGAAAATCAACTATAACAAGGCAATATGTGAGATCCTCACACCGCACTTCTTTCCTTGGTGGCACAAGTGGCTAGAGAGCTTCATGAGGTATATTTTCTTACTCTTTCCCATTGGCTTCATATCATGTCAAAAAGGGGGAGAAATATGAGAAACACATGGGAGAAATCTAGCTTACTTAGTCTCATTTTAGTTTTTTTTTTTTTTTTGTGTTGTTTTATATGTTTGTATATTTGGTATCTAGCTTGAACTATATGGCATGTAATATTTTTTTTTGTTATTGAATCTTGGCTTAGAATATTTTGATGGATAGTATGTATTAAGGGGGAGCATACTTGATCCACTTGAACTTATATGTTACTATTTTCTTGCCTAAGATTGGATATTGCCATACTTGTTGTCTCTTGGATATTCTTGTGCTTTCAAGTTCATTTTAGGTAATATCAAGAGAAGACCAAGTTGAAGTTCAAGACTTGTTTTGATTGTTAATTTGTGTCTATATGTGTAACTCATTGTACTCATTGTGACCAAATTTTCTTTGTAATTGTTTTAGTGTTTGTTTAGGGGTTTTGACATGGAATTTGCCAAAGGGGGAGATTGTTAGGTTTATAGTTTGTGTTGGCATTAATTCCATATCAAAACGTGTTTCTCTTGTAATGTTTAGTGGTTCTTATATTGAAGATTTGAGAAGACGAAGAATGTCTTGACCACAAATCATGCAAGAAGCCGGCTTTAAAGAGATTGGTACATCATTGATCGCCAAAGGTAATATAAGACCTCATATCTCTTACAAGGCTAGGCACATACTCACACATGGCATTCTTGTGTGTTCCTTCATGATTAAACATCACTTATGTATCACTTTCACACACATGACAAAATATGCTCATTCATTCATACTATATTGGTAAAACTTTGTTTATTTCATTTTCTAGGACTATGTCCGGAAATTAGCATATGTGTGTGTCTTTGTGATTGTATATTTCTGTATTTTTGTATTTGGACTTGAATATGATCTATTATGATTCCTTATTGAGTTCCGGTCGTTTCGGTTACTCATTCATTTAATTTCGAGTCCAAACGATGTAGCTACGCTACTTTTCGTTCTCATTCGTTGAGTTGACTTCATCGTCATTTTCCGAGATGATTTCTCAACCATTTTTCAAAGTTGTATAGTCATCGTTGTGCATAAGAGAGTCACGGTTCGTAATCCAAAAATAGATTCGAAATCAGAGTTCGGATGCCCAAGATACGGGCTGAAGAACCGAGGGAGCGCGCGAGAGAGGCAGCCGGCCGTGAGGCCACTTGGCCCAGCCGTGAGGGAGACGGCCAAAGGGGCTCTCTGCCCCCGTGAGGCCCACTCGCCCCCCATGGTCTAGGGTGACGTGGCCTCACCTCATTGGCCTGGAATCCTTCTCTCTCCTCCATATATTTCCCTCCTCTCTCTCCATTTCATTTTTTTAAGAAGAAAATTTTGCAAAATCCCGTCAGTCCTCTCCTCTACATTTTCTCATCTTCCAAACATCATATCTCCCTCATCCGGAGTCGGATTTGAGTGATTCGAATTGGAGAATGTTTTTAATTGACTCCTCTATCATTTTTGAGTGGTTTGGTAGCTGATTGATTGAGTTTTCTGGTGGTTGTACACTGAAATCCGAACCAGCTGTTGAATCAAAGGTATTGGACTAATCTTTGTGATTTCTTTCTTTTTAACCTTCAATTTGCTTGGGGTTTCTTCTTCTATATCTATGTTTATATTTGGTAAAAGCTATTGAGAAAGATAGCTTGATTATCATTCTAACTGAAAGTCAATTTATAAACTAATGTTGACTAGTTTCTATGATTCTAGGTTTTACATATGTTTGTGAGTTGTATTGTGATTAGAATGGCATCTTAGGTTGTTTGGAACTTGATTGAATCAATTTTGTAATAAATGACCTTGAGATTTGATTTGATCCTTTGATTAATGAAATCTAGGATTATTGAATTTTGTTTGTGTTTTAGAGCAATCTAGGATTTGATTGATTTATATCTTGAATCCTTGCTCTATATTTTTGGCTAGAATATTGATTGATTTAAATCTCATATATCTAGCATTTTATTGTATATTGATAGCATCTTGAACTTGTCCTTCATGAATATATTTTGATTCAAGTGTTGTATGTGTGAATGAGACTTTGAGCTTATGTGTTTGATGTTTCACATGTTTTAGGTTTTATTCTTATATTTTGCATCTAGACTTTATTACTTGTGATATCACATGTTTAGGTCTATTTGTACTATAGAATGTATTGATCACATGTTCTATGTTGATTTGATTGTTTGCATCATTTGCATTCACATGATCACACTAGGAAGTCCTTGTAAAAGGCATGAAGTCTCGGTTAGAGTCGGGGTGACTCGGATAGCCAAGCAAGAAGACTTGCCTAGAGTCGGGATGACTCGGATAGGTAAGCAAGGAGTCATGGCTAGAGTCGGGAGGACTCGGATAGTCATGCATGGGAGGCTCCCTAGAGGCATGAGTGTCTCGGATAGGGAGTTGGCTATTGTATTGGTAGGCCTAGGCGTATGGTTAGACATAGACTCCGATAGAGCGAGGTACACGGGAGGTGTATGCACTCTTGAGGAATTTCTAATCTACCATTGATATTTGTTTTATGTGGTGTCCAATATATGGTGGTTTCACATCATTGAGGGATTTCACACTTTCCAATAGGGTTGGGTAGGCTTAGACTTCACTAGGTTGGGTGAGCTAAAGATTGGTCACTTTGTGGATGTTCTATGTTTACTTTCCAATAATATAGTACCCAATGGTTGTAGTTCAACCTGTGGATGTTTCCTCCTTGGAGGTTTTACCACGTTAAAAAATCTTTTATGTTAATTCTTCCTATCTCTATCTCTTATATTTTATTTATATATTTTTATTATCTTGTTTCATAGTATTCACTTATGATGTATTGTGAAGCAAGACTTTGTATAGTGTGATTAGTGAACTCATTTTATTGATCAATTTTATTTCTATGATTCTTTTGTATATTGTATTTGTGTATAGTGATATTTGATCACTCTTGTAAGTCATTGAACATATAGTGAAATACAAGTATTCTTGTTGTTATACTTATTTGTTTGTTTACCTCATACAACTTGATGATGTATGTAGACCATGCTTATATGATTACCTATTCATATTGTCTATGTATGTTGTCTTTTCTTAGTGTATTTGTTGTATGTAAGGTAACCTTGAGGGACAAACAAAAGTTTGTTCAAGGGGCTTAGACTTCACTAGGTTGGGTAAGCTAAAGATTGGTCACTTTGTGGATGTTCTATGTTTACTTTCCAATAATATAGTACCCAATGGTTGTAGTTCAACCCGTGGATGTTTCCTCCTTGGAGGTTTTACCACGTTAAAAAATCTTTTGTGTTAATTCTTCCTATCTCTATCTCTTATATTTTATTTGTATATTTTTATTATCTTGTTTCATAGTATTTACTTATGATGTATTGTGAAGCAAGACTTTGTATAGTGTGATTAGTGAACTCATTTTATTGATCAATTTTATTTCTATGATTCTTTTGTATATTGTATTTGTGTATAGTGATATTTGATCACTCTTGTAAGTCATTGAACATATAGTGAAATACAAGTATTCTTGTTGTTATACTTATTTGTTTGTTTACCTCATACAACTTGATGATGTATGTAGACCATGCTTATATGATTACCTATTCATATTGTCTATGTATGTTGTCTTTTCTTAGTGTATTTGTTGTATGTAAGGCAACCTTGAGGGACAAATAAAAGTTTGTTCAAGGGATTGAAAAATGAGTAAAAACCTATTCCCCCCCCCCCCCCCCCCCCCCCCCCCCCCCTCTAGGTATGCCTTAAGCAATTTAATTACGTTTATATACTTTCAAGCTGTAACTTTCTTTCGAAATCTTCACCCATTTCTTCCTTCTATTGGGAAGTTTCCACCAATTTCTCTTAAAGTAAATACAGTTTTTCTTCTAATCTCATGCTTCACTCTTGGCTCTTTGTTGTTCTTCATCAATTTTCGCATCATTCTCAAATGCTTGTACAAGAGCACGTACACCGTTTCTTGTCTCCCCTTGCTTGGGATTGTCTGCTGCTAAACAACTCTCGTGACCATGTCTTTCCTTTGGGCTATTTGAGGATTCCACCGGTTTGTTTAGTTTGACCTGGTCACAACTCCCATTGGTTGAGTTGTTAAGGTACTCTTTTAACGTGAACTCTATTGGTTGGTCTGGCCAGCTAGGTAGCATAAAATCGTTGTAATTCTGTACGGTTGCCTGTTGTGAGATAATTTGCTCATTTTTCTTACAAGCCTCTCGTAGACAAATGAGCTCTCTCAACTTATTGTCGATTGATCTGCTTATGAACTAGTTTGGTGAGTTAGGTGGCTCAGAGTGTAAGGATTCCCGTTGTTTTTAATTGGCTTATTTCGTGATCAAACCATATATGGGGATTCTTTGTAAGGGTAGTTTAGATGTTGTTATTAGTGCATTAGGCCCTTTGAAGACCTCATTATTGACAAGCACCAAAGGTAATATTCTAAGTGCTTTCTTGTCTTGAAGAGATAGTTGCACACACTCACAACTCATGCATATGTTTAATCTTTGTATGTTGTGTTTCTTTTTGTTGTGCATAAATGATTATTTACATCTCTTCTTGCTTATTTTTATGATTGCATCTTGTGTTGAAAACATCATAGCATTTAGGCTTTTAGGATGCATCTTGTTTGACTTTGTACCCCTTGCATGATTGCATGTGGGATGCAATTTTTGGGGCTGTGCGCTGGTCCACCAGCGCCGGTCGACCAGCGCCGCTCACCGGCGTAAATCGCCCAGTGGCGCGCCGTTGGTCGTGCGCTGGTGTGGACCAGCGCTGGTGTGGACCAGCGCTGGTGTGGACCAGCGCCGGCCACCAGCGCCGATCGCCCAGTATGGCGCCGCTGGACTGGCGCTGGTGGCAGCGCCTGACGTCCAGCGCTCAAGCCAAAATTGGCTTGTGCGCTGGTCCAGCGCAGGTCCACCAGCGCACAGAGTAGTTTTCTGGCGAGTTTTCAAAACGACCTCACTTCACTTATGGCCTCTATATATATGCTAACTTGATTTTAGGTCACTAACAAGAATTCTTATTCATGCTTCATACTTAGGATATTTTTCAAGAGAAGAAAAATACACAAAGAACTCATTTTTAATTACTCAAACACAATTTCATGATCATCAATCATCATCTAGCATCATCTTAGATCATCTAGATGTCTAGATGTCATCTAGCATGGAATCTTCATCATACTTTGCTTGGTAAGCTTTTCACTAATATCTTACATATTTTGTGTTTATTTTATCTAGCAATCGCAATTAATTACTTGATTGTTATTTTGTATGCTTTAGATACAAAATTGAGATTAGTATGATGTATGTTTGAGAAGTTGTATTGTGCTAGCATATTAGGTTTTGTACTTGATATTGATTAGCTTAACTATTTGACATGTCATTTAGTTTTGATATCTAGGATTGTTCTTAATTGCATATTAATCATCTTAGATAAGCATATAGGGTTTCCCTTGCTCTATGTTGCATTTTGGATATTTTCATATATTCACTTAGGGTTGTATTCTCTTCAAGAGAAGCTAAGTCTTGTGTGTAGCAATCGGGATTAGGTTGCTTAGATCGCAAGCAAATTGGACTAGGTTCACTCATACCGGGATTAGGTAGGTGTGTGATTACTTCCGGGATTAGGTTGTAATCGTTTGCACATTTAGTGGATTCGAGGTTCGAGTGTGGCTTACTTACATAGCCCGTGGTTTTTCCCGTGAGGGTTTCCACGTAAAAATTCAAGTGTTAATTTAATTTCCGCACCATATTACACTTGCTTGTTTATATTATCTTGAGGGTAATTTCGTAATTTTGACTAACACGAAAAATTGGGTAAAAAGCGTAAAATCTATTCACCCCCCCTCTAGATAGCTTTAGACACACCGTGGTATATTTAGTTTCAATTGGTATCAGAGCGGGTTCCTAGACATACATAGGTGATCCTTGCTTTATTTTGGTGTGTTTTGCATTTTGTGTGATTTTTGATTATTCATACATTTGCATTCATTTCATTCATTCATAAACACGATGAGTGGAAATGGTGGAAATGGTGGTGGCCACGAAGGAGCTTCTAGCATAAGGCCTCCACTTCTTACCGGTTTGAACTATTCCCAATGGAAAGGGAAGATGGAATCCTACATATGCCAAATTCATGACCGTGCGTGGATGGCGGTGGAAGAAGGATATGATCTCCCTATGATGACTCCCACGGGTGGAGGACAAGATGTGTTGAAGCCTAAGGCGCAATGGAACGCGCAAGAGTTTGAGGCTTCAAAGTGGAATAGGAAGGCGATGCATGCCATTATTTGTGCCATGGATGAGAATCAGTACAAGATTATTTAGAATACTCAAATTGCCAAAGTGGCATGGGACATCCTTCAAGTTGCACATGAGGGAACCGAGGTGGTGAAGGAGTCTAAGCTTCAAGTCCTCCAAACTCAATTTGAGTTACTTAGGATGGGAGAGGATGAATGCTTCAACGACTTCGAAATCAAATTGATGGACATAGTAAATCAAAGCCATCAACTCGGAGACCCTTATTCGGATAGGAGAGTCAAGCAAAAAATTATGAGATCTCTCCCCGATAGGTTTGAATCAAAGGTGACGGCCATAGAAGAAAATAGTGGCTACATGGATATGAAGCCAAGTGAAGTAATTGGGCGTCTCCTTGCATATGAGTCTAGGAAGGCTCCTAGCAACACTACTCCTCCTAAGAAGTCTAAAGGAATAGCTTTGAAAGCATCTAAGGATGCAAAGGAGGCAAAGCATGAATCGGATGAAGACCTTGCCTTATTTGTGAAACGGTTCAACAAGGTTATGGGGTTCAAGAAGAAGAAGGGATTTGGGTCAAGAGGACAAGATTTGAAGAAAAAGAGTTCCTTCAAGAAGTTTGAGCCTAGACAAGAGAGGACCGAAAGGAAAGGGGTCCGATGCTTTGAGTGTGGTGGGATTGGTCACTTTGCCCCAGAATGTGCGAATCACAATGAGAGGAAGAAGGGTAAAGTGATGGCCGCCACATGGAGTGGGAGTAGTGATGACTCCAATGAGGAAGATGAGTCTTCTAGTGAGGAAGAGCTCATGGCTAACTTCCTAGCTTTTGCATCTTCTCACAAGAGCAAAAGTGCTAGTGAAAAGGAAGATTTGAGTCAAGAGGAAATTGACTCTAGTGAAGAAGAAAGTGACTCCTCTTCTAGTTCCAAGAAGAAGTTTGTGGAGCAAAAGGTGCTTGCTAAATACCATGCCGAGTTCAATGATTTAGCACTTAAAAGCACAAGAAAGATTGAGAGGTTGAGAGAAGAAAACCTTGAACTTTCGGCTCACAATGACCACTTAAGTGAACAAGTGGAAAGATTGAAGAGGAGAGAGGATAAGCTAATTGAGGAGTTAGACTTGTCCAAGAGAAGTGAAGAAGGCTTGAAGAGGGAACTTGTAGAAGCTAAAGGGTCCTTGGCTAGGATAGATTCTAGCACCAAGAAGCTTGATCATTTACTTGGTGTTGGAAAGAGTCCAAGTGACAAGAGAGGTCTTGGGTATGAAGATGGCAAGAAAGTCTCAACCTCTAACAAGACAGTGTTTGTCAAGAGCTTGAAGAACGAAGAAACTTCATTTGTGCAACCTCCTAGGAAGAAGTTAGAAATAGGACAAAGTTCTAATGCACAAGTGAAAATGGGGCCAAGAAGGAAATCTCAAGCTCAACCTCCTAAGGTTCCTCAAGCCAACACTCCTCCCAAATTGGCTCACAAAGGAAAGAGACCAATCATGCAACCTCAAGCTTGGAAGCAACCAAGACCGGTTCAACAACGAAGATGGATTGAACCCACTTATCCACAAAGACATGGACGTACTCAAAGGCGAGGTATGATTCCTTTTTTCATTCCTATTTGTCACTTTTGTGGTTGTGATGGTCATATTAGACCAAATTGCTTTCAATATATTAAAATGTGTAGAAAACAAAGCATGATTGAAAAGAGAAAGAATAGAGCCAAGATGCATGTTTCTAGGAATGAAAATATTGATTTGCATGATCCTAGAAATAGTAGAGCACATGTACCAAAGACCACTAAGAAAGCTAAAATTGTTGCTAAGTGGATTAGAAAGAATGAAAATGTTTGCCATGTTGCACAAATAGCCTTGAAGGCAAATTCTTCTAATTTTTGGTACTTGGATAGTGGGTGCTCTAGGCACATGACGGGAAACAAGAGTTTCTTCGAGACTCTTGTTATGGAGGAAGGTGGAAACGTCACTTTTGGTGATGGATCCAAAAGAAATGTTGTAGGGAAAGGAACTATTTCCGTTCCCGGATTACCCTCCTTATCCAATGCTTTATTAGTTGATGGCTTGAAAGCCAATTTAATAAGCATTTCACATCTTAGTGATGAAGGATATTCCGTCTTGTTTTCTAAAGACTATTGCTCTATCCTAAAACCCGATGGACAAACCTTGTTGAAGGGCATGAGATCTAGCGACAATTGTTATTGTCTTGAAGCTAGAATTGTATCTAATCATGTGTCCATGGATGAGCAAATTGAGTTGTGGCATGAAAGACTTGGCCACATGAACTTTAGGGATCTACGGACCCTTGGAATGTTCAATTGTGTGCGTGGCCTCCCTAAGCTTGGGAAGAAAGCCAATGGTATTTGTTGACCTTGCCAACAAGGAAAGCAAACTAAAAGCATGCACAAAAAGGGTAAGTATCTCACCACCAAGGAGCCACTTGAGCTTCTCCACATGGACCTCATGGGTCCCATGCAAACCGAAAGTTTGGGTGGAAAGAGATACATTTTTGTTTGTGTTGATGATTTCTCTAGGTTCACATGGACATATTTTCTTAGAGAAAAATCCGAAACTTTTGATAAGTTTAAAATGCTTTGTAATAAAATTCAAAATGAAATGAACTCTAATATTAAAAGCATAAAACGGATTAGAAGTGATCATGGGAGAGAATTTGAGAATGCCACATTTGAAACCTTTTGTAATGGTTTAGGCATCTCCCATGAATTTTCTGCTCCTAGGACACCTCAACAAAATGGAGTTGTTGAGAGGAAGAATAGGGTCCTCCAAGAGATGGCCCGAGTGATGTTGCTTAGCAACAATGTCCCTAGGAACTTATGGGCCGAAGCCATCAACACGGCTTGCTATATAGGAAATAGAGTGTTCCTAAGGCCCAGTACTAGAAACACCTCCTATGAGTTATGGAAAGGCAAGAGGCCAAATGTTAGCTATTTCCACACTTTTGGAAGCAAATGCTACATTTTGAATGACCGTGATCAACTTGGCAAATTCGATGCTAAGAGTGATGAGGGTATTTTTATTGGCTATGCCTTAAATAGTAGAGCCTATAGAGTTTTCAATTTAAAGACTCTAAGTGTTATGGAATCATCCAATGTCGTATTTGATGATACTAGGCTCAAGTCTAATGATCATGAGGAGGAGGTTATTTTTAGTGATGCTTCTCCTTTGGAGGAGGTTGTGGTGTCGCCTAATGTTGGGACATCTAATGTCAACAATGATGGCACACAACCTATTGATAGAGTTCCTCTCTTGGACTCTAAAGAACCCGCTCCATGGGTTAGGAAACTCCATGATAAAGAAGATATCATTGGAGAGGTAAATGAGGGTGTTAGGACTAGACGCCAACTTGCTAATCTTATTAGCTATACATGTTACACCTCTCAAATTGAACCCAAAAAGGTTGAAGAGGCCTTAAATGATGAATTTTGGGTTCTTGCCATGCAAGAAGAGCTAAACCAATTCGAAAGGAATGAGGTTTGGACTCTAGTTCCTAGGCCTAAGACCACTAATGTCATAGGCACCAAATGGATATTTAGGAACAAATCCGATGAGGATGGCAACATAGTGCGGAACAAGGCTAGACTTGTAGCACAAGGGTACTCTCAAATTGAGGGTATCGACTTTGAGGAGACTTTTGCTCCCGTTGCCCGCTTAGAGTCCATTAGGCTTCTCTTGTCCATCTCTTGTGTGCACAAGTTCAAATTGCACCAAATGGACGTCAAGAGTGCCTTCCTAAATGGCTTCTTGCAAAAGGAAGTGTTTGTTGAACAACCTAAGGGGTTTGTGGATGCACACCACCCCAATCATGTCTATCGCCTCAAGAAGGCACTTTATGGGTTGAAACAAGCACCGAGGGCTTGGTATGAGCGCCTCACTCAATTCCTTGTTGACAACAACTACACAAGAGGTAGTGTTGACAAGACACTATTCATCAAGAGAGACAATGATGAGCTTTTCATAGCTCAAATATATGTTGATGATATAGTTTTTTGGCTCCACCAACAACACCAAAGTCCAACAATTTGTTGATGTCATGTCTCTTGAATTTGAGATGAGTCTTGTTGGTGAGCTTAGTTACTTCCTAGGTTTGCAAATTAGGCAAATGCATGATGGGATTTTCATAACCCAAGCCAAATATGCTAAGAACCTAGTGAAGAAGTTTGGTTTAGAGAAAGCCAAACATTGTGATACACCCATGAGTACCATTTTGAAGCTAAGCAAGGATGCTAGTGGTAAAAGTGTGGAACAAACTCTATATCGTGGCATGATAGGTAGCTTGCTTTATTTGACCGCAAGTAGGCCCGATATATCTTTTAGTGTGGGTGTGTGTGCTAGGTACCAAGCGGATCCTAAGGAGTCCCACCTCTCTTCCGTGAAGAGGATCATTCGCTATGTGAATGGGACATCCAACTATGGGATTTGGTACTCTTTTGACACTAATGCTAGTCTTGTAGGCTTTAGTGATGCGGATTGGGCAGGAAATTGTGATGATAGGAAGAGCACATCGAGCGGTTGCTTCTTTCTAGGCAACAACTTGGTGTCTTGGTTTTGCAAGAAGCAAAACTCGATTTCCTTGTCCACGGCCGAGGCCGAGTACATAGCCGCGGGGAGTGGATGCACACAACTCCTTTGGATGAAACAAATGCTAGTAGACTACGGATTCAACCAAGGTACCCTCACTCTCTTTTGTGATAACATGAGTGCTATTAATATTTCCAAGAATCCAGTTCAACATTCTAGAACTAAGCATATTGACATCCGCCATCACTTCATTAGAGAGCTTGTTGAAAATAAATGCATAGTACTTGAACATGTAGGTACTAATGATCAACTTGCGGACCTATTTACTAAACCCTTAGATGCTACTCGATTTAAAACTCTTAGTAGATCTATTGGGATATGTCTTGTGGAGTGATGTTCTATGATTGACCCCATATGGGGAACTCAAGCAAAGAGAGCTATTTTGCATCCTTGTATCTTGCAAAAAATTTGAAATAACTTATGCCTCTTCTTTTAATTGCTTGAGTAAGCTTGGTTGTACATATGTATATATGTTTTCAATTCTATAAGTGTGAACCTTGCTTGTTTACAATCCATGTCATATTTATGTTCAAACATGCATTTTTGGACTAGGAGATTTACATAGGAAGTATGATGTGAATGACCTATAGTTATCTCCATGACATGATGTTTCTTAAATAACATGCTAATGCTAAATGAAAAAGCATGAAATTCATACAACATGCTCACATGAAAAGCATGAATTGATGATTGCATATTCTTAAAAATGCAAAACTTGTGTGAAAGCTTATGAGACTCAAAATGAATAAAGGATCTTGTATCCGTTCAAAGGAATTTACATTCCAAATGTCTCTCTTTCTTTATTAGTTGAACATGGTTACTATCATACGGATATCTTATCCGGAAAAATCTAATAGGGTGCAAAGTCGCTCATGCCATGTTTCGCTTATAAAGTTGGATATAGTTACTCTTAAATTAAAATCAATAATCTCTATATCCTTGCTTTTCCCATGACATTGGTGAAATTGGTTTGAATTCGAATTAGAAACCTTTGTCATTTGCTTTGCCAAATACCATTGTACTTTGGACTTGAATGCTATATGTCTTGTATGTAAAGCATGTTGGATTCACACATTTTCTCAAATAAATCTCCTTGTTTCTCTCAAATTAATTGAAGTGCATAACGTGACTTATATGTATATGCATATCTTGCATGCTTCTATCTCTCGTTGCTATGAGTGACCCGGTTGGGGACTACTCCTTTGCCTATATCATGACAAAAAGGGGGAGTAGGATATTGTAAGGGGAGTTGCAAAATAGAGAAGCTATTGTGACTTTGGGGAGATAAAACATTGAGGGGGAGTAACCCTTTGAGGGGGAGCATTGCATTTATCATACATTGCATACATTTGCTAATGTTGTTCCTAAATTCTAAAAATGCAAATGCTTGGTATTATTCTCACATGATTAATCTCACACTTTACTTGAATTGGATTGTTAGAAACTCTTTTCAGGGATTGATTATTCTACAAGAGGATTGAAGACTTCAAGTTGCATTCTCTTATCTCTTTGTAATGTAGAATATCATTGTAATCCCGTAGTTTCTATTTCTTTTGTGAGGATTTAATGTGAGTGATGGTTTTGTCACGAAATAGCCAAAGGGGGAGATTGTAAGGATTCCCGTTGTTTTTAATTGGCTTATTTCGTGATCAAACCATATATGGGGATTCTTTGTAAGGGTAGTTTAGATGTTGTTATTAGTGCATTAGGCCCTTTGAAGACCTCATTATTGACAAGCACCAAAGGTAATATTCTAAATGCTTTCTTGTCTTGAAGAGATAGTTGCACACACTCACAACTCATGCATATGTTTAATCTTTGTATGTTGTGTTTCTTTTTGTTGTGCATAAATGATTATTTACATCTCTTCTTGCTTATTTTTATGATTGCATCTTGTGTTGAAAACATCATAGCATTTAGGCTTTTAGGATGCATCTTGTTTGACTTTGTACCCCTTGCATGATTGCATGTGGGATGCAATTTTTGGGGCTGTGCGCTGGTCCACCAGCGCCGGTTGACCAGCGCCGCTCACCGGCGCAAATCGCCCAGTGGCGCGCCGCTGGTCGTGCGCTGGTGTGGACCAACGCTGGCCACCAGCGCCGATCGCCCAGTATGGCACCGCTGGACTGGCGCTGGTGGCAGCGCCTGACGTCCAGCGCTCAAGCCAAAATTGGCTTGTGCGCTGGTCCTGCGCAGGTCCACCAGCGCAGGTCCACCAGCGCACAGAGTAGTTTTCTGGCGAGTTTTCAAAACGACCTCACTTCACTTATGGCCTCTATATATATGCTAACTTGATTTTAGGTCACTAACAAGAGTTCTTATTCATGCTTCATACTTAGGATATTTTTCAAGAGAAGAAAAATACACAAAGAACTCATTTTTAATTACTCAAACACAATTTCATGATCATCAATCATCATCTAGCATCATCTTAGATCATCTAGATGTCATTTAGCATGGAATCTTCATCATACTTTGCTTGGTAAGCTTTTCACTAATATCTTACATATTTTGTGTTTATTTTATCTAGCAATCTCAATTAATTACTTGATTGTTATTTTGTATGCTTTAGATACAAAATTGAGATTAGTATGATGTATGTTTGAGAAGTTGTATTGTGCTAGCATATTAGGTTTTGTACTTGATATTGATTAGCTTAACTATTTGACATGTCATTTAGTTTTGATATCTAGGATTGTTCTTAATTGCATATTAATCATCTTAGATAAGCATATAGGGTTTCCCTTGCTCTATGTTGCATTTTGGATATTTTCATATATTCACTTAGGGTTGTATTCTCTTCAAGAGAAGCTAAGTCTTGTGTGTAGCAATCGGGATTAGGTTGCTTAGATCGCAAGCAAATTGGACTAGGTTCACTCATACCGGGATTAGGTAGGTGTGTGATTACTTTCGGGATTAGGTTGTAATCGTTTGCACATTTAGTGGATTCGAGGTTCGAGTGTGGCTTACTTACATAGCCCGTGGTTTTTCCCGTGAGGGTTTCCACGTAAAAATTCAAGTGTTAATTTAATTTCCGCACCATATTACACTTGCTTGTTTATATTATCTTAAGGGTAATTTCGTAATTTTGACTAACACGAAAAATTGGGTAAAAAGCGTAAAATCTATTCACCCCCCCTCTAGATAGCTTTAGACACACCGTGGTATATTTAGTTGTTAGGATTATGCTCAATAGCAAGAGTGTAATGTTGTAATTAACAATCTTTTTCATATTAATAAAGTGATTTCTGGTTTAACAAATCGTATAGCATTTATAGTTTATATTATAATTGTCAAAGTAAATAATCATAAGGTCTAAAGACTATGGGAAAAGAAGAATTGTTCGTACATCTGGATATGTATGTGGTAGACACAATTCTTTAGTTAGTCTTGAATAATGTTCACAACTTAAGTTAAAGGTTGGGCACCTTTATCTTGTTAAAGTTGTAGAATTCTTTTGCTAGCATTTGAGTGGGATCAAATGAGATATGATGAGTCTAAAATCATCGGAGTGTCTTCGAGCAAAAGGATCTAGTGCACTGGGTGCATTGAACTGGATCACAATGAAAAGCTTTATCTAGAACCGTCAATAGATTATAGTCTTTTCATTATCAGGACAATCGGAGAGTCTATCTTAATCCTGAGATAAATGATGGACTTATGGTTGCAAGTGATATCATTTGAGTTATCAATGAGTACGATTATATCGCATAGTCTATCCTCGATAGTTTGGTGATATTCATTTGTTAATCGATAGAGGACTTCATTTATAGATATGGACATCGTGGCTCCATTTAATTAAATGAGAGTATAATATCATCATATGGATGTTTTGAGGTAATTGGATATTAAATCTCAACGTTGAGTTTTCAATAGTGTCTATTGAAAACATGGCTTCTGGACAAGTCAAAATATCCAAGTTCAAAACGTGGTCATATGAGTAAATATGGTAACTTGGAGAGTTATAGGCGGTCTATGAACTCTTGGCGATTACTGATATTAATCACGAGGATACACTTTCTCCAATATGATTGTCTAGGGTATGAATGAGGAGCATCTTCCTTTTCTATCTTTATTTAAGAGTTCAGTTTTAGCTCTTTAGTGGAATGAGTTAAAATTAATGGATCGGACCTAAGTGAATCATTTGTTGATTGTGATTAGGTTATGTCTATTGAAGCTTAAATTTAGATGGCCCGCCAAGATCCCCAATCCACACGGACTTGCATGGATCACTTGATATATTCTACCGGACCAATTTAACGGTCCATCTAGAATTGCATTTAATATATTAAGAATATAATTTGCACATTATTTAAGTAATGGGCTGCTCAGTTATATTAATATATTAATGAAAGACATGTGGGCTTGTTTCTTTTAGTAAGAATGGGTCTGGTTCACATGTGGGCTTTTTATTTAAAGTCCAATGGATTAAATGAAATAAGAAAATAATGTTAGGCCCAATCTTATACAAGTGGGGCGGCAAGGTTAAAATTTTAACCTAAAATATTATTTTGTTTCATTTGTTTTAATTAAATAAGAATTAATTAATTTATTGATTAATTGTTTAATTAAAGAACAAATCTTTCCTAAAAGAAAAAGACTTGTTTGACAAGGAAATAAATAAATTAGTTTTATTTATTTAATCAAATAAGGAGTCTTTTTATTTAGTCAAAATAAAAGAATAAAATCAAGGAGTTTGATTAGGGTTTGAAGTCTATAAAGTTGAAAAGAATTAGGGTTGAATTTTGGTCACCCTATATAAGTGACATGATGAAATTCGGCCAACCCTAATCTTGGACTACATAGAATTCGGCAACCCTAAAGGAAAAAGAAGAAAAAAAATCGGCCAACCTATATATATGTTCTTATAGGGTTCGGCCACCACATCAATCCATTGTGCTTGAGTTTTTTATTTCTTTCTTCTTCTTCTTAATTCTAAGAGAGCTTTTATTCTAGAAAGACAAAAAGGAGTGTGAAATTATTCTTTGATAGTATACAATTGCTTAATCATCAATAAGCTTGTGTATACGATATCGATCTAGGTTCACGCGAGTTTCGATCATAAGATTGAGAACTCAAAAGTGACCGGAATAATTTTGACATTCTTTTGATTGTTTTGTGACTAACAAAGAAAAGAAAGTTTTTGTTTGGTCCATTCACAGGTTTGCAATTCAAAGGAAAGGGAGACCACGCTCCTAGGTGATCCACGTTCGTGCTCGGATTGAAGGTCTTGCGGATTACCATCGACGTAAGTCAATCGGATCACGCGACAAAAGGTAATTTACTTTTGTTAATATATATGCATGTTTATTGATTAAAAGGGTTTAAGGTTCATAAAGGAAAAATTTTAAAAGTCACTAAATCGTTTTTAGTATCGCTTCCGCTGCGTTTACCACTTTTATTTATTATTTTTCCCTACAATTGGTATCAGAGCCTAGGTTGAACCCTTTTAATTAATTAACGTATATATACGTCGATCTATTTCTTTTTATTGTGATTATGCATGTTTAGAAAGAGATGGCACTCTAGGTATTCAAATATATAATTACATGTGATGTATGGATTTATATATGTTTTATGTGGTTTGTTATTGCTCGATTTTGGCCCTAGATTTTCAATGTAATTTTTGTTTCGGAGTTGTAACAAGAAGGGTGGTCTATTATCGCCATAATTCCTTCTTGGTAGATTGCTAGGTTTTATTTTTTTTTATATGTGCAGTATTTTTTTAGGGTTACTGCAGTTTTTTTATTTTTTTTGTATGTGCAGTTTTTTGATTGTAAAAATACTGCAGTGAATAAAAAAAAAAAAAATTAATGCTGCAGTATTTATTATATATATACTGCCGTAATATGTTTAGGTCTTGAAGATTCGAAGACACGAAGCAAAACGAAGCTACCGGAACCATGAACGAGCTTCGTGCGCACCCTAGGAGTGGATTGGGCTGCGCATGGCAAGCCCAAGCATGGTGGGCTGCGCACGGCAGCCCTGGAGTCCTCATGGGCTGCGCACGGCAGCCCCTTAGTGGGGTTGTGAGTTGTGCTCGCCCGTGGGTTGGGCCGAAGGATGAGCGTATGGTTGATGGGCCACCTGAAGATCTTGTATTCCTGACAAATTGTAATTTACTTGTTTTTCTAGGATGGGCCAAAATTGTTGCTATTTAATTTATGCTTAAATATTACAATATTTGTTATTGTATGATAACATGACATATAGAATAGGAGTGCCACGCATATATCTCTTTTGGTATGAACATGCATTGAATGATTTAGGTATCTAAATTGGCATCTAGATAACTCGGTAAATCATTCTATGGGATTTAATCACACGCCTTAAATAATTGAGTGGGAGAAGGTGTTTTTGTAACACCTATGGCCTCCAAGGTTAGTTGAGCTTTATTATTTATTGGTAATCCCCCCAAGGGGCGTCCATGAATGGAATTTAGCAACATACTTCCTTACAAGGATAGACTAGACAATGGACTCAAACGAGATCTACTCCCCAAGGAGGGATTTTCGTGAGAGAAAATTGAGGGTCGATATCTTAGTAACACACTCAATGTAATTTTATTGATATCCTCCCAAGAGTTCTTGTTAATAAAATTGCAAGGCTAAAATTGAAAACGCTGGTTGTTATGTTAACAATTAGGTGGGACCTAGTCTAACTAGTAAATGGTGCGAACTCCCAAATGAGGCGTAACATTTATGGGTGTTAGATCACCGTTGAATTTTATGATTGAGTTATTTATTTAATTCAAGATAAATATTTAAAAGTGCTTTATCATGGTTATTTACTCATATATATTTTTGTTATATTCAGAAATCATGACCCCATCCCTAATGAACATCTTAAAAGATAATATTTTAACCGGAAATAATTATGTCACATGGAAAAGGAAAATTGGGTTGTTGTTGCAAGCTGAAAAACATAAGTTTATTTTGTCTGCTCCTAAACCACCTGCTCCTACTTACGAATCTCAGATTCATATGGTTGGTAAAGTTGCTACTGTTAAGGCCCGTCAAAAGGTCAAGGAACAACAGAAGAAAAAGAAACTTAGGCCTACCAAGATGGAGACCAAGAAAGTAACCAAGATCAAAGGGAAATGCTTCCTTTGTGGTGAAAAGGGACATTGGAAAAGAAATTGCCCAAAGTCCCAGAACAAGAAGGAACAAGGTAATATTAATTATCTTGAAACATGTTTTTTGGCAGATTCTACAGATTCTTGGATCATAGACTCTGGAGCCACAAATCATGTTTGCTATTCCTTACAGGGGTTCCAAGAAAGGAGAAAGTTGAATAAGAATGAAATCAACTTGCGTTTGGGCAACGGAACGTTTGTGTCTGCAAGTGCAGTGGGAGATATTAGAGTTAATCTAGATTCTTTTAGGCATTTAGATTTGATAGACGTTTATTATGTACCTCAATTCAAGAGAAATTTAATTTCAGTTTCTTGTTTGAATAAATTTGGGTATTCGGTTACTTTTAATAAAGATTTTATTATTAGTAAGAATAACAAATTTATTTGCAAAGGTACATTGGAAAACGGCTTATTCTTTTTGCATAAAAATATCTCTCACTCGTTAGACACGGAAATAACGGAACCTAATCATAAAAGAGTAAAATTATCAACAGATGAAACCTACCTTTGGCATTTACGCTTAGGTCATATTAACCTTAATAGGATTAAAAGATTGGTATGTGACGGACCTTTGAGTGACTTAAAGGTTGATGATCTACCAACTTGTGAATCTTGTTTGGAAGGTAAAATGACCAAAAGGACGTTCTCTGCCAAAGGTGCAAGAGCCACTGAATGTTTAGGATTGATACACACTGATGTATGTGGACCTATGAGCATTCAAGCTAGAGGTGGATATGAGTACTTCATCACCTTCACGGATGATTACTCGAGATTTGGTTATGTGTATCTCATGAGACATAAGTCGGATGCTTTTGACATGTTCAAAGCATTCAAAGCTGAAGTGGAAAATCAGCTTGAGAAACACATAAAAATCTTGAGATCTGATCGTGGTGGAGAATATCTATCTGGTGAGTTTCAGCAATATCTTATTGATAATGGGATAGTTTCTCAGTTTTCTGCACCAGGTACACCTCAACAAAATGGGGTAGCAGAAAGGAGAAATAGAACTCTTTTGGATATGGTTAGGTCTATGTTGAGTTATTCAACGCTTCCTATTTCTTTTTGGGGATATGCTTTACAAACTGCTATATACATTCTAAACGATGTACCATCTAAGTCTGTTCCTAAAACACCGCATGAGTTGTGGACTGGGCGCAAGCCTAGTTTACAACACTTAAGGATATTTGGTTGTCCTGCGCATGTGTTAAAAGGAAAGACAGAAAAGATGGAGTCCCGTTCAGAAACATGTATATTTGTAGGGTATCCAAAAGAAACTAAAGGATATTATTTCTATAGTCCTTCAGATCTTAAAGTATTTGTTTCGACAAATGCTAAATTTCTGGAAAAGGACTATATGAATGATTTTGTGCCTAGAAGTAGAATTGTCCTGAATGAGATGTCAGGAGATACAATTCCACGAGAGGTTACACAACCTAACCCAATTGTAAGTTCCGATCCAACACAAGATCAACAACCTACCATTCCTCGTCATAGTGGGAGGGTTAGAACACAACCCGAAAGATACATCGGTCTGGGAGAATCAGTGGAGAATCTCCTGGACGACGATGATCCCTATACGTACAAGGAAGCTATGGAGGATGTTGATAGTCGCCATTGGCAAAAGGCAATGCAATCCGAGATTGAATCTATGTTCAATAACAAAGTCTGGTGCCTTGTAGACTTGCCTAAAGGGATAAAACCCATTGGGTGCAAGTGGGTATACAAGAGGAAAAGAGGTATGGATGGAAAGGTAGAAACCTTTAAGGCTAGATTAGTAGCTAAAGGGTATACACAGAAAGAAGGTATCGATTACGAGGAAACCTTCTCTCCTGTGGCCATGCTTAAATCCATTAGGATACTCTTATCCATTGCAGCATCTTTAGATCTAGAGATTTGGCAAATGGACGTCAAGACAGCTTTCCTAAATGGAAGTCTTGACGAAAGCATCTACATGATGCAACCAGAGGGATTCATTGAAAAGGGCCAAATGGATAAGGTATGCAAGTTGCAGAAATCCATATATGGATTAAAGCAAGCATCCAGATCCTGGAACATAAGGTTTGATCAAGCTGTCAAAGGTTTTGGATTTATTCAGAATCCTGACGAACCTTGTGTATACAAAAGGATTAAAGGCGACAAGTTGGTTTTCCTGATTCTTTATGTTGATGATATACTACTCATTGGAAACGATGTAGGTGTATTGACATCAGTAAAAGAATGGTTAGCAAAACAATTTGATATGAAGGACTTAGGAGAAGCAAGTTTTATTCTAGGTATCCAAGTAATAAGGGATAGAAAGAATAGAACGATTGCATTATCCCAAGCTTCATACATAGACAAAATCTTGTCTAGGTTTTCCATGCAGGATTCCAAGAAAGGTATGTTACCTTTCAGACATGGAATCAAGCTTTCTAAGGAACAAGTTCCTAAGAATGAGCATGAAGAGCAATTCATGAGTAGAGTTCCATATGCCTCGGCAGTTGGAAGTCTCATGTATGCAATGCTCTGTACTAGACCAGATATTTGTTTTGCTGTTGGCATAGTTAGCAGGTTTCAATCGAAACCTGGTCCTGATCACTGGACGGCAGTCAAGCATATTTTCAAGTATCTCAACAGAACGAGAGATAATATGCTTGTATACTCTGGAGGGGATTTGGTTCCTGTTGGGTATACAGATTCTGATTTCTAATCAGATTCTGACTTCAGAAAATCCACATCAGGGGCTGTGTTTACTATTGGAGGAGGAGCAGTTATATGGAGGAGTATCAAGCAATCTTGTATTGCTGATTCCACCATGGAAGCTGAGTATGTTGCTGCATGCGAAGCTGCCAAAGAGGCTGTTTGGCTCCGCCAATTCTTGATTGACTTAGAAGTGGTTCCTAGTGCGAATAAGCAGATCACTATCTACTGTGACAACAGTGGAGCAGTGGCTAATTCGAAAGAACCAAGAAGTCACAAGATAGGTAAACACATTGAAAGAAAGTATCATCTTTTAAGGGAGATTGTTCAAAGAGGTGACGTGACGATTACCAAAATCGCGTCAGCAAAAAATCTAGCGGATCCCTTCACAAAGGCTCTACCTCAGAAGAGTTTCGATGGGCATCTAGAGAATATGGGCTTGAGAGATATGACACATTTGCTATAGCGCAAGTGGGAGATTGTTAGGATTATGCTCAATAGCAAGAGTGTAATGTTGTAATTAACAATCTTTTTCATATTAATAAAGTGATTTCTGGTTTAACAAATCGTATAGCATTTATAGTTTATATTATAATTGTCAAAGTAAATAATCATAAGGTCTAAAGACTATGGGAAAAGAAGAATTGTTCGTACATCTGGATATGTATGTGGTAGACACAATTCTTTAGTTAGTCTTGAATAATGTTCACAACTTAAGTTAAAGGTTGGGCACCTTTATCTTGTTAAAGTTGTAGAATTCTTTTGCTAGCATTTGAGTGGGATCAAATGAGATATGATGAGTCTAAAATCATCGGAGTGTCTTCGAGCAAAAGGATCTAGTGCACTGGGTGCATTGAACTGGATCACAATGAAAAGCTTTATCTAGAACCGTCAATAGATAATAGTCTTTTCATTATCAAGACAATCGGAGAGTCTATCTTAATCCTGAGATAAATGATGGACTTATGGTTGCAAGTGATATCATTTGAGTTATCAATGAGTACGATTATATCGCATAGTCTATCCTCGATAGTTTGGTGATATTCATTTGTTAATCGATAGAGGACTTCATTTATAGATATGGACATCGTGGCTCCATTTAATTAAATGAGAGTATAATATCATCATATGGATGTTTTGAGGTAATTGGATATTAAATCTCAACGTTGAGTTTTCAATAGTGTCTATTGAAAACATGGCTTCTGGACAAGTCAAAATATCCAAGTTCAAAACGTGGTCATATGAGTAAATATGGTAACTTGGAGAGTTATAGGCGGTCTATGAACTCTTGGCGATTACTGATATTAATCACGAGGATACACTTTCTCCAATATGATTGTCTAGGGTATGAATGAGGAGCATCTTCCTTTTCTATCTTTATTTAAGAGTTCAGTTTTAGCTCTTTAGTGGAATGAGTTAAAATTAATGGATTGGACCTAAGTGAATCATTTGTTGATTGTGATTAGGTTATGTCTATTGAAGCTTAAATTTAGATGGCCCGCCAAGATCCCCAATCCACACGGACTTGCATGGATCACTTGATATATTCTACCGGACCAATTTAACGGTCCATCTAGAATTGCATTTAATATATTAAGAATATAATTTGCACATTATTTAAGTAATGGGCTGCTCAATTATATTAATATATTAATGAAAGACATGTGGGCTTGTTTCTTTTAGTAAGAATGGGTCTGGTTCACATGTGGGCTTTTTATTTAAAGTTCAATGGATTAAATGAAATAAGAAAATAATGTTAGGCCCAATCTTATACAAGTGGGGCGGCAAGGTTAAAATTTTAACCTAAAATATTATTTTGTTTCATTTGTTTTAATTAAATAAGAATTAATTAATTTATTGATTAATTGTTTAATTAAAGAACAAATCTTTCCTAAAAGAAAAAGACTTGTTTGACAAGGAAATAAATAAATTAGTTTTATTTATTTAATCAAATAAGGAGTCTTTTTATTTAGTCAAAATAAAAGAATAAAATCAAGGAGTTGGATTAGGGTTTGAAGTCTATAAAGTTGAAAAGAATTAGGGTTGAATTTTGGTCACCCTATATAAGTGACATGATGAAATTCGGCCAACCCTAATCTTGGACTACATAGAATTCGGCAACCCTAAAGGAAAAAGAAGAAAAAAAATCGGCCAACCTATATATATGTTCTTATAGGGTTCGGCCACCACATCAATCCATTGTGCTTGAGTTTTTTATTTCTTTCTTCTTCTTCTTAATTCTAAGAGAGCTTTTATTCTAGAAAGACAAAAAGGAGTGTGAAATTATTCTTTGATAGTATACAATTGCTTAATCATCAATAAGCTTGTGTATACGATATCGATCTAGGTTCACGCGAGTTTCGATCATAAGATTGAGAACTCAAAAGTGACCGGAATAATTTTGACATTCTTTTGATTGTTTTGTGACTAACAAAGAAAAGAAAGTTTTTGTTTGGTCCATTCACAGGTTTGCAATTCAAAGGAAAGGGAGACCACGCTCCTAGGTGATCCACGTTCGTGCTCGGATTGAAGGTCTTGCGGATTACCATCGACGTAAGTCAATCGGATCACGCGACAAAAGGTAATTTACTTTTGTTAATATATATGCATGTTTATTGATTAAAAGGGTTTAAGGTTCATAAAGGAAAAATTTTAAAAGTCACTAAATCGTTTTTAGTATCGCTTCTGCTGCGTTTACCACTTTTATTTATTATTTTTCCCTACAATAGTTTCACAGAGGTATTCACCTCATTGTTCCATGAGCCGTCTTCTACTCTGTTGAACTTCTGCTCTGTTTTCAATTGGAGTGACTGGACAATCTCCTTATATCTTTGAAGACTGCCATTCAAGGATTCCATCACTTTGTTTTCAATTGATCTGTTCGAGGTAATGACCTCACTGTTGCTCCATGACGAGTCTTGGTGAGTCCTCCAATCTTGGTTATATGAATTATCATAAGGCATGAAGCTTGGCCTCAAATTTTTCCAAAAGGAATCCATAGAGTCCTGAAACTAAATGAAACAAAAAAAAAAAATACCAAAGAAAAAAAAATACCAAAGAAATAAAAAGAAACTAAGAAAACTAAAAACAACTAAGAAACTGATAATATTAAAACCAATCTAATCACTACTATGCACACCGATCCCCGGCAACGGTGCCATTTTGATGAGTATGTTTTTGCCGTTAAAAAGATCGTATGTCAAAAGTATTTATAAAACATACGCAATGTGCTAACAAGTATAAAAACGAGTAAAGCGGTAAGCACGGGTGTCGTCCACAGGGATTGGAGGTGGCGATAACTAGATTATGATTAATAAAACTAATATGCATAAAAGTAAAGTATCAATGGTTTTGTTGAGAAAAGATTAACACTAAGATGCAAGCTACAATTAATGTTAAAACTAGAATGCAACTACAATTAGTAATGTGATGAATGTATGATAATGCGGACTAAGGAGTTGATGGACTCGTAAGTGGACAATGGGCATGTAAAAACTCACAATGAAGCACATATGAACTAATGTAACCAATCTAGGATGTATAGTGTTGGTTATGTATCCCTTGCAAGAGGCCAACCTAGAATGTATAGTGAAGGCCTCCTACTTGAGACTATCCCTCCTAAGCAACCAACCTAGGATGTATAGTATTAGTTGCTTATTTAAGACTTTTTGCCATGAAGATTATCTATCAATTTAAGGGGCATAACCTCTTAATAAAGTAGTCACCCGAGGATGTATAGTGATGACTCTTAATCTCACACAAAAGGCCAACCTAGGATGTATAGTGAAGGCCTCCTACTTGAGATTAGATTAAGATAGAGGTTATTTACACCGAATTCCACTCAAAGGATGTATTCTTGTGGAATCTGTAAGGATTCCCATATCTTGATTGGCTTATTTCGTGGACAAACCATGTGTTGGGGATTGTATGTAAGGGTAGCTTAAGTGATTGATATTCAAGCTCAAGACCCTCTCATGTCCTCAAGGTTGATAAGCACCAAAGGTAAATTCTAGTGCTTACTTGCTTTGAAGAGATCTAGTTGCACACACACACAACTCATGCATAAATCTTATTCTTGTATGTTGTGTGTTTTATATATGTGCATGCATGTTCTTGAACATCTCTTCTTGCATGTTTTATTTTGATTGCATCTTGTTCATTGAAATGCCATGACATGTTTAGGCATTAGGATGCATTCACTTCCCACACTTGCACTTCATTATTAGTCTTAAGTGTGGTGTAATTCGTTTCCGTTTGTGTGATCGGAAACGTCCGCGCTTGCACGATGGTGTGCATGTCTTAGCGCGATGGTTGACCACTTGAGAAGGTCTCATTCTTCTCTTGGATAAGTGGTAGTTTTGATTTGATTGTTTGGAGTAAAGTGTCTAGTTTCAAAAGATTAGATTTCAATGTTTTAAATGTTTTTCAAAACTGACCTTTGCATGGTCTTGTGAACATAACTTCTTATACAAAGCTTCAAAATGAGTTTTGAAAATTTCTGTACAAACTAGACACCCATACCTTTCCAACGGTATATTATT
This sequence comes from Acer saccharum, assembly GCA_030490815.1. Classification (NCBI taxonomy): domain Eukaryota; kingdom Viridiplantae; phylum Streptophyta; class Magnoliopsida; order Sapindales; family Sapindaceae; genus Acer; species Acer saccharum. The sequence goes on along the minus strand of CM059872.1, from coordinate 23,219,236 downwards.
CGTAATATTTCATGACCGTTTGGATTGGTTTTAAAATCTCCAAAGTTACAACCAAAACAGGGCAACTCTGTTGTTGTCCGTTTCTGACCTTTGGTCACTCAATTGACCATAACTTTTTCTACAGATATGGAAATGTCATTCTATAAAAACGAGTAGAAAGTAGACATCCATACCTTTCCAACGATATATTATATGAAAGGTTTCGATGTCGTTTGGTCATGTTTCGAAGCTCTTGAATCTTGAGTCGCTGCACTGACGCGAGTACCGCGAAAATGCCCATCATTTTTCCATTTCTTCCAAAACGACATAGTTTCACTTGGGCATTATAAATACATATCTTTCTCATCATTTTGAGGGCTATGCCACAAAATCAAACCCTAGAGAGAGAGGCTCCATATTCTTGAGAGAGAAAGAGAGATTTGAGAGAAAATCAAATCAAGAACTCACCTTTAACCACTCAAATCAAATCCTTTTTGCATCAAATTTCATATTGCATCTTCTATATCTATATAGAATGCATCCATGCATGGGTTTGAATCATCACATCTTATTTGGTATGTTCTTCACTAATTTCATATTACTTTAGTGTTTTTCATATTAATACATCTCTTTAATTACTTGTATGCTTTTGATTATTTGCTAGATACAAGTTAGAGATTATTTGTGATGAAAATGATTGGGTGTTGTATTGTGATAGCTAATTAGGTTTTTGATTAATCTTGATTAGCTAAGCTATTTGACATGTCATCTAGCCATTTATATCTAGGATTGTTTTAATTGCAAAATCATTATCCTAGATAAGCATATAGAGTAACCTAGCTCTAATTTGCATTTTGAATATTCATAAATATTCACTTAGGTTGTTTCTCTTCATTGAGAAGTAAGTCTTGGGGCTAAGAGTGCTTAGGCCTCAAGCAAATTGGAATAGGGTTGCTAATAAAGGCCTCCAGGGTAGAAGTGAGGGGTTACAGACCGGAGTGTTAGACGAGGTCTACATAGGTTGTAAACTTCATTTCAATTAGTGATTTCGAGTTCCGAGTGTGGCGCACTATACAGCCCGTGGTTTTTTCCCAGTGGTTGGGTTTCCACGTATATATCTTGTGTTATTTAAATTCCGCACATATTACACTTGATATATTATTTTAACTAGTTAGGGGCATTTTCGTAAAATTGACTTGCATGCGAAAATTGGGTAATATTTGTTAAAATCTATTCACCCCCCCTCTAGATATAATATATTGATAACACACCTCTAGGACTTTCAATTGGTATCAGAGCGAGTTCCTAGACATACATAGGTGATCCTAGCTCATTTTTGGTGTGTTTTGCGTTTGTGTGATTCTTTGATCATTCATACATTTTGCATTCATTTCATCAATTCATTATACACTATGAGTGGAATTGGTGGTTCAAATGAGGGTGCTTCGAGCGTAAGGCCACCCCTCCTCACCGGCATAAATTACTCCCAATGGAAAGGGAAGATGGAGGCATATGTGTGTCAAATCCATGATAGGGCATGGATGGCCATTGAAGATGGATATTCGCCTCCTATGATGACTCCCACGGGTGGAGGAGAAGAAGTACTCAAGCCTAAGGCCCAGTGGTCACCTGAAGAGTTTGAGACTTCAAAATGGAATAGGAAGGCATGGCATGCTCTTCTATGTGCAGTGGACGAAAATCAGTACAAACTGATTCAGAACACTAAGATAGCCAAGGAGGCATGGGACATCTTAGAGGTTGCACACGAGGGAACCGAAGTAGTGAAGGACTCCAAACTTCAAGTCCTCCAAACTCAATTTGAAACACTTAGGATGGAGGAGAATGAGTGCTTCAACGACTTCGAGATTAGGTTGATGGACATTGTCAACCAAAGTCATCAACTTGGTGACCCTTACTCGGATAGAAGGATCAAGCAAAAAATAATGAGATCGCTTCCCGAGAGGTTTGAGTCTAAGGTGACGGCTTTAGAGGAGAATAGTGACTTTAAGAACATGAAGCCGACCGAGGTAATTGGAAGACTCCTCGCCTACGAGTCTAGGAAGGCTCCTAGCTCTTCACCTCCTAAAAAGCAAAAAGGGATTGCTTTGAGAGCTTCCAAGGTTGGGAAGGAGGAGAAAGGTGACTTGGACGAAGACATGATTTTGATGCTTCAAAGATTCAAGAAATTTGTCAAGTTCGAGAAGCGTGGCTTTGGATCCAAAGGGCAAGAATTGAAGAAAAGGGTTCCTTTCAAGAAGCATGAGCATAGGCAAGAGAAAGGGGTCCAATGCTATGAGTGTGGTGGCATGGGTCATATCTCACTAGATTGTGGGAATTTGAAGAACAAGAGAGAAAAAATGTTGGCCGCCACTTGGAGTGAAAGTGATGACTCCGGAGAGGGAGATAAGTCATCAAGTGATGATGAGCTTATCAATAACTTCAAGGCATTGGCTGCCACTAATGAAGAAAATGAAGTTGTTGGTAAGAATTCCGTTGCTAGTGATCCCATAGAAGAGAAAGTCGAAGAAGTAGCTCTAGAAGAGATAGTTGTTGCTTCACATTGGGATATGGCACTTATTGACTCAAGAGACCAAGGTGAAGGTCTTGATGAGGATATTGGATCCATAGGAGAGGAGGAGAGTCTAGAAGATGACACTAGTGGAGATGACTCCTTATCTAACTCTACAAATGGAAATGTAGAGAATATGGATGTGCATGACTTTATAGTCAATGTTGAAAGCTCCATGAAGAAGAAAGATAGATTTCTAAGGATTTTAGAGGAAGAAAATCTAGAGCTTTCAACATACAATGACCACTTAAAGAAGCAAGTGGAGAAGATGGATCTTAAGGACAACTTTGAAAGTTTTGAAAGCTCTAAGTTAAAGAATGAAAAAGAGATTCAAAGGTTAAAGGAAGAACTACTTAGGCTTTCAACACAAGTTGATCACTTGAATGATGAAGTGGTAAGATCCATGGTGGAAGAAGACAAGCTAAAAGATGAGCTAGCTTTGTCTAAGAGGAATGAAGAGGGTTTGAAGAGAGAGCTTGTTGAAGCCAAAGTGTCATTGACTAGAATGACCACAAGCACCAAGAAGCTTGACAACATACTTGGTGTAGGAAAAAGCCCTTGTGACAAAAGAGGTCTTGGATTCGAAGTGAGCAAGGATTGCTTATTCCTAAGAAGACCATCTTTGTGAAGAGTTTGGGTAAGATAGAAGCGTCACCGGTGCAAACTCCTAGGAAGAAGTTAGAACTAGGACAATGTTCGAAAAATGCACAAGTAAAGGTGGTGAAAACAAGACAACCCCAAGCTCAACGGTTTAGTGCCTCTCGAGTCAACTCTCCTCAAAAAATGACTCACTATGTGAAGAGGCAAAACATGCTACCTCATCCAAGGAGGCAACCCATTCCGGTTCAACCACAAAGAAGACATGAACCGACTCAACACCAAAGGAGACATCAAATGCATGATGAGTCTCCAATGACTTCACAAGGACATGGTATGAATTCTTACTTTGTACCAACTTGTCATTATTGTGGTGTTTATGGGCATATTAGGCCTAAGTGCTTTAAGTACATTAAGCATTGTAGGATTAATAGCATGATAGAGAAAAAGAGGCTAAGAAGAGCCCATTTGCATGAGCCTAGGAAATCTTTTGTCAATAATCCTAGGTTAGTGAATGACATGCAACCATTAACCATTAAGAAGAAGAAAAATGTCATATCTATGTGGATAAGAAAAAATGAACCCGCTTGCTACGAGACTAACAAGTCTCAAATAGGTTCATCCAAGTCAAATGGACTTGGGAGGTCTATAAGACCTCATGACCTTCATTGATGAAGGTTGATGATGACCTCATATGGGGAACTCAAGCAAAGAGAGCTATTGCATACTTGTTGCATGCAAATATTTGAAAAATATTATGCTTCTTTGTTGATTGCTTGAGTAAGCTTGGTTGCACATATGTATATATGTTTTCAATTCAATAAGTGTGAACCTTGCTTGTTTACAATCCATGTCATATTTATGTTCAAACATGCATTTTTGGACTAGGAGATTTACTTAGGAAATATGATTTGAATGACCTATAATTATCTCCATGACATGATGATTCTTAATGACATGCTTAAAAATTGAAAAGCATGAGTTATTTTTATGACATGCTCAAATGAAAAAGCATGAATTGATGATTGCTATTGTTAAATGCAAAACTTGTGTGAAAAAGCTTATGAGACTCAAAATGAATAAAGGATCTTGTATCCGTTCAAAGGATTTTAAAATCCAAATGTCTCTTCTTCTTTATTTGTTGAATATGTCTACTATCATACGGGTTTCATTCCCGGAAAAATCAAATAGAGTGCAAAGTTGCTCATGACATGCTTGACCTATATAGTTGGATATAGTTGCTCATAAATTAAAATCAATGAAAACTCTATATCCTTGCTTTTATGGTGAAATTGGTTTGAATTCTTATTAGAAACCTTTGTCATTTGCTTTGCCAAATACCATTGTATTTTGGACTTGAATGCTACACGTCTTGTATGCAAAGCATTTTTTTGATTCACACATTTTATCAAAATAAATCTCCTTGTTTCTCTCCATTTGATAGAGTTGCATAAAGTGCATTTAATGATTATGCAAATGACTTGGATGCTATCATCTCTCTTTGCTAAGTGACCCGGTTGAGGACTACTCCTTTGCCTATATCATGACAAAAAGGGGGAGTAGAATGGTGGTAAGGGGAGTTGCAAATTGTGGTAGCAATTATGCAAGTTGGGGAGACAATACATTGAGGGGGAGTAACCCATTGAGGGGGAGCATTGCATTCACAATTATTGCATGATGTTGTAGTTGTACTTAAATTCTAAGAATGCAAATGCTTGTTTTTATTCTCACTTGATTCATCTCACTTTTTACTTGAATTGGAAAGTATAGAAACTTTGCTTTCAGGGATTGATTGATCTACAAGAGATTGAAGACTTCAAGATTTTTTTTAAAATATCTCTTTGTAATGTAGATAATCATTGTTGACCTGTAGTTTCTATTATGTTGTGAGGAATCAATGTGAGTGGTGGTTTTGTCACGAAATAGCCAAAGGGGGAGATTGTAAGGATTCCCATATCTTGATTGGCTTATTTCGTGGACAAATCATGTGTTGGGGATTGTATGTAAGGGTAGCTTAAGTGATTGATATTCAAGCTCAAGACCCTCTCATGTCCTCAAGGTTGATAAGCACCAAAGGTAAATTCTAGTGCTTACTTGCTTTGAAGAGATCTAGTTGCACACACACACAACTCATGGATAAATCTTATTCTTGTATGTTGTGTGTTTTATATATGTGCATGCATGTTCTTGAACATCTCTTCTTGCATGTTTTATTTTGATTGCATCTTGTTCATTGAAATGCCATGACATGTTTAGGCATTAGGATGCATTCACTTCCCACACTTGCACTTCATTATTAGTCTTAAGTGTGGTGTAATTCGTTTCCGTTTGTGTGATCGGAAACGTCCGCGCTTGCACGATGGTGTGCATGTCTTAGCGCGATGGTTGACCACTTGAGAAGGTCTCATTCTTCTCTTGGATAAGTGGTAGTTTTGATTTGATTGTTTGGAGTAAAGTGTCTAGTTTCAAAAGATTAGATTTCAATGTTTTAAATGTTTTTCAAAACTGACCTTTGCATGGTCTTGTGAACATAACTTTTTATACAAAGCTTCAAAATGAGTTTTGAAAATTTCTGTACAAACTAGACACCCATACCTTTCCAACGGTATATTATTCGTAATATTTCATGACCGTTTGGATTGGTTTTAAAATCTCCAAAGTTACAACCAAAACAGGGCAACTCTGTTGTTGTCCGTTTCTGACCTTTGGTCACTCAATTGACCATAAATTTTTCTACAGATATGGAAATGTCATTCTATAAAAACGAGTAGAAAGTAGACATCCATACCTTTCCAACGATATATTATATGAAAGGTTTCGATGTCGTTTGGTCATGTTTCGAAGCTCTTGAATCTTGAGTCGCTGCACTGACGCGAGTACCGCGAAAATGCCCATCATTTTTCCATTTCTTCCAAAACGACATAGTTTCACTTGGGCATTATAAATACATATCTTTCTCATCATTTTGAGGGCTATGCCACAAAATCAAACCCTAGAGAGAGAGGCTCCATATTCTTGAGAGAGAAAGAGAGATTTGAGAGAAAATCAAATCAAGAACTCACCTTTAACCACTCAAATCAAATCCTTTTTGCATCAAATTTCATATTGCATCTTCTATATCTATATAGAATGCATCCATGCATGGGTTTGAATCATCACATCTTATTTGGTATGTTCTTCACTAATTTCATATTACTTTAGTGTTTTTCATATTAATACATCTCTTTAATTACTTGTATGCTTTTGATTATTTGCTAGATACAAGTTAGAGATTATTTGTGATGAAAATGATTGGGTGTTGTATTGTGATAGCTAATTAGGTTTTTGATTAATCTTGATTAGCTAAGCTATTTGACATGTCATCTAGCCATTTATATCTAGGATTGTTTTAATTGCAAAATCATTATCCTAGATAAGCATATAGAGTAACCTAGCTCTAATTTGCATTTTGAATATTCATAAATATTCACTTAGGTTGTTTCTCTTCATTGAGAAGTAAGTCTTGGGGCTAAGAGTGCTTAGGCCTCAAGCAAATTGGAATAGGGTTGCTAATAAAGGCCTGCAGGGTAGAAGTGAGGGGTTACAGACCGGAGTGTTAGACGAGGTCTACATAGGTTGTAAACTTCATTTCAATTAGTGATTTCGAGTTCCGAGTGTGGCGCACTATACAGCCCGTGGTTTTTTCCCAGTGGTTGGGTTTCCACGTATATATCTTGTGTTATTTAAATTCCGCACATATTACACTTGATATATTATTTTAACTAGTTAGGGGCATTTTCGTAAAATTGACTTGCATGCGAAAATTGGGTAATATTTGTTAAAATCTATTCACCCCCCCCTCTAGATATAATATATTGATAACACACCTCTAGGACTTTCAGAATCCAAAGGTAGCCACTCATAGGATGTATAGTTATGACTCTTAATCTCTCACAAGAGGTCAACCTAAGATGTATAGGAAAACCTCATATTCGAGATTAGATGAAGATTTGGTTTGTGAAGCCGGATTCCGCTTGAAGGATGTATTCTTGTGGAATCCTTCCATTCAAAAGAGCTTGAGACAACCAAATAGGAAGTATACCTAGTTGTCTCCACAAGTACTACCTAAATCAATTTGCTGAGAGGATGTATCCAAGATAAATCAACATTCAAAATCAATGATAACAATGAATAGAACATAAATGATAGATTTAAAGGATAATAGAGTTTAATTACACATGCTTAATATCCATCAAACTAGTCACATCAACCCCTTAGTGGGAGGAGGGGGGATTTAGATATTCATGTCTATTACAACATATAAACTAAGAGAAGAGGTTGAGAGAAAACCCATGTAGAGAATCCTCCTTTCTTGAAACTCCTTTCCAAATCTCTTAGTTGTCTTTGGTGAGTAGAGAATGGGTATATATGGGTTAGTGTATTCCTAGATCTAGATGAAGTAATGAATCAAAAAATATGTAAATGTAAGATATATTTTTCGATCTAACATGAGTTTATATTTATAGGGATTACAAAAATAGGTCTGAAATGCTTGAAATACGAGATCTAGCGGGTGTGGAGTGCGGATCAGGGACCCGCATTGCACCCGCACTTTACCAATTCTTCAAGATTTCAACTCCTAGGTTTTGTCAATAGTGTGGGTCGAGTGCGGGTCAAGGACCCGCACTGCACCCGCACTTTATTGATTCTTCATAATTTTAGCTCCCGGGTTTCCCATATAGTGCGGGTGGTGGCTAACCCGCACTGTACCCGCATTTTATCTTATCTTCAAATATCAGCTTTCGAGTTTTATCAATAGTGCAGGTGGAGTGCGGTTGGATGACCTGCACTGTACCCGCACTTTTGGAGCTTAAGATGGCTTTTGTCCTTATTTTTGCATCTTTTGGTTCCTTTTCACCTGAAAGTCCTGAATTTTGCTTCTAACATCAGAAATGTATAAATGCCTACAATTACGAACAAAGAGCCCAAAAGAGACGTTAAAACGCAAGAAAACTAGACAAAGGATAAGGAAATGAGGGCCGAAATATGCAACAGTTTTGGCACAAACAGGACTTTGGTAATCGTTGAAAATAAAGCTTATGTTGCTGCTAAAAATTTGAGGGATATTTCTTTGGGGAATAGTCAGCTGGAGGCAAGTACATCCAAGGCTGAATTACGAAGTGTCGAGCTTGAATCGAGGGCCATCTTGGCTGAACAGGAGGTTGTCAAGTTTGAAGAGGAAGCTAAGATTGTTAAGGAGACCCTTGCTGCCGCCCAACATTTAATGCTTGAGTCTTGTCTCGTTGAGGCCTATTGATGGCCGAGCCGCGTGGAATCCCCCACCTAGCTTGGTGGCAATTTATGGGGTGATGCTTACTTGTAGCGTTACACTCCCTCTTCAGCCCTTTATTGCTTTATTTCTGGCGGAGGCTCAAATCGCCCCGGCACAGTTGACTCCGAATAGTTACCGGATTTTAATGTGCATGTGGCACATGTGGCATAGGATGAAGCTACCACCCCGCAACCCCCATGAGATTAGGCATTTTTATTCATTGAGGCAGTTGGGGAAGACAGGAATCTATTTTCTTTTTTCAACCCAACCCAACCCAAAAATTGGATACCGAAGAACGTTATGGTCCGTGGGGAGGTTGAGCTGACCACTGATGAGAAGATGAAGGGTTTTGTCTGGGGCTTCCCTTCATCCAACAAATTCTGGAAAAACAGTTGGTTTTTTTATGGGCGATCGTTGGGGCCAGTCGATAAGTTTCGATCTCGATGGTGTTTGGGTGACGCGCTGAGTTCCCCAATACTTTTGCTCTCCTAAGAGCTGGAATCAAGCGACTCCCTCTGTTACTGACGGTGAGCTTACAAATCTGGCCCGAGCAGTCGTGCGTTCTCTTGACAAAAGAGGCAAGCCATACCTTTTTGATGATGGGAAGATGATTAAAGCTCGCCTTTTCCCCCAAATCACTACCCACCGACAGCGCCGTGAGTCTATTCTCTATCTAGTTTTTTTTGTTTTATTTTTCCTGTGCTAGGTTGGCTACTGACTGTATTTTTTGCTTAGTGTTTGATATGGATATCGTCTACGATGTTCAAGCACGTCGAATGAAGGCTATTGTGGAGGCAAACCGAAAGAAGCTATTCTTCAACGGGATGCTAGAATAGCTCCTCCACAAGGTGGATCTGATGAGAGCTCCCTTGAGAATCTTCCAGAGGAAGAATTTGACAGGGGCGCGCTCGAATATATGCCCGAGGAGACTCAGGGTCTCAATGAGGAGCCAAACTTGGCAGAGGATATGAATAAGCCAGGTGACCATGCTGCAGACGAGGCAGCTGTCGAGGTGGGTAGCCATACTGGTTCTACGAATAAGGGGAAGGGAAGGAGAAGGTCGGGGAGCCTTCTAAGCGAGCTGCCTCAAGCTCCCCGGCCTCTATTTCGGATGATACCGAGGTGGAGGTGGAGGTTGAGGTTGAGGATCCGATCGTTGATCTCGTTTCTCGAGAGAAATGCTCTGGGAAGAGGAAAGCCTCCTTCTCGCTTGGTCGACCCCTCCTGAAAATACCCCGAGTGGTGGAATTTATCGACTTTGCTTCTGGCGGGGAGGATATTGATGACCTGCTAGAAGGGGGAATTAATGGGGCCTGGGTTGAGGTAATGAACGTCCCTTCTTAACCTTAGGGAGGTCCAAGTGTGGAGGGTGTGCGTCCCGAGGATCCTCTGGCATCCGGGTCACATAAAGAGTCTATTTACACGGATCCTATTTCTTCTCCGGGTGCCAAGGCGGGTGTTTCAAGTTCTTTTGGCCATTCGCATGATCCTACTCCTTAGGCCATGCTAAGGGCCATGTCTTCTGGTCATGCCTACTTTAGCGAGGACCATTAGAGTCATTTTCAGACGGATGACACTTCGGATCGGCTCCATAATTTCTTTAATAGCACGGCTTATGTGAGTTGCTTCCTTAATCTCTCATTTTTCATCGTTTCTTTTTTACGCTCTAATATTCCTCTACTTCATTTTGTTTGATTTTTGATTGGGTAGATGGTCGCCGAGATGTCTGAGGCTTTTCAGACTAGTTGTGCTCAAACTGATAGAATAAGGCGTCTGGAGGCACAACTGAAGGACAATGAGGATAACCATGCTCGAATGGAGATGGCTTGTCAGGAGAGAATAAAGTCCCATCAGGAGTTCATGGACCGATGACTGGCAAGTCAAATGGAAGCTGAGCAAAGTGCTTCTCTCGCTGTTGATGAGGTAAAAGCTCTTAAGGACTTGCTGTCTTCTACTCAGTAAGCGATGCTCCAGGCCAAGCAGAAATCTGAAGAGGTTAAATCATCCTATGAGCGCCGAATTGAAGATCTGGAGCGCCAAGCCTTGACCGTTGAATCCCTATCGAAGGAGGCTAGGCTGGAATTAGAGATATATGCTATTGATTGCTTCAAAAGATCCCCAGCTTATGATTCCCTACTTCTCAGAGAATTTCAGTGAGGGATGGTCTTGGCCGGGGAGTTCTTCAAGATGAAGAATAGGGCGATTGATCGGGCCAGGACCAACTGGAGTCTCTCAGTTAATAAGCAAGTGGATACGTCTCTAGAGTCGCTTCGGGTCTAGATGAAGGAGTGGCGAGCATACTGTCGAAGCAAAGGAAAAATGCCACATCCCATGCATCTAGAGGTACCCACTGCCATCACTTTCTCTACTTTTCACGTCTGTCAGAAAGCAGGGATTAACAGTGAGATCCTGACGTTGGGCCTATGCCTGGAAAAGATTATAGGGCTTGGATGAATGATGAAGTAAACGAGATCATGTAGCCTTCAGATGAAAGTCTTTTGAGCGAATATGTAATTGAGCCCAATCCGAGTATCGATGGGAGCAGCTCTCAACCCCCAGCGCCAACTTCTTGATTTTTGTTTCTTTTTGTAATAGATTTTGTACATATGCCTTTGATTATATATATTCTTTGCATTTTTATGTTTTGCGTTCGCTCCACTATTTTTATGAACTTGTTTGGGATACCTTTTCCTGCATATTAACAGTAGATGTAATTGAAACAAATATTCGGTGTGTTTAATATTAATCTGGAGAGGGGGGGGGGGGGGGGGGGGGGGGGGGGGGTGAATAGATTTTATACGATTTTACCCAATTTTCGCATGTATGTCAATTTTACAAAAATGCCCCCAAACTAGTCAATCAAGTAATCAAGTGTAAATGTGCGGAAATAATAAATGACACTTGATATTTATGTGGAAACCCTCAACAGGGAAAAACCACAGGCTGGTAAGTGCACCACACTCGAACCTATATGAAAAGATGGTTACACCCTTAAGTGATTCTCGGACTCTCACCCTAGACAACCTCAGGCTATGGACACTACCACTCGCCATTCTTGGTTCAATCCCTAGTGATATCCCATGATACACTACTCTTGGCATGAGCACCCTCTAATCTACCCTGCGGGCCTTTTATAGCGGCTCTTAGTCCAATTTGCTCATGTGACCACCTAATCCTGGTGTAGCGACCTAATCCCGGTCTATCACACAAGATTTACATTCTCCAAAAAGATCAAACACCCTATGTGAATATGCAATGAATATTCAAAGAGCAAATAAAGCTAGGGAACCTTAGATGCTTATCTAGGATTATATGATGACAATAAAATCAATCCTAGATATCAAAATAGCTTTATGACATGGCATACAACTTTAGCTATGTTAAGGATGACCAATCCTAAATACAATAGTTATCACAAATAACCCACAAACATTCAAAAGATTAACTAGTTGATTAAAATACAATCTATCAACCTAGTTATCAATAAATCACACAAGAATATTTATGGCATAGCTTTTAGGCAATAATGACCTAATCAATTAAGCTATCAAAAATAATCTCAATCATATAATGAGATTAATTAGCTAGATATAAAATAGGCATGAAAACCTAGCTAACATAAATAACCCAATCAACACATAATCTCAATCATGTATGTAGAAATTACTCAAAGAACATACAAGTGATAAAAGAGATAAATTGATAACTAAAAACACTAAGATTAGATGAAATTAGTGTTTAACAAATCATACCATGTGTGTTGAAGAAGACCCATGCATTAGCACATACTAGATGAACCTAGATGATGCCTAGATGATGATTTGTGCATGTGGGAATGGGTTTAGAGAGATAAAGATGTAATCTTTAAGCTTTTTCTCTCAAGTCTCTCTTTCTCGCTCAAGAATATGGAGCCTCTCTCTCTAGGGTTTAATTTTGTGGCTCTGCCCTCAAAATGATAAAAAAAAATATGAATTTATAATGCCCAAGTGAAACTATGTCGTTTTGGAAGAAATGGAAAAATTATGGGCATTTTCGCGGTACTCACATCAGTGCAGCGGCTCAAGATTCGAGCACTTCGAAACATGACCAAACGATATCAAAACCTTTCGTATGATATATAGTTGGAAAGGTATGGATGTCTACATTCTACTCATTTTTACAGAATAACATTTTGATGTCTATAGAAAAATTTATGGTCAATTGAGTGACCAAAGGTCAGAAACGGACAACAACAGAGTTGCCCTATTTTGGTTGGAACTTTGGAGATTTTAAAACCAATCCAAACGGTCATGAAATATTACGAATAATATACCGTTGGAAAGGTATGGGTGTCTAGTTTGTATAGAAATTTTCAAAACTCATTTTGAAGCTTTGTGTAAAAATTTATGGCCATAAAACCATACATAGGTCAGTTTTGAAAATCATTTAAACATTGAAATCCAATCTTTTGAAACTAGACATTCTACTCCAAACAACCAAACCAAAACTACCAATTATCCAAGAGAAGAATGAGACCTTCTCAAGTGGTCAACCATCGCGCTAAGACATGCACACCATCGTGCAAGCGCGGACATTTCCGATCACACAAACGGAAACGAATTACACCACACTTAAGACTAATCATGAAGTGCAAGTGTGGGTATTGAATGCATCCTAATGCCTAACATGTCATGGCATTATCATTGAACAAGATGCACTCGATTCAAACATGCATGAATAAAATTCATGACTTTGCATCCTAATACCTAAACATGTCATGACATTTCAATGAACAAGATGTAATCAAATAAAACATGCAAGAAGAGATGTTCAAGAACATGCATGCACACATATAAAACACACAACATACAATAATAAGATTTATGCATGAGTTGTGTGTGTGTGCAACTAGATCTCTTCAAAGCAAGTAAGCACTAGAATTTACCTTTGGTGCTTCTTCTCTTGAGGTCTTGAGAGGGCCTTGGTTGTGTAAAACACCAACCATCAAATACCTAAGTTACCTTTACATCAAGCCCCAATATATGGTTTGTCAACGAAATAAGCCAATCAATAGATGGGAATCCTTACAATAATAAATGGGGATGAGAGTAAAACCTATAATTAAAACCTGTAAAGATGGTTTTCTTAATTGGTAGCTTGTATTCAGCCGATTATCTTTTTGATTGGCAGTTTCTGCTCGAATTGATTAATAATTACGTTGAATGTCTTACTGGTTACTTGGTTTTCTATTTGAGCTGAGTAACCATTATCTGAGTCGAGTATCTTATTAACTGGTAATTCGGTTTCTTGAGTTGAGTAACCTTTATTTTAGCCGAGTATCTTATTAACTAGCAATTAAGTTTTTTATTCTTTGTTTGAGCTGAGTAACCTTTATCTGAGCCAAGTATCTTATTAACTGGCAGTTAGGTTTTTATTTTGCTTTCTTCTTACCTAGGTGTTACGTCGAGGTTCACTGCAACCATACACTTAGGTCCCTATACATGTCACCTAGGACGTCTCCAGGTTTTGTCTATGCAGGGGTTTACCGAATCGTTGGGGTAGTGTATACCGGCCAACATAGTTACGCATCTCACCAGTCTTCCTGGCGACACCCCGAGCAGTTTTCCAGTTATCCTGGTGCCTCGAGTTTACCTTTTCGTTGGGTGGCACGTTTGCACTATCCTGACTAGGCGGGCATGCTATTTCAGCTTTTCCACCCAACGAATGCTATCCATCCGCTTTTTCAAGGTTTCATGGCGCTCGAGCTCTCATTTTTAAGACATTCTTTATTCTTTTTGATTGCTTGTTCTTTTTTGGTCAACCATCCTATTCTCGGGGAAGGTTTTCGCAAGGGACTTTTTGATTCTATGCAACTGGGTTGAACATATAAATTTCAAATAAGATATATTTATTAGAAACTGAATATCCAAAAGACTTAATTAGATAAAAGCTTGAAACATCAAATGTAAACTGCAGAAAAAGAATAAAAAGTTCCCTTAGGGATAAAATATCTTCAAATACTGTGCGTTGCATGGTCGGGGTACCAAGCCACCCCCTGGTCGGGCGATTAGGTAGGCCCCATGCCCTGCTATATGACGCGCCCCGTGACCGTCTATAATAAAGTGTCCTCCGGTGGCGCCAATAACTCGACCGGCGCACGTGGGACACGCGATAGTTCTATAAACTACCGTAAAATAAACGGGGCACGTTTGTCTTTCCGCAAGCGCACGGATCGTTACGATCGCATAGCGGCAGTACGGTTCGTTCCACAGGGACACCGTGAGGTACCTTTTATCGGTTTTAGTCTTATATATTATTATATATATTTACACTAATTACAACATTATTTACATGCATAAAAAGTAAATGGTGGAGGATGGCATGTAAGCATTTAAACTAAATTTATTCTAAGATGCAAGAAAGCAATTAAACTAGTTAATAGCTAAATTAAACTAAGATGGCAAACTAATTAAATTACACTACAATTACACTAAGATCATTTTAATCTAAATTATACTACAACTAAGGATTGTCATCTCCTTAGTAACTAATTAATTTATCAACTAAACTACCACTACAATTATCTAAATTAAATTAACTGAACTAATTAATTAAACTAATTACCATCTAATGCAATGATCTTGCAAAAGTGGTAATGAGAGATAAGATGTTGGGATATTGATGTACACATGTAATTATCCAATCAATTAGTTGATTCCTATCAACCTAGGATAGTCTTTAACATTTAATAAAGACACATGCATCAAGAGTTATTCATGCATGGTCCAAATTGTATTATATGCTAATTAACTTGTTAATTAATTCAACATATATATGAATTGAAACTCAATATGAATTGAAACTCAATATAGAAAACCAACATATATCATAGATAATATACAAAGTACACCAAACCCAACATCAATATTAGTTACATAATATAACTAAGGTGGTGGTGGTGAGAAATTACATTATACTAACTAAACTAAGCTAAACTAAGTTAATGGGAGGTAAAACTAACTAATGAGAGTTTATTTGGATATTTGGGAGGTAGTGTTTAGGTTAGGGAAGGAAATATATATATAGGGAACTGTTTTGGGGAGGTTTTGGACAGAAATTTCTTCAAGTCGGTCGTCCCGGCGAGCTTGTCATCCATGGCTGGCGAGCTCTTGCCCGCCGCCGAAGCTCGCCACGAAGAAAATGTAGTCGGCGGTGAGTTCTGACCTTCTGGACCGCGGGAATGAAGCTGCCGTATGAACCCGTCAAGAATTGGCGAGCTTGGACGCTCTGAAAGGCGGGAGAATGGCCGCTGAACCGAGCTTGAAGGTGTGCACAACCATGGAGGTTTGGAGGATTTGTTGGAGTTGAAAACCTTAGCATGGGAGGCTAAAAGTGGGTGCAATAGGACCACCGTGGAGTGGGCTTCCGATATGGGCGGAGAAACGCTGGAAAAATGGCCGAAAAACCGTCGGAAACGGTCGTCGAAGTCACCGGGTCAGAACCGGGTCGATGGGCAACCGGGTTGGGTTGCGGGTCTGTGTTGACCCGTCTAGCTGAGGAAGACGCGTGACGTCATGCTGACGTCACGCTGACGCGCGCTGAAGGCTACCCAAAACGACGTCGTCTGGCTGCTGAAGGTGATGACATCATCGATGACGTCATGCTGACGTGTAAGAGGGCCAAAACGACGTCGTCCAGGGGCTGACGTGGCGCTGGACTGCTGTGCTTTGCTGGCGAATTACAATTAGCACCCCTGATCTTTCCTCTATTCACAGAATATTCAATAATGTCCCGAATATTGCACTTTAGCCCCTGATTTGTCCAAAATTACATAATTGCCCCTGAACTTCCCTAATCACCTGAAACACTTATTTATCCGTTAAATACCCGGTTTTACCCGAGGAATAAGCACAAAAAGATAGGAAAAGGGGGCGCTAAATGTGAACATTTGGAGCGCGATCACTATACCATCGATGATGTATGGTCCTTCCCATTTGTCAACAGAGGACTCTGCTACTCTGTCCTCAGTATTTAGGGACACCCTTCTTAGTACTAGATCTCTGAGTTGGAATTTACGCACACGGACATGGGAGTTGTAATACCTTGCAGTTCTTTGTTGGTACGTTATGTTCCTAACTTGAGATTTGTCTCTAACCTCTTCCAGTTCATCCAAGTTCTGCGACAGCATGTTGACGTTGTGATCTAGGTCGTACAATTGGACTCTTGGGGAGGTAAAAGCTATTTTTGCCGAGATGACAGCTTCAGTTCTGAATGCTAAGGAAAAAGGTGTTTCTCCCGTGGAAGTCCTTGCAGTTGTTCGGTATGCCCATAGAACCTCATGGAGCTTAGCCGCCCAGCTACCTTTCTTTGAGTCCAGCTTTGCTTTCAGCATGTGTTTAATCACTTTATTTACTGCTTCAGTCTGGCCGTTGGTTTGAGGATAGGCAGGTGAGGCATAGTAATTTGCAATCTTGCGTTCCTTGCACATCTCCTTGAACTTCTTATTGTCAAATTGGGTACCATTATCTATTATGATGGTGTTTGGAATCCCAAACTTGTATAGTGTAAGATCTTAGATTTGTGTTGGCTTGATTCCATTGCAAAACACTTTTTGTTTGTATTGCTTAGTTGCTTAGGTGTTTCGTGATTAGATCAAGCTTCAAAGAAGGAAAGTAACGTCGCATGCAAAGTTCGTCTTCAAGAGGAAATGTGCTTATTTGGATGCTAAGGTATCGAGATACTTCTTCCTCTTGCAAGGCATAAGCGCACACACACACAATTCATACATGTGTGTCCCTGCATCATAGTTCAAACATTTGGTATAACACTTTCACACACTTCTTAGTCTGCATATTCATTGATCTCTAATAGATAAACATTGTAAAATTGCATGCTTTGTGACTATCTCTTTGATATGACATGCTTGTGTGAATTAGTGTTTGTATATTTATGTATTTCTGTATTTGGACTTGAATATATTCTTATTTGATTCCTTATTGAGTTTCGGTCGTTTCGGTTACTCATTCATAAGGTTTCGAGTCCAAACGATGTAGCTACGCTACTTTTCGTTCTCATTCGTTGAGTTGACTTCATTGTCATTTTCCGAGATGATTTCTCAACCATTTTTTAAATTTGTGTAGTCATCGTCGTGTGTGAGGGAGTCATGGTTCGTAATCCAAAAATAGATTCAAAATCA
This sequence comes from Acer saccharum, assembly GCA_030490815.1. Classification (NCBI taxonomy): domain Eukaryota; kingdom Viridiplantae; phylum Streptophyta; class Magnoliopsida; order Sapindales; family Sapindaceae; genus Acer; species Acer saccharum. The sequence continues at coordinate 23,201,605 of CM059872.1, read as the reverse complement.
GAGTTCGGATTCCCAAGATACAGCTGAAGAACGTAAGGGAGCACGCGAGAGGCGAAGGTGGCCAAGAGGCCACGTGTGGCCCAAGCAGTAGGCCCCACAGCTAGAGGGGCTGTCTGCCCCCGTGCGGCCCACGCGCCCCCCACGGGCTGGGTGATGTGGCCATGCCTGATTGGCTCCTTTTTGCTGACTTTCTCCTCCATTTAATCCTCTCTCCTTCCCTCCAAACATTTTTGAAAATTTTCAAGAACACTTTCAAAAATTCTGCAGAAATTCTTCAAGTTTTTGTTTTAGTATTTTGATCATAACTTTCTCATACGAACTCAAAATCGATTGATTCAAAAGCCAAAATTGTTGGTTTTGATGAGAGCTACAAACCCCAAGCATTTCCAGAGGTAGCTAACTTCACCATTTTTCCCAGTAGACTGATCTTCAGTACGTGGTCAAGGTTGTTTTTGTTCAACTTCTTCTTTTTCATTTCATCTTTGATCATCTCTTTGATTCTTACTATTTGATTGATGAAATATGTTGAGAAGGATGTTAGATCATATGCTAGGGGTGTTTGATCATTTGTCAATTGAGTTTTAGCTTTGTGATTTCTATTGAACATATATGTGCTAAACTTGATTTTGTTTGAAATTGATTCTAGAAAATATATATATGATGTGCCTCATGTTATTTTCTAGATTTAATTTCATGATCTAAGAACTAGGTTTTTAGTGTGATATATTGAATATTCATATCTTGTTCTTATTGATTTACATGTCTTGATTTCTAGATAATTTTGTGACTGTGTATCGAAAGTATATTCTAGATTATCATTGAACATGTACATTTAGCTTGATTGATCATCTAGCTTAATTTGATTGTGCTTGCATCATTTGCATCACTTTGATCATAGCCTTGCATTAGGTTGAAGTCTCTAGCAAAGTGAGTGAAGCTTTGTGGATAGAGCAAGGAAGTCTTGATTAGAGTCGGGAGGACTCGGATAATCAAGCAAGGAGACTTGTTTAGGGTCGGGAGGATCCGGATAGGCAAGCAAGAAATCTTCCTAGAGACGTGAGAGTCTTGGATAGGAAGTTTCTTTCTAGAGGTGTAGGACACATCTCGGATAGGAAGTAGGCTTGGTGATTCACTAGCCCGAGGGTAGATTAAGAGTTGATAGCTTGAGCGGATATCATAAGTTGATAGCTTGAGTGTGTAAATCATTTTTCACATAGTGGATTGCTTTGCCGGTGGTTGTGGTATCAACCCGTGGATGTTTCCTCTTTGAGGTTTTACCACGTAAAAACACTTGTGTTCATTTTTGTTTTTACTTTTCTTTATCTTCCATATCTTACATTGATTGCATATCTTGTAAATTGATTAACTCTTGTATTAGTGAAATCAATTCATTTGCTAAATCTAATCAAGTGTGCATTTTATTTGTTATATTCCGCATCATTTTTAATATTGGAAGAATTTGAGTCTATACCTATTCACCCCCCCTCTAGGTATATTTTGCACTACTACTTAAGGGAAATTTCATTTGGTATCAGAACGAGTGTCTAGACGCACTTAGATAGATCCTTTCTTTGTAGTGTTTTGTGTTTTTGTTTGTTATAATCATGATTAAGGAAGTGTGTTCCTATGTGGCTTCTTTTGTTGAACATATTGACTTAGATGAGAAAAAGATCGATGATCTTACTTTTGAAAATGAACGTTTATCCAAAGTCAATATGTCCCTCAACAAGAAGCTAGAGAATCATGCTCTTGGCTTAAAAGAATTCAATGAACTTAAAGACAAGATCTTAAGTCTAGAATTGAATCTAAAAGATAGCAATGATAGACTTAGCATCTTGAAGCAAGAAATTGAGCAAAGGGATATTTCTCTTGTTAGTGCTAAAAGGCTAGAAAATATGCTTAAAGCCAAAATTAGTGAGCACTTAACTCAAGAGAAAAAGTATGAACAATGGCTAGATAAATCATGTAAAGATGTTATGTTTATTGATGACATAGCGGAAAAATATGCCATTAAATTTACGATGCTTTGTGAGAAACTTGATGAGGCTAATAATATGATTAGCAAGATGTCATCTAGCTCTAACAAAGTTGAAACCCTCATTAAAAGTGGAAAGTATCTATGTGACAAAAGAGGTTTGTGTTATATCAATAAGAAGGAGACTCCTTCATCTAACAAATCTACTTTTGTCAAAGCAAGCATTGAAACAAATGTAGGTACACTCACTCAAGGTAAAGCTATGAAAGCTACCGGATGTGCCTCTTCATCAACAAGGATATTCAATGGAAGAACACAACAACATAAACATCAAGGAGCATCAACCTCAAATGCAAGAGGTGGAGCATCAAGGGTTACACATCAAAGATGAAAAATTATGAGAAGTCCAAAGGAGTTGGAAGCAAATGCAAATGGTAAATTTCTCAAATTTATTCCTATTTGTCATCATTGTAATATGGTAGGACATATTCGACCTAGATGCTTTGAGTATATTCGGAAATGCAAACTTGATAATGCTTTTCATGATATGTCTTTGAATGGACCTAGGCAATCATCCATGTATGGTGAAAGTATACAAACGAAGTTAAATTGCTTAAAGCATACCTAGAGAGAGAGAGGGGGGGGGGGGGGGTGAACAGGTTTTTACACCTTTTTCAATCCCTTGAACAAACTTTCGTTTGTCCCTCAAGGTAGCCTTACACACAACACAATAAGCCAAGGAAGACACACATAGACAATACGATAATACAATCATAAGAGCAAAGTCTAAGTATATCAACTAGTTATGTGAGGTATAAGAAAAATAAACACAACAACAAAGTAAGCTTGTATTTCAATAGATGTTCAATGAGTTACAAGAGTGATTAAAATGTCACTATACAAAATTACAATATACAAAAGAATCATAGATACAAAATTGATCAATAGAATGAATTCACTAATCACACTATACAAAGTCTTGCTTCACAATACATCACATGTGAATATTATGAATCAAGATAATAAAATATACAATTAAAATATAAGAGAAAGAGATAGGAAGAATTAACACAAGAGATTTTTTAACGTGGTAAAACCTCCAAGGAGGAAACATCCACGGGTTGAACTACAACCATTGGGTACTATACTATTGGAAAGTAAACATAGAACATTCACAAAGTGACCAATCTTTAGCTCACCCAACCTAGTGAAGTCTAAGCCTACCCAACCCTATTGGAAAGTGTGAAATCCCTCAATGATGCGAAACCACCATATATTGGACACCACACACAACCAACATCGATGGTAGATTAGAAACTCCTCAAGAGTGCATACACCTCCCGTGTACCTCGTTCTATCGGAGTCTATGTCTAACCATACGCCTAGGCCTACCAATACAATAGCCAACTCCCTATCCAAGGCACTCTTTCCTCTAGGGAGCCTCCCATGCATGACTATCCGAGTCCTCCCGACTCTAGCCATGACTCCTTGCTTACCTATCCGAGTCATCCCGACTCTAGGCAAGACTTCTTGCTTGGCTATCCGAGTCACCCCGACTCTAACCAAGACTTCATGCCTTTTACAAGGACTTCCTAGTGTGATCATGTGAATGCAAATGATGCAAACAATCAATACAACATAGAACATGTGATCAATACATTCTATGGCACAAATAGACCTAAACATGTGATATCACAAGTAATCAAGTCTAGATGCAAAATACGAGAATAAAACCCTAAGCATGTGAAACACCAAACACATACGCTCAAAGTCTCATTCACATATACAACACTTGAATCAACATATATTCATGAAGTACAAATTCAAGATGCTATCAATATACAATTAAATGCTAGATATATGAGATTAAAATCAATCAATATTCTAGTAAAAAATATAGAGCAAGGATTTGAGATTTTCATCAATCAAAACCTAGATTCTCTAAATCACAAACAAATACACAAATCCTAGATTTCATCAATCAAAGGATCAAATCAAATATCAAGGTCATTTAACACAAAATTAATTCAATTAAGTTCCAAACAACCTAAGATGCCATTCTAATCACAATACAACTCACAAACATATGTAAAACCTAGAATCATAGAAACTAGTCAACATTAGTCCACAAATTGACTTTCAATTAGAATGATAATCAAGCTATCTTTCTCAATAGCTTTTACCAAACATAAACATAGATATAGAAGAAGAAACCCCAAGCAAATGGAAGGTCAAAAAGAAAGAAATCCCAAAGTTAAGTCCAATACCTTGGATTCTATAGCTGGTTCGGAAATCAGTGTGTGACCACAAGAAATCTCGATCAAACAGCCACCAAACCACTTGGAGATGATAGAGGACTCAAATACAAACACTCTTCAACTTGAATCACTCAAATCCGACTCCGGATGAGGAAGATATGGTGTTTTGAAAATCTAAAAAACTGGAGAGAATTCATTACGGGAAAACCAAATTTTTCTTCTTAAAAATTTCAAATGGAGAGAGAGAGGGAAGATATAGGAAGAGAGAGAAGACCAAACCAACCAATGGTGTAAGGCCACGTCACCCCCTGGCCGTGGGGGGTGCGTGGCCCACACGGGGGCAGAGGCCCCTCAAGGCCGTGGGGCCCACAGCCACAAACACGGCCAGCCCAAGTGGCCTCACGGCCTGGGCTGTCTTCTCGCGCGCTCCTTCGGTTCTTCAGCCCGTATCTTGGGCATCCAAACTCCGATTTCGAATCCGTTTCTGGATTACGAACTGTGACTCTCTCACGCACGATGATGACTACACAACTTTGAAAAACAGTTGAGAAATCATCTCAGAAAACATCGATGAAGTCAACTGAACGAATTAGAACGAAAAGTAGCGTAGCTACATCGTTTGGACTCGAAACTACATGAATGAGTAACTGAAACGACCGGAACTCAATAAGGAATCATAATAGAGCATGTTCAAGTCCAAATATAAAAATATGGAAACATATAAACACAAAGACACACACATATGCTAGTTTCCGGACATAGTCCTAGAAAATGCAAAACACAAAGTTTATCAACATAATAGGAATGCATGAGCATATTTTGCCAAGTGTGTGAAAGTGATATATAAATGAAATTAAATCATGAAGGAACACACAAGAATGCTATGTGTGTGTGTGTGCCTAGCCTTGTAAGAGATATGAGGTCCTTTAATACCTTTGTTGACCAATGATGCACGAATCTCTTAAAAGTCGGCTTCTTGAATGAATTGTGGTTAAGACGTCCTTCGTCTTCTTAATTCTTCAATATACTAACCACTAAACATTACAAGATAAACACGTTTTGATATGGAATTGATGCCAACACTAACTATAAACCTTACAGTCTCCCCCTTTGGCAAATTCCATGTCAAAACCCCTAAACAAACACTAAAACAATTACAAAGAAAATTTGGTCACAATGAGTACAATGAGTTACACATATAGACACAGATTAACAACCAAAACAAGTCTTGAACTTCAACTTGGTCTTCTCTTGATATCACCTAAAAAGAACTTGAAAGCACAAGAATATCCAAGAGACAACAAATATGGCAATATCCAATCTTAGGCAAGAAAATAGTAACATATAAGTTCAAATGGATCAAGTATGCTCCCCCTTAATACATACTATCCATCAAATATTCTAAGCCAAGATTCAACAACAAAAAATATTACATGCCATAAAGTTCAAGCTAGATACCAAATATACAAACATATAAAACAACTAAAATGAGACTAAGTAAGCTAGATTTCTCCCATGTGTTTCTCATATTTCTCCCCCTTTTTGACATGATATGAAGCCAAAGGGAAAGAGTAAGAAAAATATACCTCATGAAGCTCTCTAGCCACTTGTGCCACCAAGGAAAGAAGAATGGTGTGCGGATCTCACATATTGCCTTGTTGGAGTTGATTTTCTTTCCAACTCTTTGATCCTTTCATCTTGAACAACAAGCTTGGCACTAAGGTCTTCAATCTTCCTTTGTGACGCCTCAATCAACCTATGAGATTCTTCAACCTCATTCCTCAATTTTAAAGCCCAACTAGGAAGAGCGGGTGAGCTAGGGACATGGTTAGAATCAAGAGAATCACCAAAAAGCCTAAATACATCATTAGACTTTCCCTTGTCCTTGTATGACATGGATGCCATACGTTTCTCACTCAACTTCTCTAAGGGAGGAAGCTTAACATCACCATCAAGATTCCTCACACCTTTAGCTAAGCACAATTGAGTTATAAACCCCGGAAAAGCCAATTTCTTATCCAAACGACTAGTACAAGCTGCAATTTCAATTTGCTCTACAAGCAATTCACCAAGGTTTATAGGTTTGTTAGTCACCAAGGCATATACAATCTTAATTTTGTCTCTATTATGCTCCGAAGCATTAGTAGAAACAACAAGATTGGAGCACACAAATAAATGCCAAAATGCACTAATTTTTGTTAACTCACCTTGCTTAATAAAAGCACGTTTCCCCCACACAAAATTACTATCATCATATAGAGTCCTACCCATTAAATCAAGGTTTTCCAAGATGTCAACATCAAGGAATTCCGATTCAATGTCATCGGGCAAGTCTAGAAATTCATTAACCTTCCTAGAACAAACTCTAAAGACAACTTTCCTTATGCTTAGAGTAGCACTCATCACAGTAGAACTAGATTTGTAAGCATGATAAAACTCTCTAACAACGGTCTCATTAGAGATTCCTAACATGTTCACCCATGAATTCCAATTTCTACTCTTAAGCACATCATAAACATAGAATCCAACACAAGAGTCCAAGTCAATACCTCTTTCTTGAATAAGCTTTTTGCAACCAAAAATTCCCAATTCATCCACTTTGTTAGCTTTGGAAATTTTGGAAGAAGTTGTAGGTTTGGACTTGTGATGTAGCGGAAGCTTACGAGAAAAACCTGCAAGAAACAAATTAGAACAACCTACTAATATCTGTTGATCCGCGCACGGATGCCAGATATCAGGCTACTGATAACATTCAACTTCGCGCACGAAGGATTGTTAAAAGGCTTCAATTACGAATAGTGAATTGCAAAACTTGACTAACAAGAAAACCCTAAACAAACGGGAAAGAATCCTAAATGGAAAAGATATCAAATCTCCTAAAATCAAAAGAATTCTAAAACATTAAAAACCTTTCTAAAAGGGAAATAATTAATAACCTAATTACATATAAACTAAAAGGAAATAAAATAAACGTATCAAATCATGACGATAATTGGAAATAATAATTAAAGCAATAATTGTCTTGCCGCGCACGAAACTTAACAGCCAAATTCGGACATGCTGGAGCTCGTTATAGAAGATGGAGTCTTCATAACATTTGTAGGGCTCGTCTTGGGCTTTCCGGAAACATATTATAATAGACAATCCGATCCCATATGCCCTCTGTAGAGGTCCACGAAGTTTAGACCTGATCATCTCGTCCAGCTCACAGTGTCCAGCTGTTGTCCAGCTCAAGTCTTCGCGCAATAATCTAAATGGCCAAATTTGAGCCTGTTGTGATCTGTTAAGGAGGACGAAGTCTTCATAACATATGTAGGGCTCGTCTTGGGCTTTCCGAAAACATATTATAATGTTAATTTGGAGTTCGTTTGCCCTCTGAAAAGGCCCCCGAAATTTGCCCATTCTGACAGTTAAAACCATTCCGAGTTTTTGCTTCCTTCTTTTCGCACCCTTCGTCTTTGAGTCTATTCCTCCACTCCATGAAATCCAAACCTTAGTTTGCCATATTGTCTTTGACGGCTGCATCAACTTGTCAATGGGAGTTGAAGAAGTATTTCCACCAATCTTCTTTACTTTTCCCATAATCTTGCTATACAAAAACAAACTAAAAACCAAAGTGAGAGGAAACAAAGAAACAAATAAAGAAACCAATAAACATATACAAAGGCAAAACACTATATTCAATAAATCACCATGCGAGTAAGAATTTATCATAGCATCTTCATGATTTATCAAAAATAAGAATAATGCCAATAAAAAACAACCTTGAAGAACATGTGAACATGTCATAAAAGAGAACAAGAATTTAGCATATTATGCTCCCCCTTGACAAGTGCCTCATCTAAAATCAAGATAGACAAATGTTCACAAAAATCACCACACAATCACATCACAAGCAATTTTATTAGATTTGCAAATAAGCTTCACATATCTAAGAGAGTTACATCAAGATTTTCAATCACTCTCATATGTCATCAAAAATTGCTAAAGTATCAAAAATACTAATTAAGCAGAAGTGAGTGTGTGAAGATTTTGCTTCAAGTATATGAAAAGAAGTAGTTTGATAATCAAGCATGCAAACAATTTCAACATCTATTCATCTTAGGCCTTTGCATAAAAGGTCAAACCGGTTATCATCCGAAATTTTGCTTATAAAGAGAATAGATTTCAACATGTGAGCGTGTGTGTGCATGTGGCTCGTCAACCCGAGCTCATTTGATTATTCAACTATACTCCAAAAGCCCTTTTTTTTAATTTTTTTTATTTAGGCTTGAATCAAAGATTTTTTTTTTTTTTTTTTTTTTTTATGATTCAATTCAACACTTCTTTGATTTTTCTAACAAAAACATATACACCTCATGGCGGCTTTCACTCATCACAATGGCGTAGCCCTTTCCTACATTGGGTGGCTTTACAACCAAGGTGTGTAGCCCTTTCCATAAGGGTGCTCGTTGAGTTCTATGTTGCCGAAGCAAATGGATACCAACCATTGGTCATTTTTAAATGTACTAGTCCTTAGGACTTCAAGGTGTATCCAAAGCGAACATCAATCAAGCTCAACATACTTAACAAAACATACAAGAGAAGCAAAGTGCATTTTTGAAACCAATTTCAAGGCTTAAAAGCACATGACCTAGAACAAGTAAAGAGACTTACTTAAGATCTCTACTTCTCAAGAGAGTAGCTATCAAAGAATATGAAGCTCACATTATTCAAAAATTAGCCACTCAACAATCATACAAATAACAACACACTTCATGAAATAAGATCAATGTGAACACTTATCACCAAAAGATCTTAAACTAGCAAATGTCAAAGAGGACCATATAAACACTATACTAGTTCTCAATTATGACATGCTTCATGAATGTGATACAAACAATGAGTTGATAGATGAAAAATCAAATAAGCAAGCAATATGATATAGAGATACCTTCGCTAGCTATTTTCACCAAATACAATACCTTCACCCTTTTTATGAGTCCTCTTGGCTTGTAAGTTCTCATGACTACAAGTTATAGGTATGTCGATTCCAAGAGACTAAAGACAATGTAAACCAACTCAAACAAAAAAAAAAAAAAATGACTTTCTCTAAAAGCCATAACAATAATGTTACCATATAGATTCCAAAAAAAAACTTCTCAAAAGTTAATCAACAAATTTTGACTATCATAACAAACAAAGTGAGATAGCTAAGTTCATGTCAAGTTGTAAAGATACAAAGCAAAAGCTAAGCTTCTTATCAACAACACTAGTCTTAAAGCTAACTCACAAGTGCAACTTACACTAATGGTAAGAGCACTCACCCTTGACAAATTTTGTCTTGGGTGGATATACACAAACATCATCAAGATTCTCTTTGACCACAATGTTGAACCTAGAGTAAAGTTCTTCCACAACTTGATTCACAATAATATCATTAATACTCTTTTTCTCAACATTGTTAGCAACACATGCAAGGTCAAATTTTGAAGGATATGCATTCTTCACCTTCCGGACATTCTTAACATGCTTTAAAAAATTATCATGCTTTCCATATTCAAAAGCTTTAGCATGCATAGAATTAGGTCCAATCTCTCTATTCCTAGATGCATTTTCTAAGTAGCAATATTCAATGAATTTATAGCACTTGGGCTTGATATGGCCTAAGGTATTGCAAAAATGACATATGGGAACAAAAGGAGAGATTTTACCTTCCGGTGGTGGTGGAGGACAAATGGGAGTTTCAAGGGGTACCTTATTCTTCAATTTGTTCTTCTTCTTGGAACGTCTCTTCTTAGGAGCTTTCTCTTCAATGATAGCTTTGCTAGTAGGAAGTGATGCTTCTATGAGCTTCTCTTCAACCACCGCTACACTTGAGCTACCTAAGTACATATTAGAGATGATCCTATCCTTTTCAAGCAAAGTACCCTCAACTTCGCAAAGCTTCTTTTCAATAGCATTCTTTTCACGCAAGAGCCTACGAGTTGTAGCAACAAACTCATCCACTTGAATCTTGATCAAGTCCTCCTTCTCATCAATCTCACTTAAGGCTATTTTCAACTTCTCCTCAAGAAACTTCACCTTAGCCAAAAGATCAATGTAGGTCGGATTATCATTTAAACACTCTTGATGACTTTGATCAATCTCCTTATCCAACGAATCTTGATTTACATCCTCTAGAGTAGAGTGAGAAGCCATGAATGCAACAAAGTTGCTCACTAGCTCTTCATCACTAGAAGACTCATCACTTGAGCTCTCCTCATCACTAGAGTCATCATCTTCACTCCATGTAGCCGCCATAGCCTTTCCTTTCTTGTCCTTCTTAGAATCACCACTAGGACAATCCGAAGCATAATGTCCAAGCTTCTTGCACTTGAAGCATTGAACATTCCTATTGCTCTTAGCATGGCCACTCCTCTCATGAGGTGAAGTAAAGGACTTCTTGACTTCCTTGTCCCTTGAGTACTTGCCACTTGACTTGGCACCTTTCCTCATGAACTTCCTAAACTTCCTAACCAATAACGCCATCTCCTCATCATCATCGCTACTACTAGCTTCCTTGACAACCTTAAGAGCTAAACCCTTGTTCTTAGCCTTTGGTTTCATACACGTCTCAAAACTTTGAAGAGATCCTAGCAACTCATCTATGCTCATGACGTCAACGCATTTACTCTCATCAATGGCGGTAACCTTGGCTTTGAACCTCTTTGGAAGTGATCTAAGAATCTTCCAATTTAGCCTCTCACCGGAGATAGGAGTACCAAGTGCTTGGCATTGGTTGGCGATGTCTAGTAGCTTATCTTGGAAGTAAACAAACTTGTCTTCCACACCCATTTGCAAAACCTCAAATTGGGAAGTGAGCAATTGAAGACGAGACTTCTTCACCGCTTTAGTCCCCTCATTGGTGACTTGGAGAGCCTCACATGCCTCCTTAGCGGTTTCTAGGTTTTGAATGTAGGAAAATTGCCTACTATCAACACCTCCGAAAATAGCATTCACCGCCCGATGATGCCATTTTGCTAACTCAAACTCATTAGTAGACCACTCACTCCTAGGCTTGGAAACGGTCACTCCATCCTCAATCTTGTTAGGAGCAAGGTAACCTTCTTCAACGGTCATCCAAGCTCTCTCATCAATAGATCGAATGTAAGCCTTCATCCTCAATTTCCAAAACCCATAGTTGTGACCCTTGAGAAGAGGAGACCTAGAATTCGAAGCCCCTTCGGTCATCACATCATCTTGGAAAACCATACTAGCAAAAACCTAAGCAATCCACACGTAAGTATAAACCGGATCATGTCGAGTGCCGTCCGATGACCCGCTCTGATACCAATTGAAAGTATACAAACGAAGTTAAATTGCTTAAAGCATACCTAGAGGGGGGGTGAATAGGTTTTTACACCTTTTTCAATCCCTTGAACAAACTTTCGTTTGTCCCTCAAGGTAGCCTTACACACAACACAATAAGCCAAGGAAGACATACATAGACAATACGATAATACAATCATAAGAGCAAAGTCTAAGTATATCAACTAGTTATGTGAGGTATAAGAACAAATAAACACAACAACAAAGTAAGCTTGTATTTCAATAGATGTTCAATGAGTTACAAGAGTGATCAAAATGTCACTATACAAAAATTACAATATACAAAAGAATCATAGATACAAAATTGATCAATAGAATGAATTCACTAATCACACTATACAAAGTCTTGCTTCACAATACATCACATGTGAATATTATGAATCAAGATAATAAAATATACAATTAAAATATAAGAGAAAGAGATAGGAAGAATTAACACAAGAGATTTTTTAACGTGGTAAAACCTCCAAGGAGGAAACATCCACGGGTTGAACTACAACCATTGGGTACTATATTATTGGAAAGTAAACATAGAACATTCACAAAGTGACCAATCTTTAGCTCACCCAACCTAGTGAAGTCTAAGCCTACCCAACCCTATTGGAAAGTGTGAAATCCCTCAATGATGCGAAACCACCATATATTGGACACCACACACAACCAACATCGATGGTAGATTAGAAACTCCTCAAGAGTGCATACACTTCCCGTGTACCTCGTTCTATCGGAGTCTATGTCTAACCATACGCCTAGGCCTACCAATACAATAGCCAACTCCCTATCCAAGGCACTCTTTCCTCTAGGGAGCCTCCCATGCATGACTATCCGAGTCCTCCCGACTCTAGCCATGACTCCTTGCTTACCTATCCGAGTCATCCCGACTCTAGGCAAGACTTCTTGCTTGGCTATCCGAGTCACCCCGACTCTAACCAAGACTTCATGCCTTTTACAAGGACTTCCTAGTGTGATCATGTGAATGCAAATGATGCAAACAATCAATACAACATAGAACATGTGATCAATACATTCTATGGCACAAATAGACCTAAACATGTGATATCACAAGTAATCAAGTCTAGATGCAAAATACGAGAATAAAACCCTAAGCATGTGAAACACCAAACACATACGCTCAAAGTCTCATTCACATATACAACACTTGAATCAACATATATTCATGAAGTACAAATTCAAGATGCTATCAATATACAATTAAATGCTAGATATATGAGATTAAAATCAATCAATATTCTAGTAAAAAATATAGAGCAAGGATTTGAGATTTTCATCAATCAAAACCTAGATTCTCTAAATCACAAACAAATACACAAATCCTAGATTTCATCAATCAAAGGATCAAATCAAATATCAAGGTCATTTAACACAAAATTAATTCAATTAAGTTCCAAACAACCTAAGATGCCATTCTAATCACAATACAACTCACAAACATATGTAAAACCTAGAATCATAGAAACTAGTCAACATTAGTCCACAGATTGACTTTCAATTAGAATGATAATCAAGCTATCTTTCTCAATAGCTTTTACCAAACATAAACATAGATATAGAAGAAGAAACCCCAAGCAAATGGAAGGTCAAAAAGAAAGAAATCCCAAAGTTAAGTCCAATACCTTGGATTCTATAGCTGGTTCGGAAATCAGTGTGTGACCACAAGAAATCTCGATCAAACAGCCACCAAACCACTTGGAGATGATAGAGGACTCAAATACGAACACTCTCCAACTTGAATCACTCAAATCCGACTCCGGATGAGGAAGATATGGTGTTTTGAAAATCTAAAAAACTAGAGAGAATTCCTTATGGGAAAACCAAATTTTTCTTCTTAAAAATTTCAAATGGAGAGAGAGAGAGAAGATATAGGAAGAGAGAGAAGACCAAACCAACCAATGGTGTAAGGCCACGTCACCCCCTGGCCGTGGGGGGCGCGTGGCCCACACGGGGGCAGAGGCCCCTCAAGGTCGTGGGGCCCACGGCCACACACACGGCCAGCCCAAGTGGCCTCACGGCCTGGGCTGTCTTCTCGCACTCTCCTTCGGTTCTTCAGCCCGTATCTTGGGCATCCGAACTCCGATTTCAAATTTATTTTTGGATTACGAACCATGACTCTCTCATGCACGATGACGACTACACAACTTTGAAAAACGGTTAAGAAATCATCTCAGAAAACATTGATGAAGTCAACTCAACGAATGAGAATGAAAAGTAGCGTAGCTACATCGTTTGGACTCGAAACTACATGAATGAGTAACCGAAACGATCAGAACTCAATAAGGAATCATAATAGAGCATGTTCAAGTCCAAATACAAAAATACGAAAACATACAAACACAAAGACACACACATATGCTAGTTTCCGGACATAGTCCTAGAAAATGCAAAACACAAAGTTTATCAACATAATATGAATGCATGAGCATATTTTGCCAAGTGTGTAAAAGTGATATATAAATGAAATTAAATCATGAAGGAACACACAAGAATGCTATGTGTGTGTGTGTGCGCCTAGCCTTGTAAGAGATATGAGGTCCTTTAATACCTTTGTTGACCAATGATGCACGAATCTCTTAAAAGCCGGCTTCTTGAATGAATTGTGGTTGAGACGTCCTTCGTCTTCTTAATTCTTCAATATACTAACCACTAAACATTACAAGATAAACACGTTTTGATATGGAATTGATGCCAACACTAACTATAAACCTTGCATATGGATATAGAAATAGACCTAGGAAGACCTTGGAAAAGCATGTTGTGAAGAATGTTGTTGATGACTTGCTTGCTAAATATTGTGTTGTGCCTCACTCTACTATGCATAAGAAAGTTGATAATGCTTTGTTTGATATTTTTGAAAATGTGACCAATGAGGTCAAGGTGCATGTTAAAAAGACTAACATTGAGTCAAAGCATGTTAGAAGTAAGAGTGAGAGGCATGTTGTGAAAAATGTGTGGATTAGAAAAAACACATATAAATGTCATGTTGCACAATATGCTTTACGTGCCAACTCCTCCTATTCTTGGTGCCTAGATAGCGGTTGCTCTAGGAACATGACCGGGAACAAAGAGTTCTTTAAGAATCTTGTTTTAAAGGATGGAGGTTGGGTTACTTTTGGTGATGGTACCAAAAAGCAAGTTCTTGGCAATGGAACAATTTGTATCCCTGGATTGCCTAAACTTCGCAATACTTTGTATGTTGATGGGTTACAAGCTAACTTGATAAGCATTACTCACTTGTGTGAAATTTTTAAAGAAGTTAGCTTTAACAAAGATGTGTGCACTATAATTGATAAAAAGGGCAATGTTGTCCTAAGAGTCAAAAGGTCTATAGACAATTGCTATTGTCTTGAGATAGATCCTTTAACTTGCAACATGGCACATGAGTGCAACAAGCTTGATTTGTGGCATCAACGTTTGGGTCACATGAATTTTAAAGATTTGAAAAAGCTTGAAAAACATGGCATTGTTAGAGGTCTTCCTAATCTTGGTAAAAAGCTTGAGGTGGTTTGTGAACCTTGCCAATTAGGTAAGCAAACCAAAGTGTCTCATAAGAAAAATTCTTACATAGCTACCAAGAGACCTTTAGAACTTGTATACATGGACCTAATGGGGCCAATTCAAACCGAGAGCATCAATGGCAAAAAGTACATTTTTGTATGCGTTGATGACTTCTCTAGGTTTACTTAGGTTTATTTTCTTAGAAACAAGACCGAAGCTTTTGATTACTTTAAAAAGTTTTGTAATCAAGTTCAAAATTAAAAAGGTCTTGATATCAAGAAAATATGTTGCATTAGGAGTGATCATGGGACGAAATTTGAAAATGCAAAATTTAGTGAGTTTTGTGATGGTTTAGGGATTTCTCATGAGTTCTCTGCTCCTAGATTTCCTCAACAAAATGGTGTTGTTGAGAGGAAAAACCGTGTCTTGCAAGAGATGGCTAGGGTCATGCTCAATAGCAAGAAAGTCCCTAGAAACCTATGGGCCGAGGCAGTCAATACCGCTTGTTATGTGTCTAATCATGTTTTTAAGAGGCCCGGCACAAAACAAACGTCCTATGAGCTGTGGAAGGGCAAGAAGCCCAATGTGAGTTACTTCCACACTTTTGGGAGTAAATGTTATATTTTGAATGATAGAGATCACTTAGGAAAGTTTGATGCTAAGAGTGATGTTAGTCTCTTTCTTGGGTATGCTATTAATAGTCGTGCATATAGAGTCTTTAATTTGACTACTAAGACTATCATGGAGTCTATCAATGTGAAGATATGTATGTTGAACAACCTAAGGGTTTTGTAGACCCACACTCGCCTAATCATGTGTTTAAATTGAAAAAGGCTCTCTATGGCCTTAAACAAGCTCCAAAAGCTTGGGATGATAGGTTGACTCAATATCTTATTGATAACCAATATAGGAGAGGTGGCATTGATAGAACTTTGTTTATCAAACATCATGATCATGATATTTTTGTTGCACAAATATATGTTGATGACATTGTTTTTGGGTCTACTAATAAAACCAAGGTTGATGAATTTGTAAGTGTTATGTCAAGTGAATTTGAAATGAGCATGGTGGGTGAGTTGAATTATTTTCTAGGAATGCAAGTAAAGCAAACTAGCATGGGCATAATGTTGAATCAATCTAAATATGCTAAAAATCTAGTTAAGAGATTTGGCCTAGAAAATGGAAAAGATTTTGAAACTCCCATGAGCACCACTTTAAAACTTGACAAAGATGAAAAAGGGAAAAGTGTTGACCAAAGCCTTTATAGAAGCATGATAGGTAGTCTACTTTACCTAACGTCTAGTAGACCCGACATTGGCTTTAGTGTAGGCTTGTGTGCTAGATTCCAAGCAAATCCCAAGGAATCTCATTTAAAAGCCGTCAAGAGGATCATTAGGTACATCAAAGGAACTCATAGTCTTGGTCTATTCTATTCATTTGATACCAATGATATCCTTGTAGGCTATTGTGATGCAAATTGGGCGGGAAACATAGATGACCGTAAAAGCACATCGGGTGGTTGCTTTTATGTTGGTAATAACTTGGTTTCTTGGTCAAGTAAGAAACAAAATTCGGTTTCCCTTTCCTCTTCCGAAGCCGAATACATTGCGGCCAGAAGTGCTTACACACAATTACTTTGGATGAAACAAATCCTTATGGATTATGAGATAGAACAAGGAAAAATGACACTTTATTGTGATAACTTAAGTGCCATTAATATCTCTAAAAATCCGGTTCAACACTCCCGCACAAAACACATAGACATTAAGCATCATTTCATTAAAGACCTAGTTGAACATTCTATTGTTACTCTAGAGCATTTACCTACTAAAAATCAACTTGTGGACTTGTTCACTAAGCCCTTGGACAAAGAGAGGTTTAAAACTCTTAGAATGTCCATTGGCATGATTTGAGTTGATTGATGTCTTTGTGTGATTGTGAGTGGCTTGATGAGCAAAACTTTAATTGAATATCATTATCTTTGAGAGCTACTCACTTGAGAAGTAGTGATCTTAAACAAATATCTTTTATTGTTTCTAGATCATGCACTTGAGCTTGAAAATCTTATTTTTGAAAAGTGCACTAATGCTTCTCTTATATGTTTTAGTTTTGAGTTTTTTGTGGTTGAATATGTGTAGATAATGGATGCATCTAGAAGTTTATTGCTAAGTACATGATAGATGATCTATGGTATGTATCCATTTTGCTTTGGCACTACATAGTAATCAACGAGCACCCTCATGGAAAGGGCTACACACCTTGGTTGTGAAGCCACCCAATGTAGGAAAGGGCTACGCCATTGTGATGAGTGAAAGCCGCCATGAGGAGTATATGTTTTTCTTAGTAAAATCAAAGAAGTGTTGAAATGAATCATAAAAAAATTCTTTGATTCAAGCCTAAAACAAAACAAAAAGGCTTATGGTGTATAGTTGAGAATTGTGAAAAAGCTCGGGTTGACAAATAGAAACGGGGAAAACGAGCCACATGCACACACATGCTCATATGTTGATATCTATTCATTTTAAAAGCAAAAATCCGGATGAATATCGGTTTGACCTATTTTTGGAAAGGCTTTAGAAGGATAGGTGTGGATAGAGTTTGCATGTTGATATCACAATTACTCCTACTATATATGTGAGAAGCATTCACACACACACATTTTGCTTATGTGCTTGATTCATTAGCAATGTGAGAATATTTTTGAGAGATTAATGAAAATCTATGATTCTCTCTTGGACTTTGAAAAGTTATGAAATATTTTCTCTTATTGCTTGATTGTGTGATTGTGTGATGTCCCTTGTGAACAAATCTACTTGGTGGTAATATGTGGAGCATATGTTAAGGGGGAGCTTTGGTTTATTCAACTTCGCTCTCTATACGATTTGTTTGCTTAATATCTCGTTCTTTATCTCTTGTGTCCCTTGTCTATTCCTTGACAAAAAGGGGGAGAAAATGTATACCTCACCATGTTTGATATTGGGGAGATTTTGTATACTTCACACCTTATGTGGAAAAATGTTCCAATTGTATGAATTATATTCCTCTTTACGCTTAATTGTGACTTTGTCTTAAGGGGGAGAATTCTTGTCTTAAGGGGGAGAAAGAATTCTTTCTTGATAATGTTAAAGATGGTTGGTCCTTGGGAATTAGGAAATTAAGGGAATGCTTTAATATGAAAATATTTTATTCACTTGAGATAATGCATTTTTGTATGAGATAAGGGATGTCTTCTATATTTGTTTTTGGTTAATAACTCACCATTCTTCTTTAGAGAAGATCTCTTGTTTGTTTTGCTATTTTCTCTCATAGGTACTTTGAAGACCAAAAGAGGAATTCTTGAAGACTTGAAGACTTTTTAATCTAGGAATCTCTTTGTAATGTGAGGATGAGAGTATGCTATCAATTTGAGTTAATTGGAGTGAAACATTGTATGGTGAGGTTGAGGTTTTGCCAATGGAATAACCAAAGGGGGAGATTGTAAGATCTTAGATTTGTGTTAGCTTGATTCCATTGCAAAACACTTTTTGTTTGTATTGCTTAGTTTCTTAGGTGTTTCGTGATTAGATCAAGCTTCAAATAAGGAAAGCAACGTCGCATGCAAAGTTCGTCTTCAAGAGGAAATGTGCTTATTTGGATGCTAAGGTATCGAGATACTTCTTCCTCTTGCAAGGCATAAGGGCACACACACACAATTCATACATGTGTGTCCCTGCATCATAATTCAAACATTTGGTATAACACTTTCACACACTTCTTAGTATGCACATGCATTGATCTCTAATAGATAAACATTGTAAAATTGCATGCTTTGTGACTATCTCTTTGATATGGCATGCTTGTGTGAATTAGTGTTTGTATGTTTCCGTATTTTTGTATTTGGACTTGAATATGTTCTTATTTGATTCCTTATTGAGTTTCGATCGTTTCGGTTACTCATTCATAAGGTTTCGAGTCCAAACGATGTAGCTACGCTACTTTTCGTTCTCATTCGTTGAGTTGACTTCATCATCATTTTTTGAGATGATTTCTCAACCATTTTTTAAAGTTGTGTAGTTGTTGTCATGTGTGAGGGAGTCACGGTTCGTAATCCAAAAACAAATTTGAAATCGGAGTTCGGATGCTCAAGATACGGTTGAAGAACGTGAGGGAGCGCGCGAGAGGCGAAAGTGGCCAAGAGGCCACGTGTGGCCCAAGCCGTGGGTGAGCCGTGGGCCCCACGGCCAAAGGGGCTCTCTGCCCCCGTGTGGCCCACATGCTCCCCACGGGCTGGGTGACATGGCCATGCCTGATTGGCTCCTTATTTCCTTCTCTCTCCTCCATTTAATCCTCTTTCTTTCCATCCAAACATTTTTGAAGAGTTTCAAGAACACTTTCAAAAATTCTGCAGAAATTCTTCAAGTTTTAGTTTTAGTATTTTGATCATAACTTTCTCATATGAACTCGAAATCGATTGATTCAAAAGCCAAAATTGTTGGTCTTGATGAGAGCTACAAACTCCAAGCATTTCCAGAGGCAGCTGACTTTGCCATTCTTCCCAGTAGACTGATCTTCAGTACGTGGTCAAGGTTGTTTTTGTTCAACTTCTTCTTTTTCATTTCATCTTTGATCATCTCTTTGATTCTTACTATTTGATTGATGAAATATGTTGAGAAGGATGTTAGATCATATGCTAGGGGTGTTTGATCATTTGTCAATTGAGTTTTAGCTTTGTGATTTCTATTGAACATATATGTGCTAAACTTGATTTTGTTTGAAATTGATTCTAGAAAATATATATATGATGTGCCTCATGTTATTTTCTAGGTTTAATTTCATGATCTAAGAACTAGGTTTTTAGTGTGATATATTGAATATTCATATCTTGTTCTTATTGATTTACATGTCTTGATTTCTAGATAATTTTGTGATTGTGTATCGAAAGTATATTCTAGATTATCATTGAACATGTACATTTAGCTTGATTGATCATCTAGCTTAATTTGATTGTGTTTGCATCATTTGCATCACTTTGATCATAGCCTTGCATTAGGTTGAAGTCTCTAGCAAAGTGAGTGAAGCTTTGTGGATAGAGCAAGGAAGTCTTGATTAGAGTCGGGAGGACTCGGATAATCAAGCAAGGAGACTTGTCTAGGGTCGGGAGGATCCGGATAGGCAAGCAAGAAATCTTCCTAGAGACGTGAGCGTTTTGGATAGGAAGTTGCTTTTTAGAGGTGTAGGACACATCTCGGATAGGAAGTAGGCTTGGTGATTCACTAGTCCGAGGGTAGATTAAGAGTTGATAGCTTGAGCGGATATCATGAGTTGATAGCTTGAGTGTGTAAGTCCTTTTTCACATAGTGGATTGCTTTGCCGGTGGTTGTGGTATCAACCCGTGGATGTTTCCTCTTTGAGGTTTTACCACGTAAAAACACTTGTGTTCATTTTTGTTTTTACTTTTCTTTATCTTCTATATCTTACATTGATTGCATATCTTGTAAATTGATTAACTCTTGTATTAGTGAAATCAATTCATTTGCTAAATCTAATCAAGTGTGCATTTCTTTGTTATATTCCGCATCATTTTTAATATTGGAAGAATTTGAGTCTATACCTATTCACCCCTCCTCTAGGTATATTTTGCACTACTACTTAAGAGAAATTTCATATAGTATGTTCTTCTTGACAAAGTTAGTGGTGTTTGTTTCGGTGATGTGTACGAGTGCTTCTACCTCCACCCACTTGGTGAAATAATCAACCACTACAATAGCATGCTTTGCTCCTTCTTTGACCCCTGTAAGCATTGGTCCTATAAGGTTGAGGCCCTACATGGCGAATGGCCAGGGGGATGTTAGGCTTCTGAGTGGTTCCGGGGTTTATCAAATGTCATTGGTGAGCCTTTAGCATGTCTCGTAACTTTCCACGAACCGTTGAGCTTCGGCGAACAAGGTTAGCCAGTAAAACCCTTACTTGAGTATCTTGTGCGCTAGGCTCTTACCCCCCATGTGGTTCCCGCATATGCCGCTATGAACATCTTTTAGGATCTGATCGGCTTCTTCGCCGGCGACGCACATTTGCAATACTTTTGAAAATCCTTCCCTGTATAATTCACCATCTAGAATTGTATACCGGGTCGATTTGTACCTAATGCGTTTGGCTTTTGCAGCATCTTCTGGGAGGATGTTATCTTCCAAGTATTTCCTGCGTTGAGTTGTCCAATTATTTGGGTATGGTCGGATTTCTACTACCATGATCTCTTTTGGTTCGGCCGTGCTCGGCTTGGTCAAGTTGTGGCTAATGCTAGTTTGGACAGGGCATCTGCCTTCTCATTTTCTTCCCAAGGGATCTGAGTGATTTTGTATTTCTTGAACCGCCTGAGCAACCTTTTTTCTATGTCTAAGTAAGTTATCATGTACTCATCTCTCGCCTGGTATTCGTCCAGCACCTGGTTGACTACTACTTGTAAGTCACTGAAAATTTTTATTTCGTCTACTCACAATGCTATGCAGACCCTTAAGCTAGCCAACAATGGTTCATACTCGGCCTGGTTGTTGGTTGCTTTGAAGTCGAACCTCATGGCATATTCCACAGCATCCCCTTCTGGGGTTGATATGACTATTCCTACCCCGCTGCCATGGGTGTTTGACGATCTATCCACGTGCAACTTCCATTGAAAGTTTTTTACTTGCTCTTCTTCTATCATCCTTCTTACCTCAATATTCGGTTCGGTAAATTTAGCCACGAAGTCCAACACTGCCTGTCCTTTGAATGTTGCCTTTGGGGTGTATTTGATGTTGAATTCACTCAGTTCTACAGCCTATTTAGTTAGCCTGCTTAATAATTCTGGCTTTTGTAAGATGAGCTTCAGTGGGTAGCCAGTGTATACTTCTATCTGTAAGAATTCTCGTTTTGTTGATTGGCTTATTTCGTGGATAAACCACATGTTGGGGTTTGAATGTAAGGGTAGTCTAAGTGTTTAAGGTTGAAGATCAAAGGCCCTTCCATGACCTCAAGATACAAGCACGCCAAAGGTATAATCTCTAGTGCTTGGTTTTCTTTGAAGAGAATTAGTAGCACACACAGACTTAGCATTCTTGCTATGATTGCATATATGCTTATTTTTGTGTGCATACTCTTCACATGTCACTTTACACACTAGCACTTTGTTTGATATCTTGTTGTGTGTATATGTGCTTAGTAATTCGTTTCCCGATAGTGTTTGGAAACATCCGCGCACGCACTAAAATGTGCTTGGTTTTGGCGAAAACTGCCCACGGAGAATGCCCTTGGCTTCTCCTTGGTCTTCACCATTATTGGTGATCGACGGTTATCATCGGCGGCCTAGCCGCCGAATGAAACCGCCGTTTGCATCCAGAAGTGTCTGGAGCAATTCTATGGTCACGATCGGCGGCCACCGACCGCCGTTCGAAACCTCCGTTTATAGCTGATTGATTTAATCTCTCGGCTTGATTCGGCGGTTGCATTGGCGATCACGAAACCATCGAATGAAACCGCCGAAGTTCCCCTGTTTCTCTCGAGACTCCATTATGCGGTTTAGTTCTGCGGCCTGGCCGCAGAATGAAACCGCCGATCGGCGATTTCAAAGGGCAAACTTGTCTTTTCACATGCCCAATTCTTGATGTCTATAAATATCTTACTTTCTCATTATCTGAATAAGCTTTTTGATCACTTAGAACCCTAAACTTCAAAGAGAGATTTTTGAGAAAAAATCAAATCAAGACTTCATTTTTAACCACTCAAATCAAACCACTTTTGCATCAAAATTCATATTTGATCTTCTATGCCTCCATAGAATTGATCCATGCATGGTTTTGAATCATCACATCTTATTTGGTATGTTCTTCACTAATTTCATATTTCTTTAGTGTTTTCCATATTAATACATCTCTTTAATTACTTGTATGCTTTTGATTATATGCTAGATACAAGTTAGAGATTATTTGTGATGAAAATGATTGGGTGTTGTATTGTGATAGTTAATTAGGTTTTTAATTAATCTTGATTAGCTAAGCTATTTGACATGTCAACTAGCCATTTATATCTAGGATTGTTTTAATTGCAAAATCATTATCCTAGATGAGCATATAGAGTAACCTAGCTCTAATTTGCATTTTGAATATTCATACATATTCACTTAGGTTGTTTCTCTTCATTGAGAAGTAAGTCTTGGGGCTAAGAGTGCTTAGGCCTCAAGCAAATTGGAATAGGGTTGCTAATAAAGGCCCGCTGGGTAGAAGTGAGGGGTTACAGACCGGTGTGTTAGACGAGATCTACATAGGTTGTAAACTTCATTTCAATTAGTGATTTTGAGTTCCGAGTGTGGCGCACTATACAGCCCGTGGTTTTTCCCAGTGGTTAGGTTTCCACGTATATATCTTGTGTTATTTAAATTCCGCACATATTACACTTGATATATTATTTTGACTAGTTAGGGGCATTTTCGTAAAATTGACTTGCATGCGAAAATTGGGTAATATTTGATAAAATCTATTCACCCCCCCTTCTCTAGATAGTTTTATACACACTGTGCTATAATTAGTTTCACTATCGTATGTGCTTGAAAATATGGCCTTAACTTCCTTGCCGTTGTGATCAGTGCGAGGGCCATTTTCTCGGCCGGTGAATATCTATTTTCTACCGGGAGTAAGGCTTTGCTTATGTAGTATATTGGCTTTTGTGTTCCTTCCTCTAGCCGAATTAACACCGAACTGGTCTCTACTTTTGTGAGAGAGAGAGATATAAGTACAAGGTTTCCCCGACTATTTGTTTTGAGAGGATTGGTGCTCGTCCTAAGTACTCTTTCAGTTTTTGAAAGGTCGTCTCACATTCTGCACTGCACTTGAGCCGTTTGCCTTTCTCTATTGCTCTAAAGAATGGAGCACACTTATCTGTTGATTTGGCGATGAATAAGTTAAGTGAGACAAGACACCCGGTCAGCCTCTGTATTTCCTTCAATGTCTTGGTGAGACCATTTCTTCTAGGGTTTTGATCTTCTTAGGTTTACTTCGATCCCTCTTTGATGAACTTGAAAACCTAGGAACCTTCCTGACAGTACTCCGAACACACATTTGTTTGGATTAAGCTTCATCTTGTATTTCCTCAAGACAATGAAATTTTCCTTCAAGTCCACAGAATGCTTCTCCGCTGTGACGCTTTTGGTCAGCATGTCATCTACATAGACTTCTATGTTTCTCCCAATTTATCAAGTAAATATCCTGTTTACCAGTTGATCGCACTGCAAATGTTCACATTTAGCGCTCTCATTTCCTATCTTTTGTATTCGTTTCTTGGGTAAAACAGGGATTTTAATGGTTTAAATAAGTGTTTCAGGGAAATAGAGGAATTTAGGGGCATTTTGGTCATTTTGGAGAAATAGGGGCTAAAATGTAATATTTTGGAGAAGATTGAAGATTCTGCAATTAGGGAAGAGTTGAGGGACCAGATCGTAATTTGCCACGCAAAGCGCAGCGTCAGCGCGCCACGTCACGCACGAAACGGTGTCGTTTTGACCTGCTCGTGTCAGCGTGACGTCGTCATCTTCCTCAGCCAGCCGGGTCGCCCACGACCTACGAACCAGGTCCGACCCGGTTCAGACCCGGTCGTGACCCAAACTTTACCCGGCCATTTTCTGCTAGTTTTCGGTGGTTTTTTCGGCCAATTTCAACCCAGATCGACGGTCAAGCCTCCTCCGGTCACGATGGACCCTTTTTGGGCCTTCCATGCAGAAGTTTTCTCTCTCCTCTAAGAAACTAAACCTCCATGGCCACCAAGCTTCAAGTTCAACTTCAGTGGCTCTTTGCCCGCCTTCCAGACGTTCCAAACTCGCCAAAATGACGGCGGTTTCATGCGGCGGGACAATGCCCGCAGTCCAGAACGTACAAGCTCGCCTCCAACCTCCAAAAACGACGACGACTTTGTGCAGCGGCCAAGAACCCGCGAGCTTGGCGTGTTGAGCTCGCCAACTTGACCGACTCAAGCTCTTTTCACACCCAAACCACTCCCCTATATATATTCTCCTTTCCTAACCCTAAACCACATCCCCAATATCCAAATTTACACTAACATGTTATATATTACACCTAAATAGCTTAGAATCCCTTAGTATACATCATCCACACCAACCAAGCTCACTCTCAACATCTTTGGACTCCAAGTCTTGGAAGAACAAGGAGAAGCCTATCTAGCTTGAAGACTTCTCAAGAGATTGGGTTGTTTTCTTCATCTCTTTTGTTTTACTTTAGCTTGTTGTTATTGTTGTTGTAATTTTACTACATGTTTATGTTGGGAATATTGGTGGGATTGTAATATTATTCATATTTTGGTTGATTAGTATTATTGCTTGAGCTTAATAGATGCATGTTAATTGATTAACAAATTAATTGATATGTAATAGGATTTAGATATCAATAGCATGCATGAATGATTGTTTGTGTGTGTGTCTTATCCTAGTGTAGATTGGTGAATATCAATCTTGTAAGCTTATTGCTATCAACTAGATAGTGGATTTATTGCATGAAAATCATTTCCTAGCATTTCCATGCATTTACCACCTCACAACTACACTTTCCCATGACCATGCATGAGTGTAGTTGGTAATTAGATTAGTTTAGTTAATTAGTGTTAGTTAGTTAATTGATTAGGTAAACTTGTTAGTTTAGTTAATTTAGTTAGATTAATGTTAATTTAGTTGTAGTTTAATTATTGCCATCTTAGTGTAATCTTAGATTAGTTAGTTTAATTTGCTTATGACCATCCCTTTTACTTTTCTTGCATGTATATAGTGTAAATAAATAATAATAATGTATATATAGTTTGACTATAACATAGACGTAGAACCGACTTACGTGTACCATACTTCCTCCGTGGGAACGATACCCTTACTCGTAACCACTATACGTGGCGAACGATTCGTATACTTGCGAGAGGGTAAAAACTCGCACGTCCGATCATTTACGATAGTTTATAGAACTATCACGTACCACATTTTCGGCGCATCACCAGCCTCTGATATGTTGCCCCAGCGTTCTTCAAACTGAACGGCATTACCTTATAGCAATATAATCCTTGACCGGTGGTAAAAGCCGTTCTCTCTTCATCTGCTTTGTTCATCCGGATTTGATTGTAGCCCGAGTAAGCATCCATAAAACTTAACAGTTCATGCCCCGCCCTAGCATCTACTAATTGGTCAATCATCGGCAAAGGAAAGCTATCCTTTGTGCAGGCTTTGTTTAAATCTGTGAAGTCCACACACATCCTCCATTGATTATTTTTCTTTTTGACTAACGCCACATTGGCTACCCAATGTGGGTACTTGACTTCTCTTATCGACCCC
Source organism: Acer saccharum (assembly GCA_030490815.1). NCBI lineage: Eukaryota > Viridiplantae > Streptophyta > Magnoliopsida > Sapindales > Sapindaceae > Acer > Acer saccharum. The sequence goes on along the minus strand of CM059872.1, from coordinate 23,175,180 downwards.
GCGGCGACCGACTTTTCCACCTCTTTCTTGATTGCCGCACTCCTCTCTAGGTTGAACAACCGTCTTTTCTATACTACTAGTCGGAATTCTGGATCAACAGACAAGTAGTGCAATATCACTTTCGTATTAATCCCGGGCATATCTTCATGACTCCAAGCGAATACATCTTTATAATCTCTCAATAGGCTGGTCAACTCGGTTTTGATGCGTTCGTGTACGTTTGCACCTATTTTAACCATTTTACTCGGCTCACTATGATCTAGAATTACATCTTTCATTGGCTCGTCTTTTTAGCTTCGGGCTTTTCTCTAGGGTCGAGTTCAAATTCCTTCGGTATCTCTACCTGTTCTTCTGACCCTTTCATTGTCTGTTCGGCTAGAAAAACTGTGCATACTTGGTGTCCTTCCATGTCTTTGTAGAATTAGAGATTTGCTTTCCGTGCCATCTCTTATGACCCTTTAACCACTCCTACCCCTTACTCTATTGGGAATTTCATCATTAGGGCATAGGTAACCGTCACTGCTTTAGCTTTATTTAAGAATGGTCGGCCCAGTAGGGCGTTGTATGGCCAATTCTCTGTATCTACGACCACGAAATCTAGTAGTACCATCTTCTGACAGGGGGCTTATCCGATTTTGACTGGAAGCTTCACCGTGTCGAGTGATCTTACTTCTGCTCCACCGAACCCTCGGAGTGGGGTGTGAAAGGGTTACAAGTCTTTTTCATCTAGTCTTAGTTGGTCATACACTTCCACACTTAAGATATCTACTGAGCTTCCGTTGTCGATCAAGATTCGATGGACTTCTTTATGGCCAATCTGAGTGCTAATGACTAATGCATCATTTGGCTTGACATCTACACCATGTGAATCAGCTTCGGTAAATATTTTTAGGTCCCAGCCTTCCTTAATTCTCTTTGGGTCAAGCTCAATAGAGTTAATATTGAGGTCTTTTCTAGCTTCCATTGCTTCCCGAATTTCCTGGGTTCTCTCTCTACTGCTTTTTCTAGTTGCTGGTCCACCAAAAATGGTGTTAATTGCTCATTTATCCTCTGCTTTCACCGGGCTTTACTTTCTTCCTCGGCTTTCTTGTCGTTTATCTCTTTGTCCATCTGTTTTCTGAGCTTTCTTTAGGACGATATCTTTTAGATGTCCTTCTTGGATAAGGGTTTCAATGTGGTCTCTGAGTTAGAAACATTTGGACGTCTCATGCCCATTCTTTTTGTGGAATCTACAGTATTTTGTTGTATCCCTCCGAGCGAAGAATGACTGCTTAGAAGGTTATTTAGACATATTCTTCTTTTCTAAGATTGCTAGTACTTCTTCTTGATCCTTTTTCAATGAGGTGTAGTTCGTGTATTTACCTTGGAATTTTTGGTGTAGCTGGTCCGTCTTTTGGGTCGTAAGCTCGTCGACCGTCCCGAGCATCCCGAGTTCTACTCTTTGGTTTGTCACCTTTTGGATTGTGTGTCTTGGGCATATTATATTTTGCTTTAGATCCTTCTAGTCGCTCACCATGTACAAAATAACCTCCTGTTGCAATTTCTTCTTCTTCAACTAAAGCGTAACCCCCAACCATATCCATCATATCTGCGTAGCTGGTCAGGCGAGCTCTCCTTAGATCAAAAGACAATTGGCCGTTTTGTAGGTTGTTGATGAACGTGCAACAATGGCTTCGTCATTCACGCTTCCAATTTCTGACACCTTCTGGCCAAATCTTCCTAGATACTTCTTGAGCGACTCATCATTCCCTTGTTTAAGCTAGGACAGGTGAGCTACTGACTTCTTTCTATGCACATTCTCGAGGAATTGTCTTGAGAATGCCTTGCTTAATTCACCGAAGTTGCTTATGCTAGCTGCTGGCAATCTACCGAACCACCGAGAACCTAAATCTCTAAGTGTTTATGGGAAATTAAGGCATAATAGGGCATCGTGGTGGATGTATTGGGCCATGGCACTTTTATATCTCCTAACGTGCTCATTTGGGTTGGTATCTTTTTTGAATTGCTCCACGTACGACATTCTTAACCTTTCTAGGAAGGGCATTCTCAGGATTCCATTGGTGAAAAGGCTGCCTGACTCATCATCCGATAGTTCATTACGCCCGCAATGCCTGACCAAGGCATCTATTTATTGATGATTGTTTTGGACCTCCCGGGTCAAGCTTTGTATGAGTATGTCCCTATCGCCTTCCGGTTCTCCCATGGGATTGAAACCCTGGCTGATGGTTAACTTTAGCCTTTGCTCTTCAGGTTCATATTCTTTAGTTTCCCGGTTCAGGCCATGCAATCGGATTATGCCTCTTCGGCATTTATGATGATGGTATTGGTCACTTTCTCCTGAAGTCGACGACCGGTCTCTTCGATGTGTACGTCTTTTTGGTTGGTCCCGATTTTACTCTACTTGATTGAAATTATACCTTCTGCCAGGGTAGTCTTCTTCTCTAGGTTCTCTATCACCCCGGGCTTGTCTTTACGACAAGGTCTCAAGTCGATCTATCGGGTTTTAACTCATCTTTAAAGGTGTGTCTGGTGTTGTGGCAACCACTACAGAGCGTAACCTTCTTGGTTACTGGTTTGGGGTATGCAGGTTATGCAGCGAGGTTAATCCTTCAATGGTGGAAAGGTTAATCCCCTGCCTGGCTGCATCAGACATAAGTTGTTGCAAAGATACCCGGAATTGCTGTGCGATCTCCTCGTTGGTTAGAGTGAAGCACCGAATGCCAGCTATGGCTGTTGATTGATCTGCGATTGTCAAATTGGCATCCGCGACATTAAGAATGGTGTTTTCCTCCAATTCGTTATCTGGTCGTCCCTGACTATATTTGGAACCACTGCCATCTCCTTCGCCAGCCATTGATTCATAGGGGTTCTCGAAGTTTTGTTCAAAAGGGTATACCTGCCCACTTCTTCTAGCACCAATTATTGATGGTGATTTTCTGATGGTCAATTAGTCAACAGTCTAGGTTAGCAAAAACCTATAAATATGAATGAAATAAAGAGCGTAATAATGGTTAGTAATGAAAGATGCGAAATATGTGGTAAAACTTCGGTAATCGGAGAAATGTCCACGGGTTGTTGCCTTGGCAACTCAGTCGAATCCACTATAATTATTTTAATAATACACTCTCTGATCCCTCGCTCGCTAATTCTCACATACCCCTCTCATTATGTTTTGCAGGGGTATTTATACATGGTAATACTATGGTTTCTAGGTGCTACTAGGGTTTGATATTGTGGTTCTCAAGTTACGGATTGCTGGAGCGGTCTTTTAAGATTTGTCTTCTTATTTGATATCTATCACGTGTTTAATTCCCTTGAATCCAAATCTGCTTAGGACTCTGCTTCCCTTAAATATAATAGAGGATTCATTTGTTTCCATGTTGGACTCTTGGTGATCGTATTGCAGTTAATTTGGGACATTTGGGACCGCCTGTTGTTGCTGACTTTGCCTTGCAATCGAAGGGCATGGTTTTTATGTAATTATCTTCGTTGCTACCGAGTAGGGCCAAACAGGTTTCATTGTCCTGGTCGGCTTACTCGGCTCTGTTTGGTGTTGTCTTTTTAGTATCGCTGTTGGCGCCGAGTAGCTTGTTCACGTGAGATGCTACTGTCTTTTAGTTGACTAATCTTTTGACTTTTTGCTTATGTGGCTATGTTGGTCTGCTCATTATGATGATGTGTCCTCTTTGACGAAATTTACCTATAACAAAGTGCTTCTGTGAGAGTGGCTCTAGGAACACGACATGCAGCAAGATTTAATACTCGGTGATAATAATTAATAAAACCAACATTTTCACCAAAACTAAATGGTAAGTGTTCTACTGCAACCATTCTAACTAATTCTCCTCTATTTTTTTTTTTTATCACTATAATTAAATAATTGTTGGTTAAGGGTAGCATACCTGGAAATTTGGGCTTGAGTACTCGATTTAGCTTGTGCGTCTAGATGGCTGTTCGTTATATGCTTTCGATATGAGCCATATCCTCCACTTAAATACTTTTTTTGCAGTAATTGCAATCCGCTACAGTGCTTCCATATGCTTGCGTTACTTTCTTCATATAGAGTATGGAGAGATCAGATTTGGGCTGCTTCTGTAACTTCTTGATCGGTCATTTATTGTATATGTTTTTTATCCCCATTTCTCCAATCAATTGCGTGTTTCTCGAGTCTTTTTGGGATTTAATGTGTGTGTGTGTGAGCATTTTCAGGATTTTGGATCCAGATGAATAAATTGAAGAATATCAGGCAAAAAGTGCGATTTTGAAGACTTCAGGGGCTTTCGTGCAAATATCCAATAGTGCAGCTGAAATAGCTCCCAATTATTCAGCAGCGATGCAGCAGCGTTCTGAAAACAGTAGCTACCGCTGCCGCAGCGGTTCCCCGTTTCTCGTCTAGGGCGCTGCCACACTGGCAGCGGTCATGGCAGCGGTTTTGTGATATTGTCCTGTCAAAGGAATCTTTTCGTAGTTAGATTGAAGGGGCCTATAAATATGTATGACGTCTTTTAGGGCTGGCTCTCTTTTTCTCTGGCTGGTTCTGCAACTCTCCCATTCAGACATTCCACACTTTTGCTCATCACACAAATTCATCATTCACCATTCACCCTACTCATAGAAGATTCGAAGACGAAGGAGTTCATCGAGGATTTGAAGAATTTGTTGAAGCTTTTCAATGGGCTTTATCTTTTCTCCCTCTTGTTTCTTTGTTTCTAATATGTGTAACTAACTCTATACTAGGGAGTCAATGTGAACCGCTATGAATACTCTTTGTTAGAATTGACTATATTTCCATTAATTCAGGTTTTGATTTATTCAATTCATCCTATAACTTAAATCTTTATTCTTGTTGATGCATAGTTTTATGCTAGGTAGGAATTTAGGGTTTTTAATTGTGATTTATATCTCATGTGTTTGAGTTAAATTAAATTATAATTGAGAGCTAATATTTAATTGAATGAATAAAATTAGCAACCCCAAGTGTTTGGGATGCAATTTTGGTTCACTTGTTCTTGAGCTCAATGGGTTTTTGATTGTGATTCATATCTCATATGCTTGAGTTAAATTGAATTACAGTTGAGAACACTTGATTCATTCCAGGATCATACGGTAACAATCATAAATAAGATAAGAATGAACCCTTAACTTGAGTTACATCTTTTATCAAAAGTCAATTCGAAGCATTGAGTAGACATAGTTGGTGAGCATTGATGACCTAGTCCTCTACCTCTTGATCACATTCACATATTCTTTTTAATTGTTTTCTTAGTTTAATTTAGTTAATCGATACTCAATCAATCAATCAATCAAACAAACTCTCTTGGATACTGTTAATTGCTTAGCTTTAATTATAATTAGTTATAACTAGTAGATCACTTTTCCTCGTGGGAACAATCCCTATTTGTCGCTGTACTTATCTCACGATTCGTGCACTTGCGAGTTAGGTTTTTTATAACACGATTTTACACATCAAGTTTTTGGCGCCGCTACCGGGGAACTAGTGAATTTATTGGTTATTTCTAGTTTTAGTTTTAGTTAATAGGTTTACTTAAGTTTTAGGTAGTCGAGTCATTAAGTTTTAGTTTTTCTTTAGAATTTTCTTTTTCTTTATTTCTTTCTTTTCGCAGTTTATTTGTGTACTGTCTTTTCTAATTTCAGGTGTTGATAGTAGATACAAGGTAGAAGATCTCAGCAGGGAGAATTGTTACCTTTGAACGACAATATTCATCGCATCAGAAATCATACAATGAACGACGAAGATCAACTGCAGCCAGAAGGGCTCAACCAGGAGCCTGATCAGATGCCTAATCTTGTCCCAAATCCGGTTTATGAACCAGAGCCTATTAGAATTATGAAGGATTACAGTAGGCCGGTGGTGAGCAACCATCCCTTGTGCATTGTGCTAGAACCTGTAGCTAGGAACTATGAACTGAGGAGTAGCCATTACAACCAGTTGCCTGTGTTCCGAGGTTTACCAGATGAAGATGTACTTCTGTTCTTTAGAGAGTTTTATGCAGCAATACAATCTTTGCCCAACCATAGGATAACAGAAGATCAGCTGCGCATGAGATGCATTCCACATGCATTGAAGGATGAGGCGAAGACATGGTTGCTGACACTGCCTCCAGCATCTTTGAGAACATGGGATGAAATAAGGGAGAAAATCACTGACCAGTATTATGCACCTCAAAAGACCAGTGAAATTCGAGCAAAGATTTCAAGTTTCTACCAACAAGACAACGAGTCTTTTTATGAGGCATGGGAGCGTTTCAAGAAGTACACTAGAGATTGTCTTCAGCACGGATTTCTTACAAATCAACTCTATCAATGGTTTTATGATGGTCTAACAGAAGTATCAGGTCTTCTAGTGAACAATGCCTGTGGAGGATCCATGTATGATAAACAACCTGAGGAGGTATATGCTATATTTGAGAAATTAGCTCAGAATTCCCGTCACAAGAACTCCAGGAGAAAGAAGGGAATCTATACAGTGGATGCCAATACAGAAAGTTCTATTAAAATGACACAAATAATAAAGAAGATGGATGCTTTAGCTACTGATATAGGGCAGATGAAGAGTTGGCAACAAAAAGTGTTTATGGGAGAACACCAAGCAGGATGTTCTGGATCTAGAGAAGAAGAAGAAGAAGAAGAAGTTCAAGCCATGAACAATTTTAATCATAGGCCACGGAATGACCTATATTCCAACACTTACAATCCAGGTTGGAGAAATCACCCTAATTTTTCATGGTCTAACAACAATCAGAGTTCTGGGAACCAATGGTGCAATAATACTCAAGGTACTGGGAACCAATGGGGCAACAACAATGGAAATCAAAGGCAATTTAATGCCGGGGCCCAACAAAATGCTGAATCCCAACCTAAGAAGCTATCAATAGAAGACATGCTTGTACAGATGCAGCAACAAATGCAGCAGCAAACGCAACAAATCCAGCAAATGAATCAAAAGAATGAGGTACAATTTCAGAACATTCATGCTTCACTAAGGAAGACAGAAACTCAAGTTGGGCAATTAGCTGAAGCTCAACAAAAGATGGAACAAGGGAAATTTCCAAGTTTCACTGAGCAAGCAAAGGCTATGACAGTCATTCGTAATGGTAAGGTTCTAACTGATAATAGACCTGCTGAACTTTCTGATAAATTTGCTACTGTTTCAAGGCCTTCAAAAGATAACAACATGCCCATGAGGAAGAAATAGTGGTGGAAAAATCCAAGGTTTCACCACTCCTCCATAAGTCAGCCAATCCATACGTTCCTTCAATTCCATTCCCAGGGAGGTTGCAAAAGAGCAAGTTGGAGAAATCATACAAAGACATATATGACATTCTTTCAAAAGTCAATGTCAACTTGCCCTTACTGGAGATGATTCAGAAGATGCCCGCATATGCCAAGTTTTTCAAGAGTCTTCATACTTATAAGACAAGATTTGGGGAGAATCATCAAGAATTCATGACCGGAAGTGCTAATGCAGTCCTTCAAAAGTCGTTACCGCCTAAATTACAAGATCCAGGTAGTTTTTGCATCAACATTACTATAGGAGGTACCACTTTGGAGAAAGCCATGTTAGATTTAGGAGTTAGCATTAATTTAATGCCCTACTATATCTATGAGCAACTGGGATTGAATGACCTGAAGAAGATATCTATCTCACTTGTGTTGGCTGATGGTTCTGTTAGATACCCTAGGGGTTATGTTGAAGTTGTATTAGTGCAGGTAGATAATCTCATCATTCCTGCTGATTTTGTTATCTTAGACATGGATGAAGGAGCTAAAGATAGGAACTGCAAACCTATCCTTTTAGGGAGACCTTTTATGGCAATTGCAAAGACTTTTATAGATGTCCAGAATGGAAAGCTAACGATGACTGTGTTAGATGAAACAATAGAGTTTAAAGTCTTTGAGTCTCTTAAATTCCCTGAAGCAGCAGATGATAGTTACTCAGTTGAATGTAATTCAATTGAAGTAGTGAATTCAATAGTACAAGATGAGTTGACAGGAGAAATATCTGATGAACTACTAGATTGGATTTGTGATGCAATAGAAGATGATGAAGAAATTCAACAGGGTAAGGTTTCAGAAGAAGATTCTGACATTGAGGAAGTAAGTGCTGAAGTAGAAGATGAGATCAACAAGTCATTAATCCCATCTGTGAGTTCTCCCCCTGTATTAGAACTCAAACAACTTCCTTCTAACCTCAAATATGCCTTCTTAGAGGCGAATAATACTCTGCCAGTGATCATAGCCTCTGACTTAGGGGCGAAAAAAGAAGAGAGACTGTTGAAGGTGCTACAAGAGTATAAGGCCGCCATTGGATAGACCATAGCGGACATTAAAGGAATAAGTCCTACCACCTGTATGCATCACATTCTTTTAGAAGAAGGTATGAAGCCGTCTAGAGAGGCTCAACGAATTTGAAAGAGGTCGTGAAGGAAGAGGTCCTAAAGCTACTTAAGGTGGGTATTATATATCCTATATCTGACAGTAAATGGGTGAGTCCGGTCCGTGTTGTGCCAAAGAACTCTAGGATAACGGTGATAGCTAATGAGAATAATGAGTTGATTCCTACAAGGAAGACAACGGGATGGAGAGTGTGCATAGACTACCGCAAGCTCAACACGGCAACTAAAAAGGATCACTTTCCTTTACCGTTCATTGATCAGATGCTTGAGCGTTTGGCAGGACATGCTTATTATTGCTTCTTGGATGGATTTTCAGGATACAATCAGATTGCCATAGCTCCAGAGGACCAAGAGAAGACGACGTTCACATGCCCCTTCGGGACCTTTGCTTACCGAAGGATGCCTTTTGGGCTGTGCAACGCCCCTGCCACCTTCTAGAGATGCATGATGTCTATTTTCTCTGACATGCTAGAGAAGTATATTAAGGTATTTATGGATGTTTTTTCTGTTTTTGGTAATTCTTTTGACCATTGCCTTGATAACTTAACTAATGTTTTGAAAAGATGCACTGAGACCAATTTAACTCTTAGTTGGGAAAAAAGTCACTTTATGGTGAAATCTGGAATAGTGCTAGGACATGTGATATCTGATAAAGGCATAGAAGTAGATAGAGCTAAAATTGAAGTAATTGCTAAACTTCCACCTCCTACTTCGGTGAAGGGTGTGAGGAGTTTTCTTGGTCATGCAGGTTTTTATAGGCGTTTTATAAAAGATTTTTCAAAGATTAGTCGCCCCCTATGTAACCTTTTGACCAAGGATTCTACATTTGTTTTCAATGATGAATGTTTGCATGCTTTTGAATCTCTGAAAGATAAATTGATATCTACTCCTGTTATTATGCCTCCTGATTGGTCCCTGCCATTTGAATTAATGTGTGATGCATCAGACTATGCTGTAGGTGCTGTTTTAGGACAGCGAGTAGATAAAGTTCCACATGTTATTTACTACACTAGTCATACTTTGAATGATGCACAATTAAATTACTCCACTACTGAAAAAGAATTGCTTGCTGTTGTGAGTGCCTTAGAAAAGTTTCGTCAATATCTAATTGGATCTAAGGTCATTGTTTATTCTGATCATGCTGCTTTGAAATATTTACTAACAAAAAAGGAAGTGAAACCGAGATTACTCCGGTGAATCCTTTTGTTGCAAGAGTTTGATTTGGAAATCAGGGATAAGAAAGGCAACGAGAATGTGGTAGCTGATCACCTTTCTCGATTAGTGGAGAATGAGAATGTGGAGGAAAGCAATAAACTGGTGCCAATCAATGATAATTTCCCAGATGAACAGCTGATGGCAGTAGGAGTCAATGATCCTTGGTATGCGGACATAGTGAATTACCTTGCCAATGGTGTTATACCAGCTGACCTGAGCTCGCAAGCAAAGAGAAGATTCATCTCCATCACTAGGCAATACTTTTGGGACGAGCCATACCTGTTCAAATATGGCGTTGATCAGATTATTCGAAGATGCGTCCCTGAAGAGGAGCAGTAAGATGTGCTGAAATTCTGCCACAGCCTTAGTTGTGGAGGGCACTTTAGTGCCAAGAAAACTGCTCTGAAAGTTCTCCAATCAGGTTTCTTCTGGACCTCTCTATTTAAAGATGCTTACACTTTTTGTATTTCCTGTGACAGGTGCTAGAGAACAGGGAACATTGGTGAAAGAGATGAGATGCCTCTTTCAAGCCAGTTGGTAGTAGAGATATTTGACGTGTGGGGGATTGATTTCATGGGACCCTTCCCATCCTCACATGGGTTCTTATACATCTTGGTTGCTGTCGATTATGTTTCAAAGTGGACCGAAGCAATCGCAACCAAGACAAATGACAGTCAGGTGGTAGTAAGGTTTGTCAAGGAGAACATATTCACCAGATTCGGTACGCCTAGAGCAATCATAAGTGATGGAGGGAGCCATTTTTGTAACAAGGTCTTTGCCTCGTTAATGAAGAAATATAGTGTCAAACACAAAGTGGCAACTCCGTACCATCCGCAGACCTCCGGACAGGTTGAAGTGAGCAACAGGCAAATTAAGCAGATATTAGAGAAGACTGTGCAGCCTAATCGGAAGGATTGGTCTCTCAAGCTGAATAATGCATTGTGGGCATACAGAACAGCCTTCAAAACCCCAATAGGAATAAGCCCATATAGGATAGTCTATGGCAAAGCATGCCATCTTCCGGTAGAGCTGGAACACAACGCCTATTGGGCCCTCAAGAAGCTGAACTTCAACTTGGACAAGGCAGGGGAGGAAAGAAGTTTGCAAATGAGTGAACTCGAGGAACTCCGGAACAATGCATATGAGAATGCAAAGATCTACAAAGAAAGGACCAAGAAATTACATGATAGTAAGATCTTTCGTAAGGAGTTTCATCCAGGAATTGTGGTTTTGTTGTATCAATCAAGATTGAGACTGTTCCCAAGAAAGCTGAAATCTAGGTGGACTGGACCTTATAGAGTAACCCAAGTCTTTCCGCATGGAGTTGTGGAGGTTGAAAACATTCGTGATGCTGAGAGATTCAAAGTAAATGGCCACAGACTCAAGCCGTATGTGAGTGTGTCCGAGATAAGAAGCGCTGGCTTCTCCTCGTTCTTTGAGCCGTAAGGCTCTTGTGCGTCTTGCCTAGACGTTAAATAAAGCGCTCGGTGGGAGGCAACCCACCAAGGTATGTTCTTTTCATTTTTGTTTTTATCGTGTCTTTAATTAGTGTTCCCCTTGCTTTCAAATAGGTTTGGGGGTGTTGTTTTTATTTAAAAAAAAAAAAAAAAAAAAAAAAATTGGTGTCAGTGTAGGGGAAAATACCGTAATACACGCAGCGGAAGCGAGACTAAAAATAGATTTAGTAGTTTTAAAAAATTTTCCTTTTTATGAACCTTAACCCTTTAATTAATTAAGCATACATATAATCAACAAAAGAAGAATACCTTTTATCGCGTGATCCGATTGACTTACATCGATGGTAATCCGTAAGATCTTCAATCCTAGCACGAACGTGAATCACCTAGGAGCGTGGTCTCCCTTTTCTTTGAATTGCAAACCTGAGAATGGACAAACAAACTTTTCTTTTTCTTTTGTTAGTCACAAAACAATCAAAAGAAGATTAAGATTATTCCGGTCACTTTTGAGTTCTCAATCTAATGATTGAAACTCGCGTGAACCTAAATCGATGTTATACACACAAGCTTATTGATGAACAAGCAATTAGTGTACCATCAAAGAATAATCTCTTCACTCTTTTATGTTTTAGTAGAATAAAAATAATACTTTTCTATTTTTCTCAAGCAAAAGAAAAAACTCTCAAGTCATTAAAAAAACTTAGGGTTAGCCTAATTCTTTACATATATATAATACGGCACTCCCTTTCAGGTTGCAAGAATAATATATATATTGCCGCACCCACATTTATGTTTGCAAGAATAATATATCTTGTTGCACCCACATTTAAAATTGCAAGAATAATATATACTGCTATATATATATCAATCTACGTATTTTCCAAGTGACATATATATTTCTCATATATTTCTCATATATATCACGACAATTTCCTCTACCATGTAGGATTTTTGTCTTTTGACCTAAATCCTAACCCTAGGTAGATTTGCTTAGAATTTCAAACCCTAATCCAACTCTTTAGTGTATTTGTGACTATATCAAAGACTTCCTAATTTGACTAGATAAATAAATTCCATTTTTTTTATCTTCTTATCAAATAAAGACTTTGATTCTTATTATACTACCAACAATAGTATACTACTAAGAAACATATTTCCTAGTCAGAAAAAGATTTTGATCATTAATTAAATAATTAATTAATAAATTAATTAACTTCCATTTAATTAAATAATAAAATAAAATAATATAATAAGCTAATTTATTAGCCTTGCCACCCAAGTACTCTATCATGGGCCATATATTATTTTTCCATTTTATTAAATCCATTGGACCTTAATAAAAAGCCCACATGTGAACTAGACCCATTCTTACTAAAAGAAACAAGCCCACATGTCTTTCATTAATATATTAATATAATTTATCAGCCCATTAAACAAATAATGTGCAAATTATATTCTTAATATATTAAACGCAATTCTAGATGGACCCATAAATTGGTCCGGTAGAATATATCAAGTGATTCATGCAAGTCCGTGTGGATTGGGGATCTTGGCGGGCTATCTAAATTTAAGCTTCAATAGACATAACCTAATCACAATCAATAAATGATTCACTTAGGTTCGATCCATTAATTTTAACTCATTCCACTAAAGAGCTAAAATTGAACTCTTAAATAAAGATAGAATAAGAAGATGTTCCTCATTCATACCCTAGACAATCATGTTGGAGATAGTGTATCCTCGTGATTAATATCAGGAATCGCCAAGAGTTCATAGACCGCCTATAACTCTCCAAGTTACACGTTTTGAACTTGGATATTTTGACTTGTCCAGAAGCTATGTTTTCAATAGTCACTATCAAAAACTCAACGTTCAGATTTAATATCCAATTACCTCAAAACATCCATATGATGATATTATATTCTCATTTAATAAATGGAGCCACGATGTCCATATCTATAAATGAAGTCCTCTATCGATTAACAAATGAATATCACCAAACTATCGAGGATAGACTATGCTATATAATCGTACTCATTGATAGCTCAAATGATATCACTTGCAACCATAAGTCCATCATTTATCTCAGGATTAAGATAGACTCTCCGATTGTCCTGATAATGAAAAGACTATTATCTATTGACGGTTCTAGATAAAGCTTTTCATTATGATCCAGTTCAATGCACCCAGTGCACTAGATTCTTTTACTCGAAGACACTCCAATGATTTTAGACTCATCATATCTCATTTAATCCCACTCAAATGCTAGCAAAAGAATTCTACAACTTTAACAAGATAAAGGTGCCCAACCTTTAACTTAAGTTGTGAACATTATTCAAGACTAACTAAAGAATTGTGTCTACCTCATACATATCCAGATGTACAAACAATTCTTCTTTTCTCATAGTCTTTAGACCTTATGATTATTTACTTTGACAATTATAATAATTAAACTATAAATACTATAAGATTTGTTAAACCAGAAATCACATTATTAATACAAATAGATTGTCAAAAACACTATTACACTCTTGCTATTGAGCATAATCCTAACAGTCAGATACCGCTGTGGTAAATGAGCAGCGCAATGAGAGCGGTATGGCAGCGTTGCATTCTGTCCTCACAACGCTGCCTGACCGCTACCTAACAAATGGGAGCGGTTCTTACTGGGCAAAACGCTACCCAAACCGCTGTGAATAAATGCGCAGCGGTATGGCAATGGTACCTACTATTCTTGTACCGCTGCATAGCCGCTGCCTAACAATTGGGAGCGTTGATATTGCTCAAACCGCTGCCCGACCGCTGCGCCTGTGGCAGCGGTAATGGCAGCGGTAATGGCAGCGGTCCTATAAGTGAAATGGTGCATTTAAATATGCCGCTTGGACGGCCAATGAGAGTGGACCGCTGCCCAACCGCTGCGCGTATGGCAGCGGTAATGGCAGCAGTCGTTCCCTAGCTATAAAACCACTGTTTTTGTGAGTCACTCTCAATCACTTTCTCTCTCAATTTTTTTTCTTCCTTTTTCTCCTTTTCACAGTTCCGGTCAACACCACTTCCAGGTATGTGCTTCAATTTCATTTTACTTTGATTTCTCGTTAAATATTGCCTCTAATTGCATGTTCCCACTCCCTTCTCCCAATTTTGCTTCCAATTGATGTACTTAGGGTTCTAGGACCGAAAATTTGGGGATTGTTGGATTTGGGACGAATTTAGTCCATTACATGTATTATTTGATGCATGCATAGGGATTAGGCAATGGGTGGAAGTGTGTTTTGATGTTTTTCAATGGACTAGTGTAACAATTGCGCATGAAATTGGGTTTTATATTGTCAAAATAATTGTTATTCTATATTTTTACTGTGTTGTGATGTGTTGAATGTAAAATGATGATATTTGTGCAATGTAGGCACCTGGTTTTATTGATTTTACTGCCGGAATGCTGCTGAATTTTTATTGATCAGTTACTGTCTACTTTTGTTTGATTATTTGCTTCATTGAAATTATCTTTGCAGTTATGGCAAGGACAGTTATCAAAGGAGGTCATGTTCCTACGAACCCCAACCGAAGGCGAGATAAGAGGCTGGTTGAGCAGCAATTCAAAGGACATCCTGAGTACAAGGACAGATTGAAGAAGAGCCGGAATTACATTCTGGAGAGAGGGATAGCCTTGGAGGAGTTAGGAGAGACACCCATACCAGCTATTGTTGCCGCCAGAAGATGGGAAGGTTATGTGCGCAGGCCCTGCAATGCAAATATCAGCATAGTCAAGGAGTTCTATGCAAATATAGTGGATGCGCAGTTTGGGGCACACAGTGAAGTTGTGGTCAGAGGAGTGCCTGTGGTTCTTTCTGTGGAGGCAATTAGAGATTACTATGGCTTACCACCATATGAGGATGTTCAGGTGGCGTTTCCAAGCAAGTACGAGATAGGCTGTGCGCTTCGCAGAGAGGGTGGAGCAGGTTGGAATGGGCAGGAGCTGAAGAGGGGTGACTTGCACCTAGATATTGCCTTTTGGAACTTGTTTATCTCAGCTTCTCTTAAGCCATCTAGTCATACTGGAGAGATTTTCAAGGAGGTATCTCAGGTGTTGTATGCTATCAGGACATGTAGATACTTTGATGTGGCCACCTTCATTAAGAAGGAGATCCGGGGTGTTGGGCGCTTGACAGGGGCGACTATGATATTCCCGTGCTTGATCATGGGCATGTGCGCTGCCACTGGGATAGGAGTGTATACCGACGCCAATGATGAGACGACAGAGCCGGAAAGGCCACTATCACTTTCCACATGGAACACTCAGGCTAGCATGCGTGGGCTTCCCCTGATTGGTGAGTTGCCTAGGTGGAAAAGGCATTGGGGTGGTCAGGCCGACGAGAGGGATGTGCAGATGGATGCTGCGGACCAGCAGACCTTGGAGCGGCACACTCAAGGAGATTCCGGAGCTGGGACATCACAACAGAGGCCTAAGTAGGTAGGTTACATGCTATCCACGATGAGGGGATATGTAGATACCAGGATAGCAGGTTTGAGGAATGATATATACTCCCGTCTGGATGCCCTGGAGATATCGATCGATGAGATCCGTGCAGCCACAGTCCAGCCAGGCCAGCCTTAGAGAGGAGATGACAGAACTGGGCCTGGCCCAAGCCAGCAGTGAGAGGATGGCAGCAGTGGCACTGTAGACGGTCCCGAGTCTACAAAAGGATATGTTTTCTTTTATTTTGTTTCCTTTTATTTTCTTTATTTTCTTTTTCCATTAGAATTTTGGTTTTCAGATTTACTTTTGTGAATTTAGTTTTTTTTACTTTTGTTACTTTTGCTTTATTTTCTGACATGATTACTCTTCCGTATCTTTATCTGTTTTGTCTTGTGCTTTGATGTTATACATTGAGGACAATGTAAGATTTAGGTTTGGGGGTGTGTTATGTGTTTTATGTTTTTGAGTCAAAATTGTGTTTTTGAGTCTGTCGTTCCTGCGTCTTTCGAGACGAGACACTTCGGTGTGTGCCTTAGAGATAATGTGCATTAATCAATGGGTTTACACTAACATCTTGCCATTTAGGGTAATACATTGCATTTTTCAAATTCTGTGGCATGCTCTTGATGTGATGGTTGATAGAATGCTGAGTTGAATTGTCATGATTAATAGTGGAGACTACCCTTGTGAGTTCACTAAACCAAAAAGCGTACATAAATGACATACTATGAGGGTCATGTTGTTTCTACTCTTTAAACACTCAGTAGGTTCTTAGCATTAGATTCGATCTCTATAGGTTGTACATTGAGCATTATAGAACGATCATCTTAAAAAGATTTCACATGTTGCATTTTGTTCTTGAGTTAGTTGAACCAGTGGAAGTGATATAGACTATTTGTGTTTTAGCTACTTAAAAAGGCCTTAAATATTTTCTACCTTATGTGTGTGCTCCACAGCCTTGTTTGAAGCCAAACACTGATAGCCTTTTTCTTTCTTCACCACATTAACTGCAACCCGAATAAGCCGATGATTAGCCATACCTTATAGCTTGGGATCATATTTTGAGAAGGGTGAAGAAGATGTATTGTTTTTGCACGTGACTGTGTGCATATTTGCTGCTAAATCAAGGAAACAAAGAGCTGCATTCAATCCAAATGTTCTGATGCTGAAAGTAAGGAAATGGTTGTAAAGTGATGTATTCAAAAAAAAAAAAAAAAAAAAAAAAAAAGGGTTACAAAATTTTAAAGGGGTACAATAAGTCAAATGAAGACTGCACACTCGAATCTACTCGAAAGGAGTTGGCAAAGGGAGAAAGAAAGATTCTGAGGAATTAGTTAATAAGTGGTCAAAGTCCACTTGAAAAGGAGACTAAGAGACTTGTGCGAAGCCGCAAAGGTAATAGAAGGCTCTCATGGTATGATCCTAGGTTCCTTGAATTCCAATTTTCTGTTCTTTCTTAGCTCTCACCCAATGGCCCCATTACAACCTGAATGAAGTCTATTTGATCTGCTGGTTATCCTTGCTATGATAGTAGATTTGTGATGTGTGTTTATCTTGTTCATAATGTTTGATTCTTTTCATGAGATCTTTTGCATACAAATCAAGCGTTCTTTCAATGATATATTCTTATGCGAATAATTTGAATTTCTTGTTCATAAATTCCATCGCATATGCTTGATGAGTGATTTTCACCTAGGTTCTGAGAGAACTAATGAGAGAAATCCTGTGAGGATTAGAGTCGAGGCGAATTATATCTATGGCCTTTTGATGAGGTGTCATGGATGCTAGGATGTTTAGAGCATGAGCTTTTCACTTTAAAATTGAGCAATGTTTTCAGACTTGTGACTTAATATTAGTCTTTACTTATTGGCTTTTGCATGCATTATCTCAACATGGGCACATATTGCGGTATTTTGATGACCGATTTTTGCAGGATATGTTTGTAGGTGTCATAGCTGTAAACCCTCAGGAGACGAAACTCCTCCTCTAGGGACACTTAGAGGTTTAAAGGCTTGTAGCATATGCTCAATGCTATCGTGTTCCCTACGAAAGTGGCTTTGTTTGGATTTATGATTTCTAGTTTAGTTTTGAGGTTTTGTTTTTGTTTTAGTTTTGCTCGAGGGCTAGCAAAAGATAGGTTTGGGGGTATTTGATCGGTCATTTATTGTATATGTTTTTGATCCCCATTCCTCCAATCAATTGCGTGTTTCTCGAGTCTTTTTGGGACTTAATGTGTGTGTGTGTGAGCATTTTCAGGATTTTGGATCCAGATGAATAAATTGAAGAATATCAGGCAAAAAGTGCGATTTTGAAGACTTCAGGGGCTTTCGTGCAAATATCCAATAGTGCAGCTGAAATCGCTCACAATTATTCAGCAACGATGCAGCAGCGTTCTGAATACAGTAGCTACCGCTGCCGAACCGCTGCCGCAGCAGTTCCCCGTTTCTCGTCTAGGGCGTTGCCACACTGGCAGCGGTCATGGCAGCGGTTTTGCGATATTGTCCTGTCAAAGGAATCTTTTCGTAGTCAGATTGAGGGGGCCTATAAATATGTATGACGTCTTTTAGGGCTGGCTCTCTTTTTCTCTGGCTGGTTCTGCAACTCTCCCATTCAGACATTCCACACTTTTGCTCATCACACAAATTCATCATTCACCATTCACCTTACTCATAGAAGATTCGAAGACGAAGGAGTTCATCGAGGATTTGAAGAATTTGTTGAAGCTTTTCATTGGGTTTTATCTTTTCTCCCTCTTGTTTCTTTGTTTCTATTATGTGTAACTAACTCCATACTAGGGAGTCAATGTGAACCGCTATGAATACTCTTTGTTAGAATTGACTATATTTCCATTAATTCAGGTTTTGATTTATTCAATTCATCCTATAACTTAAATCGTTATTCTTGTTGATGTATAGTTTTATGCTAGGTAGGAATTTAGGGTTTTTAATTGTGATTTATATCTCATGTGTTTGAGTTAAATTAAATTATAATTGAGAGCTAATATTTAATTGAATGAATAAAATTAGCAACCCCAAGTGTTTGGGACGCAATTTTGGTTCACTTGTTCTTGAGCTTAATGGGTTTTTGATTGTGATTCATATCTCATGTGTTTGAGTTAAATTGAATTACACTACAAAAATTATATTGGTTAATTATTTAATCAATTTGTTTATAATTGTTATAATATTAAACAAAATGTAAAAATTGATATTTCAATTTTTGAAAGTTTTCGGTTATCCTACCAAACGCGTTTTTTCCGTTTTTATTTTCAAAATACGGATTCCAGTAAATGCTACCAAACGCGTATTCGGAATTCAAAAATGAAACCAAAAACACTGTTTCCATTTTCATTTTTCTTTTCGAAAAACAAAAACAAAAAACGGCTTGCAGGACGAGCCCTTATTTTCTTGAGAAACAAACAAATTACTCAATACTCTTTATTAATTTAGAAAGTTAGAAATCAAAATGAAAATTTACATAACAAAATATAATTAAGACTATCTCTAATGTAAAAATGGCTTGCATTTCAATAATTGTTGACATGTCAACAATATTGAGAGACTTGCTTCCTACGTGGCATAGAATTATACTTGATAGATGGCCAAGTAAAAAATCCATCTCCAATGCTTTTGTTGAAAATACAATTTATTAATGACTTATCTAGTTATTTTAATCTTTATTCTTTTTTATATTAGTTTTAACTAGACAATTTGTGTAACAGGTTTTGAATATTTATCTCCAATGTTGAGTCAGCTTACAAAATAGCCGTCTAACAGAGCCTCTGAAAGTAGACATTCAACTTGACGGTGTCTATAATTTTTTTACCACATCAGCTCGATATGGAATAGCATTAACTGCATTGTAAAGACATATGTGGACATAATGTCTATTATTTGTCCTACGTGACAAATAGTTTTTTCACAATCCATTGTAGCATTAAAGATGCTCTAACCAAAAGATTACAAGAAGATCCAAAATGATTCCATTCAAATCTTCCCAAATCAAATGGCTTCATTATTACAACTTTCTTAGAAAGTCCCCTATAATGACTTTTTCAATAACATTGTCTTCAGATTTTATTTTGGTAACACTAAGAATATGTTATAATTATTTCACTCAATAGATAGAATAAATAAAAGCACGCAGCGTAGTCTTCTCAAGAGTTGGGACAAGGAGGCATGTAAGCTGGACGTGGGCGCATGCTGGTACTTGTGGTTCCACCATTTTTCACTATAATCACAACAGACATACCCCACGTCGTGTGCCGTTCAAAATGACAATGCAGAAACCATACCCCTGAAACATATCATCCCTCCAAATTTAGTTATATATACATAAAAGGTGTTTCTCTATTGAAAAAAAATAAAAATAAAATTAGAACTTAATGTTACGGAATAAGCCTTTAGCATAGCAAAATTATAGGCTACAAATAACCAAATTAAGGATCGAGATATAGAAAACGCACCAGGATTATCGGCTACAAATCTGATGGCAGCCCACCCATTTTTGGGGAGTTGAATAGTGTTGACTTCTGGTGGATCAATCAAGTTATAATTATCTGGGTCGGTCTGATTGTTGAAATTTCCTAATCCAGTGCCCACTAAATAGAAGCTGAAACCATGAAGATGCATTGGGTGATTTTGGACATTCCCAATATTAGTCCCCTGGTAAACAAGTTCAACTACTTCACCATATTCTAATTCGATCACTTTCGTCCCTTGCCCTGTGTACGTTGTCACGTTCACATCTCCAGTAAAGTTGAAATAAATTGGTGGTTCCAGTGGAAAATCTGTCGTGAATTCACTGAAATTGTTTCTGCATACAAATTGAATTGATTTCAAGCGTTGGAATCAAATATATATATGCAATGCATGCATATTTAAATGCTCATAAGAAGAAGACACATGTAAGCTATTATTTGTATTCATTTTAAAATAAAAAAGTGTAGATTCAATATATTTAATAAAAATAAAGTGCAGACGTACGTACACATATATATAAGAAATATAAATATACCTGGTATAAGCTTCCAATATATCAGTACTTGGGAAAACGAAACTTTGGTTGTTTAAGCTGGCTCCGAGCCTATCACCATCGGGAGTACCGGAACATGAATCATTGGGGCAAAAGATTATGTTGACAGAAACAGTCATGAGAATATGTTTTGTTATATTCTTTGGGACACTGATGGGATGATCACTACTAGCTAGGCTCCGCAATTTTGTGGTGAAGTTGGATGCTGCAGTTGTGTCATTGGTACCTGGAAGGGTTGGAAGTGGAATTGGAGACGGGGCTGACTGATTTCCAATGTACTGGAGAATAGCTGTGGTGGTGGCGTTGTCGAATGCAGCTTCGGAGTCAGAAAAAGGAGAGGCAGCCATGTAATAGTAAGAAGCAGGCTGGTTTGCTGTGACTAAAACGTCCATTGTTTGTCCTGGAGTTATCATTATATATTCTGTATTAATCGGTTTGGTGTAAAAACCATCGGTTCCAACTACTGTGAGGTTGTGTTGAGCGATTCCGAAGAACATTTCTTCATTCAAAATAGCATTGATTATGCGAAGGAGATAGGTTTCTTCTTTTTTAACTGGCAACCGAAATGTTGTTCCTGCAAACATGTTTAGATAAATACAAATTTCAATTCATTTATATAGGAATTTAACAAGCCTAGTTTCGGTATGATAATAATTGGTAAAGTTAATCAACAATACACAAGTTGAACAAAGTTTTCAACATCAAGGATATCTCTCAATGGAAAAAGAGTCTGATTTAAAATAATTTTGAGAAAATATTATTTTTCCGATAATTTAGCTTGTAAGAAATTAACAAAACAAAATCCTCAAGTTTCCTGTAATTCCGAGGAGAATTGTTGACTAAAATGGTCACTTTTTTATACATCCAAAAGTGGGTCCCCAGTTTGACATCCATGGGCTCGGGGTCCACCAATGAATTTAGAGAAACACTTTGTACAAATAGGGTCGTGGCACCGCCGTGGCCCTGTAGTGTAAAAAAAAAAAATAACACATGGGTCCTTTGTATTTATTACACGGGTCCCACATGTTTTTTCATTGTTTTGCACTATGGGGCCGCGGCGGTGCCACGACCCCAGTTGTATGTAACAGCCCTCATGAATTTATATAGAACCAAAAGAATTGGAAGATTGGAATTCTTAGGGGTCGTTTGTTTTTTTTCTCTAAAGGCTGAATAGCTTTGAATTTTCTGAAGACTGAATGGGGATTGAAATTTGAACCTGAATGACGTTTTTTTTTTTTTTTTTCTCACATCTGAATGTACTGTCAACATGTTTGGTTTTTTTTAAATAAAATTGTCTGAAAATAAGTAATCTTACATTTATACCCATACTAATTTAAATGAGTAATTTAACATGCACTATTCTTTATAAGATTTTGTATGTTCTTCTGAAAACAAAGTTCAATTTAACAAAACAAAAATTTATTAAAAAATATAATTTTACATGTTCTGCAAACAAAATTCAAATTCAATTTATTGTTAAAAAAAAGTTCAAGTTCAATATGCACCAGAAGGCAAATGAAAAAAAAAAATTATTGAATTTGTTTTTTGAAATAGGTTTTTGAATATTATATATATATATATATATATATATATATATATATACACACACAGTCCCGATCTGGTCATAACGTCCTAATATAATTTTATCAGGATATTGAATGTTAGCCACTCATTATGGAGAAGTTTTGACAAGTGCATACACACTTGAATCAAAGCATGTAAAACTAGTGGCTCACATTCAATATCCTCATGAAATTATATTAGGATGCACTTACTTGAAAATTTCTATATATATATATAATTATTCTATAACATCTTCAAACCATGGAATCTACTCAATACGGTAGACAAAATTATTAAGCACTAGATGAATAGTTAGATAAATAATTAAAAATACAAAGTTCTTACCGGGATTTGGTAGGAGCTAAAGAAATTTAATTATTCAATCCTATAAAAATTTCAGTATGAAAAGTGATAAGAGTTTATTTTTTTTCTTTTTCTAAAATCCGTTTAAAATAAAAATATGTTAAAATAAAGAATTCTAAACCATATTAAATTAGAATAAATTTGGAAATATATCTTCTTTGGGAGGATAGACTTGAAAGTGAATATTTTAATTGTAATCCAGTGATTTGGAATTAAGTTAAAAGTCAGGATTTTTTACTTTTTATTTTAAGTTATTTTTTGATATTTTTAAGTTGTTTGACCACTTGAAAAAACAAACAAAATAATTTAATGAGTTCAATTCAGACCCATTAAGTTTGAAGTGGAAAAAACAAACGACCCCTTAGTCTACATAGGAAAAACATATTAATTAGCAATTATGAGAAATTAAAATGAAAAACATATATAGGACATGAAATTTGTTACCACCGCCTAATGTGGCTAGGTGGTAAGAACACTCATTCCATCGAATAATGTTCCAATTTGAGTTGCTGCCATCGCAAATGTTATATAAAAATAGAAAGAAACAAGATTTGTTCATTTTCTAAATATACCTGTAGAGCAATCGAATAAAGCTCCAGGTTGTCCGTTGATTGTGAAGGCATCAGAAGTGTTAAATTCAGCACCACTGGCCACTGCCTCTTCGTAGACTTCCATCACGTCTGCCTTATACCATGATGCTGCACTCAAACAATTTTACAATTTCAAAATTTAGAAACTCATTTTTTATGGAATAATTAAACAGAATCAAGAAAGAAAAATATAGGTTAAATCATCAAGAAAGGTTTTTTTTTTTTTTTTTTTTTTTTTCTCTCACATAATAATTATCAGGTGCATGTGGAATCCTAATTTGTACTGATGCAAAATGAAATATGTACATATTTATATTCAAAATCTGTTTCAATTATCTCAAATTAATATTATTTTTCTCCTTTGAACAAAAAAAAAAAAATGCATATAGTAATCAAGGTAAATGTGATGTGATCTGTCTGTGTGTCCGATTGAAACTAGCTAGGGTTATATAGAAATATACCAAGTACAATTGTTTGTTCTCCATAAGGCTTAGGATAGGGATAAGAAGTTCCATTGACTGGATAAATGATAATGGCACCATGAACAGTGGCACGTGACCAGTCACTATGAGCATGCCACCAAAGAGTTCCTTCTTCTGCTGAAAAGTTGATTTCTTGAGTGAAATTTGTTCCTGCTGGAATTGGGCATTGTGTTACATATTCAGGACCATCCGACCATGGATTCCTTGGCATTTTTACTCCATGCCTGCAGTAAATTATCCAAGATATCATTGGATGCATCATATTCATGCGATACGACGTTTATTTTGTCGGGATACTCTGATTTTAACAAATTCTGAATTTGAATTTAACAATATTAATTGGACTTATAAGATATATTTTAGTTGTCATGCGATAGGAATCTGAATAAATAATTGAAAAAAATAATTTTAAAACAGCTAAAGAGAAAAGTGATACTTCAGCTACTATGTTCTAGAATTGTTATACAATTACATGTACCTAACCCAAAAACTTTAGTTCTCAAAATAAGGTTTTTATATAGGGATTACATGGATGTTTCAATCAAATTATTACTAAATGAAAAAAAATAAAAAATAAAAAAATAAAAAAACGTCCAAGCAATAATTTTCAACACAAAAGGGGCAAAACTAGGTTTAACGTGAACCTAGTTTCTTTTTACATGTCTCAGACATCATCATGAACCACAGGTACCATATCATAAAAAATTTCAACGTGCTAATTGAACAAGTGTCATCAATCATAATGCTACTTCAATATTAAGAATTATAAAAGAATCAGTCTAATGTAGCTTGGTGGAGAGAGAGAGAGAGAGAGAGAGAGAGAGAGAGAGAGATGACCAGTGAATAGTGATGCCGTATGTTCCTTGGTTGTGAACATTAACAAACACAGTGTCTCCTTTCTGAACATGAATCTCTGGCCCTGGAAAACTTTCATTGACAGTCAACATGCTCTTTGTGCTACATAGTCTCGTAAAATTACTCTCTTTCACCTGCCCATTAACAAACCCAGCTCAGTTCAGATCAGAGCAAGGTATCATAAAAATGTAGTACCATGATTACATCACCATGCAATAGCATATTGAAACCCATTTTCCCAAGTCAGTAAATCTTTAAAAGTTCAAGGGCTAACAAACATGAACTCAGATGGAGAGAATCTTGAATAATAATAATAATAAAGAAGTAGAGAGCTTAGTCATTATTGTAATAACAAAGCAAAACAAAAGAAGTTAACAATGATAAATAGGTAAATGCTTACAACAAAGTCATAGTGATGGATGGTGCCCTCAGCCTTGCAAAACAGTAGACAACCAAGAAACATAAACCCTAAAAATCTATACATCAAACCCATATCTCAGTTTCTTTCTTTTTCTTTTTCTTTTTTCAAACTCTTTTCACTAGCAAAATGACTCCTTTTACTAGCTCCTACTTTCTTTTGTGACTTTCAATTTGTATTTGAGGGCTATTTAAAGAGGGAGCTGAATGCTTAAAATAATGATTAACGCAAGCTGGCTTTGACACTCGGTCATTTCTCTTTTGTTTGTTGTTTGGTGCTGGGTTTTCTGTGTGGTGTTTGTTGTGTTGCTTGGTTTTGGTTCTTTTGGGTGTGTTTTGTGGGGGTCCTTCCCCTGTTCTGTTGGTGTTGCTTGCAAAATTTACCTTTAAAAAAAAAAATATTCAATAGGCGAACTAGGGTTGCCGTAAAGAAATTAAATGTCTTAATTAAACACATGAAAACCATCAATTACATTGAGAATTCATTTTTTTTCCTTTAGATTGATAAGAATACAAAGATCTAGATAGAATCGATGAAATGTGTCTCGTCTTTTTTGACCGTACGAGCTCAAAGCTCTATTTTTATTTCCTTTATTGGGTATATTCAATTATATACGACCGTGAACATAGTTCACTGGTCTAACTAACAATGTTCTAGTTTCGAGTTGCTGTACTGCAATTAGTATATATATAAAAAATAAAAATAAAAATAAAAAAAACAAATTCAAATATATCATTTATATGTTAATTTAACCACGTGTTTTTTGTGCAGGATTCCAATTTGTAGAAGAGCAAATTAAACTCTAAATCCATTATGCACAGATGCAAATCAGAAC
Source organism: Acer saccharum (assembly GCA_030490815.1). NCBI lineage: Eukaryota > Viridiplantae > Streptophyta > Magnoliopsida > Sapindales > Sapindaceae > Acer > Acer saccharum. Next base: position 23,149,474 of record CM059872.1, on the reverse strand, counting down.
ACTGTGAAAAAATATATGGGATCATCCACCTCAAATAACTTATACATTAAGTTTGAAACAACTCCGTAACTCGTTTATGTAATCACGAAAAGCACCTTTCTTTGTGTTTGTGTTAAATGACCTTCAAAATATGTCATATTTATATAAAAGCTTTTTTTTTTTTTATAATTAAAATATAGAAATAGAGATCAAATCCTATTCAATTCATATTTGAAGAAATTTGGTTTAGACTCTGTCAAATAGTGAACACAAGGTAATAGATCTGGATGGGTATCCAATTCAATCCGCGTATTCAGTAAAAACTATTTTGACCTTTTTCTTTCCAGAAGCAGTGTAACCTGTGCATAAGAATTTGATATAAAAATTAGGTGCAGAAATTGCCACCCATAAAACTAATTAGTGTATCCATATTTTATTAATAATTTTAATTACAAAAATATCACAATAGAAATTTATCAATAAGGACAAATTAATTTAATTAAAAATAAACTAAATACTATGTACACTTATTAATTACACTTATATCTTCAACTATATCTCTTGATTAAAAAAAAAAACAACTTTCCTTTACGAAAAAAAAAAACTTATGATAAACCCTAATTAAACTCTAATTTTATTTCAAGTATCATAACATAGTAATGGAAAAAGAATTTTTAGAGAACTCTGATCATACAGAGGTAGGTGTTATTTTACTTTTTTTTTTATTTTTTTATCTTTTTTTATGCCTAGTTATAAACTCTATCAATAAACAAAAAAATAAAAAAAGATAGCTGTAGATATCAATGAATTTAATTTTTTTTTTTTTTTTTTGATAGCTATATCTATAAGAGAATTAGAGATTGAAAATCTCTTGACGAATATATACAATCCAATTCTATATCTCCCCTTTTCATAAGTCTCCTACATTCGAGATATTTTTAAATTTTAGATATATATGTACTTATAAAAATAGGTGTACTTATTAGTTTTATTGGTGGCAATATCTACAAGCATAAAACTTATAAAATGAAACAATCAATTTGTTGTTTTTTAAATAAAAAATAAATAAATAATAAAAACTGATTCGGTGCCAAACAAACAAGAAACGGACTCCTCGTTCAACTACTAGTCAATAAGGAGAACAAAAAAAATAGTAATGATTTTTGGCAGTCTTTACTTAAATTTCGCACGTCAATTTCAGTTAAATAATTGAGGAAAAATTCTTATTTTAAAGAAGAAGAAAAAGAAGAAGTTCTTACAAATAAATATATGGATTTGATCCAATCCAATGGATCGTATTGGATTGGATTGGATCCTGCACACCCCTAAGAAGAACCATCAAGTCTTCACGGAAGATGTTAACATAATAATAATTATTATTATTTTGACAATATATAATAATTATTTTTACAATTAATTTATATTAATGGGACATGAGGATAAGTCATTAAGCGTGTTAGAGGGTGTAATTAGACGCGTATTAATTAATGAGAGTTTCTTTTGACAATCCAATTTTTTCTTTTCACACTACTTTTCTAAAGACAATCCATTCTCAAAATTTAAATTTTAAAAAATTCTAAAGACACTTCCTTTTGTTTCAAAATTATCCTTTTTATCTTTTGACACTCCTATTCTAAAGACACTCCATTTTAAAAAATAAAATTTCTAAAGACACTCCATTTTATTTTAATATTATACCCATTATTATTTTGAATTTTAATTTTAACATATAACAAAACCAAAAAAAAAAAAAAAAAAAAAACTAGTAATTTGAATTTGATCTCTTTAGTGCACGGATACAACATGGCACAACTAGTATTTTAGGGTTTGTAAAAAAACACACACAAAAGAAGAAAAAAACGTTATTTTCAAAAGCAAAACTAGTTTGGAGTGTCTTTAGATTTTTTTTGTCTTTTTAGTAATTTTAATTTAGGTTAAAATTGTCATTAATAAAAAAATTTAAATTGGAGTGTAAATAGATAATTTGTGGATTGTAAGGAGAAGCTTTCTTAATTAATAAACGGGACCATCTCTTTTTCTTTGGTTAATTTAACATTTTTTTATTTTTTTTGGGTAAGGTTATTAGAAATCGGAATCAACCCCATCCCAACATATTATTAAAGATAAAGAAAGAGAGAGAAAAGAAAACAAAAGAAGAAAAACATATCAACAGAACCTAAAAGAAGGGCTATTACAAAAATCATTGAAAATAAAAGAAGTGTAAAAATTTGGAGCGGTCCACCACCATGTAGGAGAGACGATAATGGGGTTCCTAGACACTAAACTATCTGCAACTTGGTTACCTTCCTGATAAATATGAGTGACGGCAAAGTCTATTTGAGAGATTAAGCTCAAACACCTATCCCAAGTGGGGCGCTAACGCCAAGGAACCTTACAAGTAGGGATGGGCGTGGGGGCCCAATGGGGCAGGGGAGGGTACCCCCACCCCCACCCCCCACCCCCAAAATCCATTTCCCCCATTTCATTTCCTTTTCAATTCTAAATTTTAAATTTTCAATCCAAAAAGTAATAAAAATATAATAAAAATACAATACAAAATCCAAAATACAATACAAAATAATTGCATAATACATATATATATATTATTTTGGGGGTTAATTACACCTTATAAATGAACAACCATAACATTTAATTTTAATAATTTAATATTATAATTTGTTTTAATTGTTAAAATTTTTATATATAAATAAAAATAAAAATAATATATATATATATTATTTTGGGGGCCCAGTGGGGTTTTGGGTTTGGGGGGAGATACCCCCACCACCTCCCCCAAAATATGTTTGGGGGCAAAGTTTGCCCCCACCCCCACCCCCGCCCCCAAAATCCATTTGGGGGCAAAATTTCCCCCCAAAACCCCATGGGGGCCCGTGGGGGATGGGGCCCCATGGGGAAATGCCCATCCCTACTTACAAGACTTAGAACGAAGGATAGCCACTACAAAAGTAGAATTGCTCTCCAACCATAACCGACACCAGCCAAAAGTCCAAGTATAATCAATAACGTGGATGGCAGTGACCAATTCAGCCTCAAAAGCAAAACAGACACCAAGAGGAATAGCAAAGCAACCTTTAACGAAACCCCTACAAGTACAAAAAACCCTTGCACAACCAGCAAGACCAGGACTACCAAAAGCAGCCTTGTCCGTGTCAACCTTAAGACAACCCGGCGGGGGGAGAGCGCCAGTTAACCTCTAAAATACAGGAAGCCTTAGAATGACGACCAGAAACATGATGCCACTGAAGAGTCTGAAACTCATCCACTGAATTCTTCATAGTGCTAGACTGAAGGGAGTCTACCTTACAAACAGAATGTCAAATAAAGGAAAGAGCATCAGTAAAAACGGGCTTCCCACCCTCAAAGGTAGCTTGATTTCGGAGAAACCAAACCATCCAGAAAACCGTGATGATAGAAGCCTGCCAAAGGGCATTCAATTGAGTGCTAAATATCGCCTCCTACCAAAGGTCCAAACATGTACCATCAAACTTAAGCTTATGACCAAACGTAGAGGATACAGCATCCTACAACCCACGAACAAAAGGATAGTCAAGAAACAAATGTCTTAAGTCTTCCTCTACAGCATAGCAAAACTGACAACGAGATGGGGAAATATAACCTTTGGTGCACAACACAATGTCCATAGGAATCTTACCATGAAACAAGCGCCAAACGAGGACAGAATGAAAATGAGGAATAAATGATGCCCAAATCTGCTTACCCTAAAAACAGAATTCTTAATCTCAAAAAGAGAATCATAAGTGGATTCATAAGAAACCACATCATCCAGAGAACAAGTCCAAACTAACAAGTCTGGGTCAGTGCTCACCACCACCTTCTCAAACTCAGAAGCAACATCCGGGTGAGGCGTGAAAAGAAGTAGGAATATCCCAACCCGTAACATCTGAATAAATATCACCCACAACAGAATCCAGAGGAGGCTGTAACAATGAACTATCCTCAACCAGATCAGTCAATGGATCTCCTAACTAGTTATCTGTCCAAAAAGGAACCTTGGAGTGACGACCAACCAACCAACCACCTAGACTCAAGCATTAGGGGAGTATAATGCAATTTTAGCCCTGGCCAAACAGAAGAAACAACATACCACATTCTTAGTCTGTGATCTAGGGTGAAAAAATGAGCCCGAAGATATATGAAAACAAGGGATTCCTCAATCAACATCCTCCATATGAACTTCTTAAGCATGGCCTTATTAAGAATACCAAGATCTTTAACACCAAGACCACCACCACCATTCTTAGGACTGCAGCAAGACTTCCAAGCAACTTGGACAAATTTACGACCATCGATCGAACTAGTCCAAAAAAAATTCCGAATAGCAGCATTTAAATCTTTCAAAAGTGAAGAAGACCAATGATAAACTTGAAAGGAATGCATGAAGGAACCTATAATCACTGGGTTAATAAGACATAACCTGCCTATCATTGAAAGAGGAAACCCTTCCACGATTCCAATTTACTTTTAATTTTATCAGCCCATGGAATCAGCCATCGATGATTAGGCGCATCAATGAAGATATGGACTCCCAGATATGTCATTGAATCACAGCCTGTACACATCTTAGACATTGAGAGAAAATCAGTAATCTGAGGCCTAGAGATGCCTCTACCAAAGAAAATGGAAGATTTTTCCTAATTAACTCGTTGACCTAAGAGAGAGCCATCAATCCTTAAAGCATTTATAATCACTCGCAAATTCTAAGAAAAAGCCCTGCAAAGGCGGATAATATCATCAGTAGAAAGAAAATGTAAAGGAGCATGCATCCCAATTAGAGAATAGATAGAGCCTGACTCTACTAAATGAGTAACATATCTGCTCAAAAAATCTTCCGCCAAACATAAAAGTAGTGGGGAGAGAGGATCACCTTGCCGCACACCACTAGAACAAGGAAAATAACCCTGAGGGGAACCATTAATAAGAATTGAGATCCTAGCAGAATAAAAAATAACTGCAACCCAACCAATAAAACTCTCAGTGAAGCCAAAACACCGAAAGACTTCGAAGAGAAAAGGCCAACTAATGGAATCAAAAGCCTTGCAAATGTCTATTTTTAAAGCCAAATGCCCACCCTGACTACCATTACTCAGCACATTAAAACATTCAGAAGCACCGGCAATACAGTCTCCAATTTGACGACCTCTAATGAAACCAAATGGATTTGGGGAGATAATGCGGGAGCAAATTTCAGCCAAGCAATCGGTAATAATCTTAATGGTAACCTTAAATAGGAAATAACCAAGAGCAATTGGTCGAAACTGATGACCTTGAGAGTGTTCGAAGTCTTCGAAATCAAGACCAATAAATTAGAATTCAAACCTGGAAAAACTCGATCAGTATGAAAAAATCCTACACAGCTAAAACCACATCAGGTCCCATAATTTCCCAACAATGAGAATAAAATATGCCTGAGAAACCATCTGGACCAGGAGAACTCAAATGATCCATGGTAAAAATTGTACTCCTTACTTCATCAAAGGAAGGAATCCGGAGAGTTGAAGCATTCTCATTAACAGTAACCAGTGAAGGCACATTCTCTCGAATTAAAGAGAAGTCTGAGCTATCACTGCCAAGATCCAAAAAGATATGCTGATAAAATGAGGAAACATGCTCACCAATTTCAATTGGATCATCAGAAATATTCTCACCAATTTGAATGGAGGAAAAGGGCTTTTTCCCCCCTCTACACTTTAGCAGTGAATGAAAAAAATTAAAGTTCCGATCACCCTCAGCAAGCCACCTGACTCTACTTTTTTTTCTTAGAAAAATCTCCTGCCATATTATCTAAATCTACAAGAGCAGTAGTCTCAAAGCGAAAAAGATCCTTTGAAAAGCTTCAGAACCAATCCTGCCCTAAAAAAGCATCACCTTCTCATTCGCATTAGTGACATTCAAGGCAATATCCCCAACACTACAAAAAAATGGTCTTTTCCGACGGCATTTAGCCGTCGGAAAAGGCCATTTCCCGTCGAAAATACGCTTTTCCGACGAGAAAAAGCCATCGGAGGCCGTCACAAATACGCTTGTCAGAAATAACTAATCACTGACGAGTCATCACAAATACTACCATTTCCGATGGCTATGGCCATCATAAAAGATAAAAATGCCGTCGGTAATAGTAATTCAAAGTGGTCAAAATTACTTGTATTTCCAACGGTTTTACCGCTATTTTCGACGGCTTATTGCCGTCGAAAATAGCTAGATTATAAAAACTCGACTTGATAGTCACCACATCACTCGTTACCCGACACGTGCCACGCGCCACGTCACACAGCAACTTTAACTCCATAAAATTCATGTGGTTCGAACCCTTGACTTAGATGACAGTAAGGGGTTACCTTTACCATTTTGCTATAACTTTATATCTGATATGTTTTGCATACTATTTATATATAAGCTATTGATATGTTTGTATAATATCTAATTAAATATATATTTTTTATATACTATTAAGATATTGTTTTTTAAAATAATATTTTATTAAAATTACTAGAGTTTGTTTAAAAAAAATATAATATAGTAGTGTCACTCAATATAATTAAAAATAACTAAATGTTCTTGTGATTACTAATAATTTTGCTATATTTTATGTTTAGTTAATTTAGTAAGATGTGTCCATAAAGTAATTCAAATTAAATTTTAGCATTTTCAATGACACTTTTTATGTTGTTAGAAAAGTGGGTAATATTGATGTCTTATTTGACTATTTTCGGACGGCCCAAAAGCCGTCGGAAATGCGGTATTTTTTTTTTCTGACGGCAAAAAAAGTCCCACAAGTCATTGGCATAACTCGGCAATTTGACACAACACAAATTAATCTTGCAGATGTCATGTACGAGGGTGTTGTAATGTTCCTTGACATCCCTACGTGACTTTCCCGGCAGTTGGCTGGTGATATTTTACCATCGGGCAATTTCTCAAGATAATATTCTTATAATAAGAGGGAGTTCCTAAAGAATGACGTCAATATCTCACAAATCCCTTCATCATAATGCTGACAAATGTTTTGTGTATTTATGTTGTATCAAAGTGTTCACTCTTGATTTTTGCACAATTACGTCATTGTTCGGATAGCAATTTAGGGAAAATAAGGTGTATTAAATGCTTACTACGAAATAGAGTTTATATAATTATTTTATCTAACTTTTTATATTTCAAGAAAAAATAAATCATGAAATTTTTATTTGTACAAATTATTTGAAGAAACTTTATATAAAAATACAGTTTTGACACTACAATAAAAAATTGGTCTTTTCCGACGGCTAAATGCCGTCGGAAAAGAACATTTACAGTCGGAAATGTTGGATTATTTTTTCCTCATTTCCAATGGAACAAAGATTATTTCTGACGGCATTTAGGCCGTCGGAAAAAATATATTACTTTTTTCCTCATTTCCAATGAAACAAAGACTATTTCCGACGGCATTTTAGCCGTCAGAAATAATGTATTATTTTTTCCTCATTTTTGACGGAACAAAGACTATTTTCGATGGCATTTAGGCCGACGGAAATGTGGTATCATATTTTTACTCATTTGCTGAAATGGTCGTCGGAAATAGTTCGTCACAGGTATGCATTTTTTTTGTAGTGCAAACACCTCCCAATTCCACTTCCTCAATGCTTGTTTTAACAGCTTCAACTCAGTACCACTCCCAGCAATAGTAGATGACCAAACCGATCTAACCAAATCAAGGAAGGAAGGAAGGATGAGAAACATACATACCTTGAAACCCGAAGGGCCGTGGACCCGACAAAACACCCAAAGAACAAGAAATCAGTAAGGGGTTATGATCTGAATGAGATCTAGGCAAGGTAACACAAGCTATCTATAACCAAGCCTCTAGAAAAGAATAGGAACATACAGCTCTATCTAATCGAGAAAGAACCATACCACGCTTACCCCAGCCGATCCGGGTATGGAAAACTCATTTCATTTCAATGTCAACAAGATCATAAACCGTCAAAACAACTCGGAAATCATCACAAGAGATAGTAGAAATGTTACCAGTGGTCTCATAGGCTCCTAGAACCGAGTTGAAATCCCCAAGAACAAGCCATGGATCATCTGAACCAGAAATGTCCATAAGAGAACTCTAAAGAGATCTACGGGTGATGTAGTTCACACTGGCATACATAAAAGAGATATGATGGGCAATCCCACACAAATTAGCAGAAACGGTAACATGTTGATAATGAGACAAAACAATAGTAGTATCCTGAAAAGCAGTAGACCCAAAAATCCACATACTAGAAGTACATCTAGCATTAGCACCAATAAAGTGCAACCCCATAGAACGCCAAAAAGTAGGAGCAATAGAATCAAAAGTACACAACGGTTCAACGATGCAAACCAAATTTGGTCTATGACGAGAACAAAAATCTTTCAAAGTACGTTGGGTATCACTGTTTGCAATACCTCTACAGCTTCAATAAAGGACACTTATTTATGTAACAGTTTATTCTTTGCAACCTTAGTTTTGGGCGAAAAAACACTGGCATCCTGTTTTTTATTCTTCTTACCTTTTTTAGTGGTAACCTCCTTCCAACCTAAATCTTCCAATTGATCTGCCCAAGAGACTCCATCGTGAATACCTGTGATGTCTAAAGTGTTGAGGTGGCTGAAGTCTGATTCGATGACTTCGCTATCTGTTTCAGAACTAACCTCACCCTCAAAAGTGTGAAAAAATGGCTCTACCATGGGAGGATCTATCAAAGGTTCCATATAAGCAACAATAGGATCTGTCATGGCATCAACATCTACATGCTTAGTGTGCAATGGGTATGTGGAATCATCCAAATGAACATGATTTTTCAAGGCCTCCCCTTATCAAGGAGGGACAATTGGTCTGAGTGAACTAGAAATGGCAATTGGGTCTAGAGTTGCCTTGTTTGGAAGAGAGGTTGTAGTTTCTTCGGGTGTAATCACGTTGGCTTTGTCATTAATACCCGATTTGATAGTCTCAAAGACTCGAGAAGTCGAAACATCTCTTGACTTGTGTTTCAACCGGTACTCTTGTCGAATTCTGAATCTTCCTCTTTCTGAATTCTTTTGTTTTGGCTCAGTGATGACAGTTGCTATAAATTGAGTCGTATGATGACATGAGGCAACCGTATGACCAATAGAGCAACAAACCGAGCAAAACTTAGAACATTCTCAAAATAAAGAGTCAGAAACAAATAATCTTCCTAAACCTCTATCATGATAGAGTCAGACAAAGGCTTAGAAAGGTCAACATTAATCAGCATGCGAGCAAAATGGTCATAATCACCCTCTAGGGTAGCTCTGTCAAACTTTAGAGGAATTTCGATCCCACGTGCCATGTCTGAAAGGATTTGAAGGTGTAAAAACTCCCAAGGTAAATCGTAAAACCGCACCCATATTTGAGCATTCATCGTGCGCTGTGTGTTAGAATTAAAATTCTGAGTCCATGGTTGAAGCCTCAGAATTCCAAGTTTCAAAGGAAGTGATCCATACCTCAAACTAGTGCTTTATCTTCCTCAGAATTCAAAAGAATTTAAAAGAATCCCCATCCAAGAGAGATGAGACACCATTGAGAATTTAATTTCCAAATAGATTGAAGTTTTTCTTTAAGAGCCAATATCTTCCACGGTTCCTCTCCATTTGATAAGACAACTCGATCGATAAGAGAATAACTGTAAAGTTTCAACCATTCTTCATAAGCTTTCGGGTTGACTTCGACTGCAACATAATTACCTTTTTTCTTCGGAACCTATTGACGGTGATTTTTCGTCAACACTCAATCGATGGTTCGAGATCACGTTTGTGGGTGATAATAGTTGAATCTTAATACCGTAAAATAATAAGCAAGAGATACATGGTAAAACTTCGATGACTGGAGAAATGTCCACGGGTTGTTGCCTAAGCAACGAAGCCAAAATTCACTATGAAAGAATATTACAAAAATATGCTCTGGTCACTCGTATGCTAAACAAAGTATATCCCTCCCATATGCGCTACAAAGGGTATTTATACATGCTGTTCTAGGGTTTGGGGTAACGCTAGGGTTTAGTGTCGTGGCGCCTAAGTCTTAAGCGGTTGCCTAGTCCTGGTTGGATTCTGTTTCCTTCTTGGGCGTGATATGTTTCCTGTTTTGGCTGAGTCCGATTCTGGGCAGGATTCTTTCTCCTTTATTCGCGGGAGACCTGGTTGTTTCCTTATTAAACTCTGAAGGGTTGCACTGCTACGTTTTGTGGAGGTGCTCACTGCTGATTCTTTCCTTGTGCTTGGGAAGTGAGTTTCTGTAACCATCTCTTCTTGTTGATCCCCGAGTACGCCCGAGTAGATGACGTTGCCCGAGCTAGTTCTCTTTGTTTGTGATCGGGTCGCTTTGGTTTCAGCCGAGTGGGTCACTTGGGGGATTTCCCCCTTTCGAGCTGACTTTTCCTGTTTCCTGCTTATGTGGCTTCTTTGTGGGGATAACGTGTCCTTTACGACGATTTTTACCTATAACAATACCCCCTTAAATATTTGAGCCGAATACTACTTGCTCGGGACAAATATTTAACCCCTGTTTGCTTCGTTTCTCACGACTTGTTTTTATTTGTCGTCTTCCATATTAATGTTGGTTTTCAGTATCCTCGTTTGATTCGAAGTATTAATGACGTGTCTCAATTATGTCCGCACATGCTTGATCCACCCATTATTCAGAAATCTTTTGATGGCGACATATTGATTTCCTGACGGCTCAAGGCTCTCTCTGCTTGCCACATGTCTCCTTTTGCTTGGTTGTGGTAGGAGGCATTTATGGGACACGACCCTTCTGTTCGTTTGTGCGCAGCCACGTCACTTCCCCCGCTACTTTGTCTTCCTGCTTCTTCACCTGCCCTTTCTAGGGTTTCGATTTTTTTGAAACCGGTACCCGCCTATATATATATATTAGCTTGACGCTTCGTGGGGAAAATCCTCATTTCTCTGCAACAATCTCCTGCCATTTTTCTTTTCTTTTCCTGATAGAAGTTCGCCTACATATGTTATTTTTCTTTGAGTTATTTGGAATAACTTCAAGATCCTCAACTTCAAAATACGGATCTTTTCTTGAAGACCATTCCTCCACCTCTGAAGATTTCCTCTACAGTTCGCGTTACCTCCGGTTTTCTGGTACATCCAAGGTTAGTTGTTATGGATCCTGCTGCTAGGCATCGTGTTTTTACTGTTGGTATGATTGCTATTGAACAAGGTGACGCTTTTACTACCACGGTTGTCCACAGGTTACTAGGAGACCTTCTCCTCGATCAACCTCAATATTTTGACGTCGACGTTTCGGGGCTTTTTCGTGAAGGGCCTGCTACTTATGAAGTTCCTCCTGCTTCAGAAATTCCCTCCGTTTCTTCGAATTCATCGTAGCCTAACTCTTATCAGCCTGAAGCTCGGTCAGATTCTTCTACTTCCGATTGTGTTGATACTCAACCGTGGAGACAAACGGGGAAGAGGATGAGTAATCTAAAATTTACAAAGATTCTTACTCCCTGGAGAACCAAGTTGGGACCTAGAGGGTAGTTGAGAACGACATTGAAGAGGAGCATAGGGCCGCTCGCATTCCTTTCTCTTCTGAGCGGATATGTGCCTATGACATCGAGTCGAACGTGGTCGACCCTGAAGAGATAAAAAAGTATATGCGACGGTTCAACCTGAACAGCAACATGATTTCGCTGATTCCTACCGACGGTCGATCTGCATGGAACCCCCCACCTGGCCACGTGGCAATCTATGGGGCAATGCTTACTTGTGGTGTTACTCTTCCTCTTCAGCCTTTCATCACCTGGTTTTTGGCTGAGGCTCGACTTGCTCCGGCTCAGCTAACTCCGAATAGCTACTAGATTTTGATGTGCATGTGGCATATGTGGCATAGGATGAAGCGGCTACCTCCCACACCTCGTGAAATCCGGCACTTTTATGCACCGAGGCCCGTGGGGAAGACTGGGGTTTATTTTCTTCAATCGAACCAGCCCGAGTTCTGGATCCCAAAAGACGTGGTGGTTAAGGGTGAAATCGAACTGACCACGGACGAGAAGATGAAGGGATTTGTTTGGGGCTTCCCCACTTCAAACAAATTTTGGAAGAACAGCTGGTTCTTCGTGGGTAAACGTTGGGGCCAATCAATCAGTTTTAATCTTGATGGTACTCGGGTGACTTGCAGGGTTCCTCGGTACTTTTGTTCGCCCCAATGGAACCATATGACTCCTGCCTTTACTGACGAGGAACTAAAGACTTTGGCTCGGGCAGCCGTTCGCCCTTTAGAGAAGAGGGGCAGACCTTATCTCTTCAACGAGGAGAAAATGATTAGAGCTCGCCTTTTTCCCCAGGTTTCTGCATGCCGCAAACGCCGTAAGTTTTTTTTATAAGCTTTCCTTGGTTACTCTTGCATTCTTGTTCTTAAATCAGTCTACTGACTCGGAGAAACATCTTCACCTTTTATTTTTATTATTTTTTTTTTTAAGTATTCGATGTAGACATAGTCTGCGATGCTCAAGCATGTCGGATGAAAGACATCGTGGAGGCGAGCCGAAAAGTGGCTCTTCGCCAGCGAGATGCTGGGATAGCCCCTCCCGAAGATGACTCTAATGAGAGTGCTCCCGAGAATCCACCTGAGGGAGATGATGAGGAGGGAGTACCCGATTATGTGCCTGAGGAGACCCATGGTCAAGAAATGATCGCATATTCAGCGAAGGCTGTGGGCGACCCGGAGGGCTTTGGAGCAAGTAGGACTGCTACTGGGTAGGATAATCAAGCGGGTCCTTCTTCTTCTAAGGGGAAAAAGAAAGCTGGGCACCCCTCTGAGCCTGAGGCAGCGGCTTTCTCCTGTGGAATTAATACTCCCCACTCTGCTGCAAACATGCCAAGTGCTACATTCTAGGGTGCTGAAGCAGCTGGGGAACATTCGGGCGTGATGGCTCCGGAGATTCCAACTCCTGCCGAGCCAATTCCTACTCCTCTGGCTCCGAAGATTCCGACTCCTACCGAGCCAATTCCTACTCCTTCTGCTCCAAAGATTTCGACTCTTGTCGAGCCAATTCCTACTCCTCCCGGGGATAGCGGTGTTGACATGAGGCATCCCGATCTGGATTCTGAAGATCCTGCGGTTGACTTGAATTCTCGTGGGAGGCAATCTGAAAGGAGAAAAGCTTCGTTTTCTCCTGGTCGCCCTACCCCTAAGATCCCCCGAGTAGTTGCATATGTTGATTCATCTTCAAGTGATGAGGGGGGAGGAGAGGTTGGGAAAAACGCGAGCATGACCCATCCACGGGACCAGATCAAAGACAGTGTTTGCGGCTCCGCTGGCTCTCCTCGGGTGGCCTCGTCTGCCGGGCTCCCTGAAACTTGCGTTGGTGGTTTGGGCCCCTCAACCCAAACAGACGATCCTGCCCCCGAGACCATGCTGAGTGCCATGGCTTCAGGCCGAGCCTACATTGGGGAGGATCATTAGAGTCACTTCAGGGCTGGAACCGTATCCGATCAGCTCTGTAACTTCTTCAACAGTGCTTCCTACGTGAGTAATGCCTTGGTTATATGCATAATTTTTGTATTTTTCTTCTCTTCTCTTTTTTTTTTACTTCACTCCTGTTTGCTGTTGATTTGCTGCAGATGGTGGCTGAGATGTCCGGGGTTTGCTAGGCTGGTGAAGCTCAGGCAGAAAGAATAAGGCGGCTAGAAGCCCAACTGAAGGAGAGTGAGGATCATCACTCTCTGGCTGAGTTAGCTTGTCAAGAGGGGGCTAGATCAAGTCAGGTGCTCCTGGATCAATGCCTGGCACGTCAAATGGAGGCTGAGCAGAAAGCATCTTTTGCTGCTGAGAAAGCCAAAACCCTGCAAGATCAGTTGTCCTCCACTCAAGATGCTTTGCTCCAAGCCGAGCAGACCGCTGAGGACGCAAAAACCTCTTACGAATGCCGGATAAAAGACTTGAAGCGTTAGGCCTTGACAATCAAATCTCTATCAAAGGAAGCTAGGCTGGAGTTGGAAATACAGGGGGTCGACCGTTTCAAAAGATCTCCAGCCTATGACGCTTTGCTTCTCAGGGAGTTCCAACGGGGAATGGTCTCGACTGGAGAATTCTTTAAGATGAAGAATAGGGCGACCGACCGGGCCAGGGCCAACTGGAGCCTTTCGATCAAGAAGCATGTGGATACGTCTCTGGAGTCTCTTCGGATCCAGATGAAAGAGTGGCGAGCATATTGCCGAAGTAAAGGTAAGATGCCACATCCCATACATCTGGAGGTTCCCACCGCTGATTCCTTCTCTACTTTTCACGCTTGTCAGAAAGGGGGGATCGATGGTGAGAATCCTGATGTTGGTCCCGTCCCTGAGATGGACTATAGCGCCTGGATGGATGGCGAAAAAGATGTGATTGTGTGGCCCTCTGATGATAGCCTCCTCAGCGAGTACGTGATGGAGCCTAACCCGAGCGTCGGTGGGAGCAGCTCACAACCCCCAACGCCATCTACTTGATTTTTTCTTCTGTACTTTTTGTAACGATTCTTGTATTAGCCTTATATATATGAATTTTTATTCTTACCGTTCTACTCTCTAATTCCCGAGTACTTTGTTACCTGGTCGCTAGTTAGTTTAGCCGAGTATCTTATTTAACTGGTGACTAATTGATCTTGGCCGAGTATCTTATTCAACTAGCAATTAATTTGGCTGAGTATCTTATTTAACTGGTGACTAATTGATCTTGGCCGAGTGTCTTATTCAACTGGCAATTAATTTGGCCGAGTATCTTATTTAATTGGTGACTAATTGATCTTGGACGAGTGTCTTATTCAACTGGCAATTAATTTGGCCGAGTATCTTATTTAACTGGTGTTTTGTCTTTTTGACCTGTCTAGGTTTTACCTAAACGTTACGACGAGGCTCACCACGACCATACGCTGAGGTCCTTTACACAAGTCACCTAGGACGTCTCCCGATTTTGTCTGTGCAAGGTTTTGCCAAATCGTCAGGGTACTGTGTAACGGCCAACACAGCTGCGCATCTCACCAGCCTTCCTGGCAGCGCTCTGAGCAATTTTCCAGTTATCCTGGTGCCTCGGTTTTGCCTTTTTGGCAAGAAGTGCGTTTGCACTATCTTAACTAGGCGGGCATGCTATTTCAGCTTCTTTACCCTTCGAGCACTATTTGTCCGCTCTCTCGCGGCTTCGTAGCGCCCAAATTTTTTCTCTTCTTTTTTTGGCGTTTGTTTAACCAACTTTTAAGTGGCTGCTGTTGTTCATAAGTCATGGAATATCTTTGATCATGGGACTCATCAACTTCAATGAACAACCTCTTTATTGGCAAATGAACTTTATTAGAAAATCAAATAAATCTGAAACAGTTAATGCAAAGCCAAAACTGAACAAAAAACAAATTGAAGTAACATAAACATAGGGATGAGTTCCTTAGGGGTAAAAAATCTTGAGGTACTGTGCATTGCATGGTCAGGGTACTAGGCTACCCCCTAGTCGGGCTATCATGTATGCCCTGTGCCCTGCGACTCCCTTGATGATGTATGGCCCCTCCCATTTGTCGGCGAGGGATCCTGCTGACTTGTCCTTGGTGTTCGGGGACACTCTTCTTAGCACTAAATCTCCAAGCTGGAATCTACGCACGCGAACATGGGAATTGTAGTACCTCGTAGCCCTTTGCTGGTATGCGGCGTTTCGCACTTGCGCTGCATCCCTGACTTCTTCAAGCTCATCTAAGTTTTGCTGTAGCATGTTAACATTGTGTTCGGGGCTGTATAGTTGTACCCTGGGTGATGTAAAACTTATTTCTGCTGGGATAACAGCCTCCGTCCCGAATGCTAACGCAAAAGGAGTCTCCCTTATGGATGACCTTACAGTTGTTCGATATGCCCATAGCACCTTTAGTAGCTTGTCCGCCCAGCCGCCTTTCTTTGCTTCCAACTTTGCTTTCAGCGTGTGCTTGATCACCTTGTTCACAGCTTTGGTCTGGCCATTGGTTTGAGGATGAGAAGGTGATGCATAGTAGTTTACAATTTTATAATCTTCGCACATTTCTCTGAACTTGTTGTTGTCGAATTGGGTCCCATTGTCTGTTATGATGACGCTCGGGATCCCAAACCTATATATTATGTTCTTTCTGACAAAGCTGGTGGTATTTGCCTCAGTGATGTGCACGAGAGCTTCTACTTCCACCCATTTAGTAAAGTAGTCTACTGCCACAATAGCATGCTTCGCACCCCCCTTTGTTCCAGTGGGCATTGGTCCTATCAGGTCAAGGCCCCATATGGCAAAAGGCCAAGGTGAAGTTAAGTTTCTGAGCAACTTTAGGGGTTGCCGAATATCGTTTGCTATTCTCTGGCATGTCTCACAGCTCTCCATAAATTGCTGTGCTTCTGCAAACAAAGTCGGCCAATAGAATCCTTGCCTAAGTACCTTATGCGCCAGACTCTTACCTCCAATATGGTTTCCGCATACTCCACTGTAAACATCCTTCAGGATCTTTTTGCTTTCTTCGTCGGCGATGCACCTTTGCAGCACCTTTGAGAACCCCCTTCTGTACAATTCACCTCTCAGAATTGTGTACCGGGTTGACCTGTATTTGACGCGTTTTGCTTCCACAACATCCTCGGGTAAAATGTTTTCCTCCAAATACTTTCTGAGCTGTATGGTCCAGTCACCTTGAACTAGTCAGATCTCCGACACCATGATTTCCTCAGATTCTGCCGTACTCAACCTAGCCAGGTGTGCCACCGGTATCGCTTTAGACCTGATACTCATGGTGGTTGAGGCTAATTTGGACAAAGCGTCTGCTTTCTCATTTTCTTCCTGAGGGATCTGAAAGATCTTGTATATCTTGAATTTTCTGAGCAGTTTCTTTGCAATGTCCATGTAAGCTATCATGTACTCCTCCCTCACCTGGTATTCATCTAACACCTGGTTAACCACAACTTGCGAATCATTGTAAATCTCCAACTCATCTGCTCCTAACGCTATACAGACCCTCAAGCCAGCTAACAAAGCTTCATATTCTGCTTGGTTGTTGGTTGCTGGTTGCTTTGAAATCGAACCTCATGGGGCACTCTATAGTGTCTCCTTCCGGGGTTGTTATAACTATCCCGGCTCTGCTGCCATGAGTGTTTGACGATCCGTCTACATGCAACCTCCATCGGAAACTATTCTCCTGTTTTCCTTCCATTATTCTTCTCACTTCGGCATATGGCTCAGTGAATTCCACTATAAAATTTGACACTGCCTGCCCCTTGACTGCGGCTTTTGGGGTGTATTTGATGTCGAATTCGCTCAACTCCACCGCCCATTTAGTCAGCCTACCTGACAGTTTTGGTTTTTGCAAGATGAGCTTCAGCGGACAATCAGTGCACACCTCTATTGCATGCGCTTGGAAATATGGCCTTAGCTTCCTGGCTGCCGTGATCAGGGCAAGCGCTATCTTTTCTGTCGGTGAATACCTTGTTTCCGCGGGCAGAAACACCTTGCTGGTGTAATATACCGGTCTCTGTATTCCTTCCTCCATTCGGATCAATACTGAGCTTGTTGCCACTTCTGTGACCGAGAGGTATAGGTACAATGTCTCTCTAACCACCGGCTTTGAGAGGATGGGTGCTCGCCCTAAGTACTCTTTCAACTTCTGGAAGGCTGCTTCACATTCTTTGTTCCACTCGAGCCCTTTTCCTTTCTTTATTGCTTTAAAAAACGGGGCGCATCTGTCTATTGATTTTGCTATAAATCGGTTAAGTGACGCAAGACATCCCGTCAGCCTCTGTACGTCCTTCAGCGTTCTTGGCGAAGCCATCTCTTCTAATGCTTTGATCTTTTCGGGGTTCATTTCGATGCCTCTCTGATGCACCTGGAAACCTAGAAACCTACCTAATGGTACCCCGAACACACATTTGTTCGGGTTAAGTTTCATCTTATACCTTCTTAGAACTTTAAAGGTTTCGTTTAGATCTTCCGCGTGTCTCTCTGTCGTGACACTCTTGGTCAGCATGTCATCTACATAGACCTCCATGTTCCTCCCAATCTGCCGAGTGAATATCCTGTTCACCAACCTCTGGTACGTTGCCCCGGCATTCTTCAATCCGAATGGCATCACCTTATAGCAATACAACCCCTGGTCTGTGGTGAATGCTGTTTTCTCTTCGTCAGCTTTATTCATTCGGATTTGATTGTACCCTGAGTAAGCATCCATGAAGCTTAACAATTCGTGCCCTGTTGTTGCATCCACTAGCTGGTCGATCCTTGGTAGAGGGAAGCTGTCTTTTGGGCAAACCTTGTTTAAATCTGTGAAATCCACACACATTCTCCACTGGTCGTTCTTTTTCTTGACTAGCACCACATTGGCCACCCATTCCGAGTACTTGACTTCCCTTATTGATCCTGCGGAAAGTAACTTTCCTACTTCATTTTTAATAGCTGTACTCCTTTCGGGGTTGAACAGCCGTCTTTTCTGTTTTACCGGGTGGAACTCCGGGTTGATGGAGAGGCAATGTGATATCACCTTCGAGTCTATCCCCAGCATATCTTCGTGACTCCAAGCAAAAACATCCTTGTAATCTCTTAGTAACGTGACTTGAGTGTTACGTGACAAGCTGGGCTTTGACATGTACATTCAAACTTGCCCCTACCTTCACTGTCCTACTCGGATCCTCTAGATCCAGTGCCACTTCTTCGGTCGGCTCATCTTTCTTAGCCTCAGGTTCTTCTCTGGGATCCAACTCAAATTCTTTCGGCACTTCTGCCTGCTCTTCAGGTTCACCAACCTCTTGCTCGGTTGTTACCGCGTATACTTGGTGTACTTCCCTATCTTTATACACTAACAAGTTTGCTCTTCGGGCCATTTCTTGTGACCCTTTGACCACTCTTACCCCGTATTCTGTCGGGAACTTCATCATGAGGGCGTAGGTTGCTGTCACCACCTTGGCTTTATTTAAGAACGGTTGGCCCAATAAGGCGTTGTACGGCCAATTTTCTGTATCCACCACCACAAAGTCGAGTAGCACTATTTTTTGGCAAGGAGCCTTCCCGACCTTCATGGGTAATTTCACCGTGCCAAGCGACCTTACTTCAACTCCTCCAAATCCTCTAAGGGGTGTGGGAAATGGTTGTAGATCTTTCCTGTCTAGCCTCAGCTGGTCATAGACTTCTGTACTTAGAATATCTGCTGAACTCCCATTGTCAATCAAAATTCGATGAACCTCTCTATGACCAATCTGTGCGCTGATCACCAGCGCGTCATTTGGCCTAACATCTACTCCATGTGAATCGGCTTCTATGAATATGATCGGGTCCCAGCCCTCATTGATTCTCTTCGGGTCAGGTTCAATAGAATTGACGTCTAGGTCTCTCCGTGCCTCCACGGCCTCCCTGATATCCTGGGTCCTTTCCCTGTTATTCTTGCCGGTCGCTGGTCCCCCAAAGATGGTGTTGATTACTCCTTCATCCTCAGCTTCTTGGGACTAGGCTTTCTTACCCGTCCGTCCTGTCGGCTATCCTTCTGTCCATCCGTCCTGTCAACCTTTTTTAAGACGATGTCTTTCAAATGTCCTTCCCTAATGAGGGTTTTGATGTGGTCCCTTAGCTGGAAACACTTAGATGTCTCGTGCCCATTCTCCTTGTGGAACCTGCAATATTTGGTGGTGTCCCTCTGAGCATACGTTGACTGCTTAGGCGGCTCTTTAGACATGTTCTTTTCTTCTAGGATTGCAAAAATTTCCTTTTGATCTTTCTTCAATGGGGTATAGTATGTATATCTGCCCTGGAACTTCTGTCGCGGCTGATCGGTTTTTGGGTCATATGCTCGATGTCCATCCCGTGCCTTATTCTTCTGTTTGTCACCTTTGGTATCGGGCGCCTTTGCCTGGTCTTTGGTTTAGACCCTTCTGGGCGACCGCCATGCACAAAGTAACCTCCTGTGGCGATTTCTTCCTCCTCAGCCAGGGCATAACCCCCGGCCATGTCCATCATATCGGCATAACTGGTTAGTTGGGCTCTTCGAAGGTCAAATGACAATTGGTCGGTCTGAAGGTTGTTGATGAACGCGGCAATTATGGCTTCGTCATTTGCACTCCCAATCTCGAACACTTCCTGACCGAACCTTCCCAAATATTTCTTCAGTGACTCGTCTTTCCCCTGTTTTAGTTGGGACAAGTGGGCCACCGACTTCTTCCTACGTACATTACCGAGGAATTGCCTTGAGAAGGCTTTACTCAGCTCACTGAAATTGCCTATACTCGCTGCTGGTAACCTGCCGAACCACTTGGAGCCTAAATCCCCGAGAGTTTGGGGGAAATTCAAACACAGCAAAGCGTCATTGTAGACATACTAGGCCATGGCACTCTTATACCTTCTGACGTGTTCCTTTAGATCAGTATCTTTTTTGAATTGCTCTAAGTGAGGCATCTTGAATCTCTCTGGGAAGGGTGTCCTCAGGACTTCGTTGGTGAAAGGGCTTCCGGACTCGTCGTCCGATAATTCATTACGCCAGTATCTCCTGACTAAAGCATCCATCTGTCGACGGTTATTCTGAACTTCCCGGGTCAAACTCTGTATGAGTATGTCCCTATCTCCTTCCGGTTCTCCCATCGCATTGAAATTCTGACTTACGGTCAGCTTTTGGCCCCTTTCCTCTGGATTCAATTCTCCATGTCCTCGGTGTAGGCCATGCAGCCGAACTGTGCCCCTTTGGTTCTTGCGATGATAACTCTGCTCACTCTCTCCCGAGGATGATGATCGGGCTCTCCGATGAGTACGTCTCCTGGGGCGATCTCGATCCCTGGCCATCCGATCCTGATCATGCCTTTTGTCAGAATCATTCTCCTCTCTATGCTCCCTGCTATCCCTGGCTAACCTTTTAGACAAAATTGCTGGCCTGTCTGTAGGACCTCGGCCAGCCTTTATGGGTGCATCCGGCGTTGGTACCACCACCGTGGAACGCAATCTTATTGCCTGCTGATTTGGGGCGGAAAGATTGTGAGGTGACATCAAACCCTCCATGGTGGAGAGGTCAACTCCCTGCCTTGCTGCGTTCGATATGAGTTGCTGTAGAGAAGCACGGAATCTTTCCACAATTTCTTCATTAGTTGGGGGGAAGCGCTGGAGGCCAGCCAGGGCAGTTGATTAATCTGCTGTTGTTAAGGTTGCATCCATAGTGTTGGGAGTGGCGTCATCCTCCAATTCGTTAGTAGGTAATCTGTGACTATACCTGGAATCGCTACCATCTCCTTCGCCGGCCATTGCCTCATAAGTGCTTTAATCCGCCCCCTCCTTCTAGCGCCAATTGTAGACGGTGATTTTTCGTCAACACTCAATCGATGGTTCGAGATCACGTTTGTGGGTGATAATAGTTGAATCTTAATACCGTAAAATAATAAGCAAGAGATACGTGGTAAAACTCCGATGACCAGAGAAACGTCCACGGGTTGTTGCCTAAGCAACTAAGCCAAAATTCACTATGAAAGAATATTACAAAAATATGCTCTGGTCACTCGTATGCTAAACAAAGTATATCCCTCCCATATGCGTTACAAAGGGTATTTATACATGCTGTTCTAGGGGTTGGGGTAACGCTAGGGTTTAGTGTCGTGGCGCCTAAGTCTTAAGCGGTTGCCTAGTCCTGGTTGGATTCTGTTTCCTTCTTGGGCGTGATATGTTTCCTGTTTTGGCTGAGTCCGATTCTGGGCAAGATTCTTTCTCCTTTATTCGCAGGACACCTGGTTGTTTCCTTATTAAACTCTGAAGGGTTGCACTGCTACGTTTTGTGGAGGTGCTCACTGCTGATTCTTTCCTTGTGCTTGGGAAGTGAGTTTCTGTAACCATCTCTTCTTGTTGATCCCCAAGTACGCCCAAATACGCCCGAGTAGATGACATTGCCCGAGCTGGTTCTATTTGTTTGTGATCGGGTCGCTTTGGTTTCAGCCGAGCGGGTCACTTGGGGGATTTCCCCCTTTCGAGCTAACTTTTCCTATTTCCTGCTTATGTGGCTTCTTTGTGGGGATGACGTGTCCTTTACGACGATTTTTACCTATAACAGAACCGAAGAAACCGGAGCAATGGCAGAAGAGATTGCTTGGGCATAAGATTTCATTACTGGTTTGGGATTCGAAAGTTCATCCACAATTGTTGCAGTTGTCTTAGTAAATAGCAGGTTGTATGTTTTCAGAAAAAAGAGATGAGTAATAATAGGTGGTGGTAAACCCATATAGATTATATTGGAATTGAGATTATATTTACAGTGATTTTTAATAAATTTGAACCCTCAATATATATTTATTTCCTTGGGATAGAGCTAACTGCCTAGCCGCTAGAAACCTAGAGACCATTCTGAAATTACAAAATGTAAAGGGTTAAAAGTAAATAACAGGTATATAAAAATAAGGGAAATTATTATTCTCCCCCTAGTAGTTTGCCGTGTTCTCCAATCTCCCCCATATAGTTTCAAAATTCTCCAATTTCCCCCCTCCCATGCACAAATACAACCAATCTCACCATATAAAAATAGGCATGGGAAGGGGGAAATTAGAGAATTTTGAAACTATAGGGAGGAGATTGGAGAATATCACAACTAGAAAAACCTTCATATATGACAGTTTTCTTTTCTTGACAGTTAAAAACTGTCATAAATTATAAGTTTTTTTTTTCTTAACAATTTTCATTCTTGACAGTTAAAAACTGTCAAGAAATGTTAATCTTTTTTTTAAAAAAAAAATCATTATTTAATATTTAATAATAATATTGAATTAAATAACATTTTTTATATTTATAATAACCACATCCCTCACTACCGAACCACCTCCTGCTGCCGCCGCTGGCCACCCATCGCTGACGTCCGTCCATTCCAAAAATGCCCTCCTTTCCAAAAATAATATATTAGTATTATATATTATATTAATGATATATTATTATTATATATAATTATATGTATATAATATACTTTTATATTTTATTACTATTATCCATAATATATCATGTTATTATGATTGTTTTATAATTAGGGGTATTTTGGTCAAAATACAGTTAACTCTATTCCATTCCATTGTTAACCAAACAAAATAATACCGATTTAGAGACTAATTCTAAAGTTCCAACCAAACAAAAAACTTAGTTTTCCTTTCCTTTCAATTCTCATTCTCATTCTCATTACCATTCTGATTACCATTCCAACATGTAACCAAACGTGATCATAGAGTATTGACCAATAACTCGACAATAGTTTTAAAAAAATATAATTTTATTAAAAGTTTCGATAAATATTTTTTAATATATGTTTGTGTTAGAAATTAGAATTTTGATTAGTTGAATAAATTTAAATTTATCTTAAAATGTTTTTTTTTTTTTTTTAATTTTTATTTGTAACAACTCATATAGGTTATATATAAATATTGTTCAATTATTAATACATCAAAGTTTGCAGTCAAGTGGTAAAGACTTACAACCTTTGAACTTGAGGTCACAAGTTCAACTCCCATTAATAATAATTAATTGTCATTATTATCAAAGGTGGCGGACCGACAATCGGCCAGCCGGCGCCGGTGGCCTGATTGTGTATAAATATATATATATATATTCTTGACATGGGGGAATGATAATTTCCCTAAAAATAAATGTAAATAACAGAATTTTGAGGTGAATATAATAGTAAAACTATTTTTATGGATGATGGTGTACCTTAAACATAATGTATGACTCGGTATATTCATAGCACCGACAACTTCTGTTATGTAATTACGTTTACACCCCAATTCCTGAGGACAAATGACTTTGGAAAAGTACTATAAGTCCAAAATGTTAGTTAAAAATTCCGAATAAAACACACCACGAAACTACCACGAAACTACAGAAGCTTAGGTATATTATTCAATTTTTTAACATATATATATATAAATTCTATCAGTAAAATCCTCCAATTACGACTCAGATCATAACTTTTCACCCTCATTTTCATTTTCCCCCTTTTTTTTGTGTGTGTGTTTTCTTATCGAGCTTCAATTATTGAGCTTCAATTATTGAGCATGTAGAGAAATTAGATTCAATTATTTATAAAAAAAGGAGGGACAAGGTTCAGGGTTTTCGTGCATAATTTATAAAAAATAAAAAAAAATTTAAAAAAAAAAAATTGTCTAATCAATCGACGATGGTGATTTTGAAAACACGAAACACCTTTTTTTTTTTTTTTTTTTTTTTTTTTTTTCAACAAAGCATGTTCCAAAAGCATCTAACCTAATAGTTTCTGAGCATGACCATAGAAATCAATATTCCTTTGTAGAATATAGAAAATGGTTTTCCAAAACAGTAATTGAGAGACTTTTAAATGCTAAGAGAATCTTCTAAAAAGCTAGTAGATGAGAAACTTGTCCAAGAGATAAAGGAAAAAAAAACATTTATCATGTGAAACAGAGAACATAAAAAATATGCTTAAATTTTTTCAAAGACTCTATAAGGCTAGTAGAAATTAAATCATAAAAAAAAAATATGACAGAATAAAATCAAATCTTCCGACTATAAAAGAGTAATTAAGAACAACAAAAGACTCAATTAATTTTAGGGTTTAGAGGAAGGAGACAACCATACAGGACTCGAATCCACGATTAATATGGATTGGAGAAGCGTACACGAATCCACGATTAATATGGATTGGAGAAACGTACAACTTGGTCAACCTCATCTATATATATAATACCTTTAAAACAAAATCAAAAAGAAATAAGGTTGAGTAAAAATTTTCAGCCATTAGAGCTGGGCTTCGGTGGTAGGAGATATGGATTTGGGGATTCAAAATCATATTGGAGCAATTGAAAAAAAAAAAAAAAATCAATAATCAAAACTAAATTGAAATCATTCAAGGATTAAAATGAGGTATCTTCGGACATGAGTTAGAGAGTGCTTGCCGTGAAATATATAGAATATCATATGTATGTGTAGTACAAGTTTAAAGTACACTTGCACTATATGTACTACATATTAAATCTTAATGATGTTTAATTTCAAAATAGTGCAAAATTGGGGCTTAAAATTGTTTCCTCACTTGACCAAGAAATCCATATATCAAGTTGGTTTTCGCCTATCTTGCAAGAGTTGATGAACTGATCAGATTCTTATCAAGTTGGTTTTGCACTAAATCAGTATGTGATATTGTAGAAAATGCTGCATGAGATTTAATTAGATGGGATCTGTCAAGATCAAACAATACATGTGAGCTGGATATCTACTCCTAATAAATCGAGAGAAAACTCCATACACATACTTGTAAAATACGTATGGTGGGATTCGAATCCCTCACCACCAATGTGGAAGGAATGTGCATAGCTGCCTATGCTAACATGTGATGTGCGATTGATGACGTGGTAGTTACAAATCAATTTGCCATACCATAAATTTTTGGGCTGTGTAACATTACTTTTTTTTTTTTTTGAGCAAAAGGAAATTCTTAAAGAAGCCACAAAAGACAAACAGAGGCAACAACAAGCTACAAACAGCAGCCAAACCACAACAAACAGAGAAACAAAAGCAGCTAAAAACCGTCTACAAACATGCAACAACAACAAACCCCACAAAAACATAAACTAGCAGCAGGGGCAATAGAACCACACAATACTGAACACCTTTACGAACAAACAACAAAAAAAACAAAAATCACACATAGCGGGAAAACACCACCGCAACACAGCTTACCACAAAACAGAGCCACACCACCCAAAACAAAAAGAAAAGGAAGAAGAAGAAGAAACAGCACAGCAACTCAAACCACCCTCCATTCCAAACTATCCTCAGCCCCATTCGAACTCCTCTTCGCCAAACTATCCGCCAATTCATTGGTAAACCTGGGGTTAAAAATGACCGATAAGCCAACTTAAATTAGGTTGAACCAACTTAAATTTATGACTTAAAATGTTGATTTCAACATCTCAACCACCAATGTGCTATTTATCAAAGAGTTATAAATGCATTCAAATCTCAATCATTGGATTAAGAGCACATGAGTGGTTAAGATATTGAAGTCAAAATTTTAAATTAAAAATTTAAGTTGATTTAGTTTGACCATGTATGTATAATATAATAGTTGTCATTTACGTATATTCTAGACTAATTAAGTTTTCCTAATCATTGAATTCAAAATAAATTAACGTTTAATGTTGAAATCAGAAATTTGAGTAAACAAAGAGAGTTTGCAGACCCAAAAAATTTTATTTGCAGGGGTCATTATATTAAGGGTTATTATATTTTTAGTCCCTAACATTTGCGTTAATCTGGGTTTAGTCCACAATTTTCTAACTTTATTAACTACAGTCCTTCCATTAAGGTTTCGGTTAAAACAAACGGACTGGCATTGTCAGAGGGTACAATGACTGAAATACCCTTGGACTAAACCCAGATTAACGCAAACGTCAGGGACTAAAAATATAATAACCCTAAAATATATAAAAAAAAAACTAATTAAATAATAATAATAATAATTAAATTGAAAATTATAACATATAAAAAACTAATTAAAATAATAATAATAATAATAATAATTAAATGAATTAAATTAAAAAATTAAAATCTATAAAAAAATAATTAAAAAATAATTAAATATATATATTAAATCCATTTAAATTAATAAATTAAATAATAAAAAATTAATAAATTAAATTAAATTAAAAAATTAAAAATTAAATTAAACTAAAAATTAAACAAATCATTTAATATAAAACTAAATAAGAAAATTAAAATAACAATAATAAATAAATATTAAAAATAATATAAAAAATTAAACCCTAACTATAATCTCTTTTCTCTCCCTCAATCAAACAGTTCTCTTCTCTCTCGATCACACCACCACCACCACCACACCACCACCACCAATCTGACCACACCACCACCATTTATTAATCTGATGGATTCAGTGGATCTCCACCGTCCATCTCATGAGATGGACGGTCCGAATCTTTTTTAATTATTTGTAATATTAATTTTTTTAATTTTTTAAATATATTTATTTAATAGGAGGGCATAAGGGTCTTTACCCTTGTTTTAGTCAGGTTTGTAGAAGGTTTCTTGGAATTTCTCATAATAATAATAATTATTTAATTTAATAATATTTATTTGCTTTTTAAAATTAATTATTTAAAATTATTTAATTTCTCGTTGGATTTTTTAATTTTTATTATTTAATTTAATTTAATTTTAATTTTTTTAATTTTAATTATTTAATTTAATTAAATTTATTAATTTTTTATTATTTAATTTAATTTAATTTATTAATTTAAATGGATTTAATATATATATTAAATTATTTTTAATTATTTTTTATAGATTTTAATTTTTAAATTTAATTCATTTAATAATAATAATTATTATTATTTTAATTAGTTTTTTATATGTTTTAATTTTCAATTTAATTTGTTTTTTCATTTTTTATTTAATAGGAGGGCATAAGGGTCTTTACCCTTGTTTTAGGTAGGTTTCTAGAAGGTTTTTAGGAATTTCCCATAATGCCCCTGTTGACCTAACGAAAGTCAACGAAACCCTAACGGAATGGGACGGTAGGGACTCGATTGGTATTGTCAGAGAACTATTGGACTAAGTCAAAAAATCATGGATTAAACCCAGATTAACGCAAACGTCAGGGACTAAAAATATAATAACCCTTATATTAAAAATAAAAAGTTTGACATGGGATAAAGTGCAAAAATTATTGGATAGATAAATTTGTTGTTACACATGTGTGGCTTTTCCACCACATGCATTCTTTGGCTTCTTGAATAATCCATGCCACATGGCAAGCTTCTATGATTTACTTCATGTTTAAGTGTGGAATATTACAACAATGTCCCTCCTTTCTTTGCCTATATATATGAACACCTCCCTTTGTAAAAAGTTGTTGTAAAAAAACTGATGCTGATTCAATAAAAGGCAATATATTCATCTCTTCCTCTCTCTCATTTTTCTCATCCTTCTCTTTTTCTATTTCTTATTTATTTATTTGTTCTTTAATTAATTAATCATTATCATTTATATTATCTATTGTTTCTATTTAATTTACAACACGTTATCAACACGATACTGTTATTTCCAGAACCTGAAGTTCTGAATTTATTACTAAAGCCTGAAGCTTATGAATTTATTACCATTGGAACCTGAAGTTCCTAGATCTATTACCAGAACCTGAAGTTCTGAATTTATTATTACTAGAACCTGAAGTTTCTAGACTTTTATTTATTAATACCAGGACCTGCAGTTCTGAATTTACTTTCTCGCACTTTATTTTTTACGCAATTTACTTTCTCGCACTTTATTTACTTTTATGCAATTTTTATTTAAACAATTTGGTCACCCATCCAGAACCTGGAGTTCATGGATTTATTTATCATTACCGGAACCTGAAGTTCTGGATTTGTTTACTTACAAACAAATATTTAAATTCCTCGGATTTTTATCAGACCAGAAGTTCTGACTCCGATTGTAATTTTTCAGATAATCAGAAGCTATAACCATGCCAAAGCTTGCAAGTCTAAAATTTGTTGCACTAGAAGTGTCAGGAGAAAATTACATGTCATGGGTTATTGATACAAAATTACTCCTGAAATCAGAAGGATTGTATTATACTATTGAAAATGGGGCTGATGCATCTGAACAGGACAAATCTACAGCCATGGTTATTATCCGCCACCACTTACATGAAGATCTAAAAGCTCAGTACCTAACTGTCACGGAACCAGATGTTCTTTGGTAGGAACTGAAAGATCGATTTGATAACCAACCTAATGTTGCGTTACCAAATGCCAGATATCAGTGGCAACATTTACGCTTCCAAGATTTTAAATCAGTTTCTGAATACAATTCTGCCTTATTCAAATTCACTACACAGCTGAAATTGTGTGGTCAGGATGTGACAGAAAATGATATGTTGGAAAAAACATTTACAACATTTCATGCCTCTAACATGATATTACAACAGCAGTATCTAGAACGGTGATTCTCAAAATATTCAGAACTTATCTCATGTCTCCTGGTTGCCGAGAAAAACAACAAACTCTTAATAAAGAATCATGAATCACGCCCGACCGGCTCTATAGCATTCCCAGAAGTGAATGCCAACACTATCGGAGGACATACTCGCGGTCGTGGTCGTGGTCGTGGTCGCGGTCGCGGTTCCTACCGTGGTCGTGGTCGTGGTCGTGGTCGTGGTCCTAGCCATGGTTGGGGTCGGGGTCGGGGTCGGGGTCGAGGTCATGAAGGATCATATGGATATTTTGGTCCGAACACTCTCCATAAGTGGAATGTTTATAAGGCCAAACCAGATAAAGGGAAGAGTATCCAAAAGGGGCCCAAGAAGGATGATAGTGTTTGTTTCAGATGTGGATGTCATAACCATTGGTCACGGACATGCCGCACACCTAAACATCTGGTTGAGCTTTATCAGGCTTCAATCAAAGAAAGAGGAAAAGAAAAGAATCCTGAAACCAATTTCTTGGAAGATTCAGATTTTATGGATGTCCAGTTTGATGTTTCTGATTTTCTAAATGATCCGACTGAAAAAGTGACCACTTCAACTGGTGATGGAAATGTCCACACCAATTAAGTACTACTTGTATATTCTTTTGTTATCATATAAACTGTTTATGTAAATATTCCATGTGTATATATATATTTGTCTTTTGTTTACCACTATATCTAATATGCACTTTATTTATTTTTATTTTTGTTTTTGTTAATAGATATGTCTTTAAACGATAAGATGAGTGATATTGAAAAGCAAATACAGGAGATATATGTCTAGCCGATAGTGCGACGACACATACGATTCTACGAAATCAGAAATACTTTCTGAATTTAACCTTTCTTAAAGCAAATGTTAATACAATATCAGGTCCAGCAGATCTGATAGAAGGCTCCGGTAGAGCCATGATATTGTTACCAAACAATACTAAAATATGTATCAATGTTGCTTTATATTCAAGCAAATCCAAAAGAAATCTGCTCAGTTTCAAAGATATACGGTGTAATGGATACCACATAGAAACTATAAGTGATGAGAATATTGAGTATCTTTGCATTACTTCTCATAGTTCAGGCCAGAAACTCATTATGGAAAAACTACGTGCTTTATCATCTGGATTATATTACACTCTTATAAGAGATGTAGAAGTCCATGCAGTTATGAACCAGAAATTCTCAGATCCAAAAATATTTATGCTTTGGCATGACCGTCTTGGTCACCCAAGATCTACAATGATGCGAAAAATCATTGAAAATTCTCATGGACATCCACTAAAGAACCAGAAGATTCTTTTATCCCATGAAAATTTATGTACTGCATGTTCACAAGGAAAATTAGTAATAAAACCATCACATTCTAAGGTTGGCTTTGAATCCCCATCATTCCTACAAAGGATTCAAAGGGACATATGTGGACCTATCCATCCACCAAGTGGACCGTTCCGCTATTTTATGGTCCTAGTTGACGCATCCATCAGATGGTCACACGTTTGCTTATTATCAACACACAATGTTGCTTTTGCAAGGTTACTCGCACAGATTATCAGGCTTCGAGCACATTTTCCCGATCATCCGATTAAATCAATACACCTTGATAATGCGGGTGAATTTACTTCCAAAACATTTGATGAATATTGCAAATCAATTGGGATTGATGTTGAGCATCCAGTTCCACACGTTCATACTCAGAATGGATTGGCAGAGTCACTTATCAAGCGTCTCCAGGTAATTGCAAGAACTTTACTATTACGAACACAATTACCAATTTTTGTTTGGGGACATGCTATTTTGCATGCTGCTGCATTAATTCGTCTTCGTCCCACTTCTTATTATCAATATTCTCCAGTGCAACTCGTATTTGGCCATCAGCCAGATATTTCTCATCTGCGTACTTTTGGCTGTGCAGTATATATCCCGATTGCACCTACACATAGAAATAAAATGGGACCCCAACGGCGTTTGGGAATATATGTTGGTCTAGATTCACCATCAATTATTAGGTATCTAGAACCTTTAACTAGTGATCTTTTTACTGCACGATTTGCAGATTGTCATTTTGAGGAGAAAAATTTCCCATCATTAGAGAAAGGAAAAACTTCTCCTGAAGAGAAGCGTGAATTTTCTTGGAAAGTCCCTAGTCTAATTCATCTTGATCCATACACATCTCAATGTGAGAATGAAGTACGAAAGATAGTTCACCTTCAAACAATAGCAAATCAGTTACCAGATGCATTTATAGATGCTACTAGGGTAACAAAATCACACATCCCAGCTGTTAATGTACCAACACGGGTGATTGTTCCAGGAGAACAATCTAAACAAATAATAGCAAAAGAATCATCTACTGTACGCCTAAAGCGTGGTAGGCCACTTGGTTCGAAAGATACTGTTCCCCGAAGGAAGAAACAAAATATCAGGATTATACTCCTGAAATTATAAATAAATCAACTTTCTTTAAATCAACTCCACAAGAGTTAGATGTCCCTGAAAGGACACAAGAAACCCCCGCAGGGGAAGGAATCTCTGAAGAGATACAAGAACCTAGAAATGAAGAAATTTCTATAAATTATACAGGAGGAATGTGGAATCGTAAAGAAACAATCATTGATGATATATTTTCGTACACAGTGGCTACTGAAATTTTAAATGATGATTGTGAGCCTTATAACCTCGACGATTGTAGGCAAAGATCTGATTGGCCTAAATGGAAAGAAGCAAGTCAAGCAGAATTGACTTCATTAACCAAACGTAAAGTATTTGGACCAATAGTCCAGACGCCTGAAGACATCAAACCTGTTGGATACAAATGGGTTTTTGTACGGAAACGTAATGAGGAAAACGAGGTGGTGCGATATAAGGCACGACTCGTAGCACAGGGTTTCTCACAGAGACCTGGTATTGATTTTGATGAGACGTATTCACCAGTAATTGATGCAATTATGTTTCGATTTCTGATAAGTTTGGTTGTCTCAGAAAAACTTGAAATGCGTCTTATGGACGTAGTAACTGCCTACCTATATAGCTCACTCGATTATGATATTTACATGAAAATCCCTGAAGGATTTAGAATGCCAGAAGCATACAACTCGAGACCTCAGAATTTAAATTCAATTAAATTACAAAGGTCCTTGTATGGATTAAAGCAATCTGGGCGCATGTGGTACAACCGCCTCAGTGAATATTTAACTAAAGAGGGATATATCAATAATCCCATATGCCCATGTGTATTCATAAAGAAATCAGAATCTAGATTTGCTATTATAGCAGTTTATGTTGATGATATAAATTTAATTGGAACTCCTGAAGAGCTCCTGAAAACTACTGAATATTTGAAAAGGGAATTTGAAATGAAAGACTTAGGGAAAACAAAATATTGTATTGACTTGGAGATTGAGTGTAAATCAGACGGAATACTTATCCATCAATCAACATATATTGAAAAAATCTTGAAAAGATTTAATATGGATAATGCTCATCCATTAAGTACCCCCATGGTTGTTAGAAATCTTGATCCTAAGAAAGATCCATTCCGGCCACTTGAAGATGGTGAAAAGATACTTGGTCCTGAAGTACCATATCTTAATGCGATTGGTGCTTTATTATATCTGGCTCAATGTATTAGACCAGATATCGCATTTTTAGTTAATTTGCTTGCTAGATTCAGTTCAGCACCAACTCGGAGACATTGGAATGGGATTAAACATCTTTTTCATTATCTTCGTGGAACAAAAGATTTTGGATTATATTATTCAAAATCCAACAACTTTTCAGGTTTAATTGGTTATGCTGATGCCGGGTATTTATCTGATCCCCATACCATAAAGCCCGTTCACAAACGGGATATGTTTTTACATATAATGGCACAGCAATCTCCTGGCTCTCCACAAAGCAAACTCTTGTTGCTACACCCTCTAATCATTCTGAGATCCTTGCACTTCATGAAACAAGCCGAGAATGCGTGTGGCTAAGGTCAATTATTTATCATATTCAAAATACTTGTGGATTTCCATTATCTACAGAAATGCCAACACCAATATTCGAAGATAATGCGGCTTGTATTGCTCAAGTTAGGGGAGGATATATCAAGGGAGATAGAATCAAACATATTTCTCCTAAATTCTTCTATACTCATGAACTTCAACAGAGTCGATAAATTGATGTTAAACAAATACGGTCTACAGATAATCTTGCAAATCTGTTTACCAAAACATTGCCTACATCAACTTTTGAGAAACTGGTATACGGAATTGGCATGCGTCGGCTTTGTAAATTACAGAATTAATATTGAAGTTTCATTCAGGGGGAGAATTCAATCAGGGGGAGCAAAATTTTGAACAGATATTTATATACTGTACTCTTTTTCCTTTTACCGGATTTTGTCCCATTAGGTTTTACCGGAAAGGTTTTAATGAGGCAGTTCTGAACCCATTCACACCACTTGATCCAGAAGATCATTGTATATATTTTTGCTAAAGTTTTGTCCCACTGGGTTTTTCCTAGCAAATTAGAATACAAGTGGTGAAAAATCCATGGGGGAGTGTTACACGTGTGTGGCTTTTCCACCACATGCATTCTTTGGCTTCTTGAATAATCCATGCCACATGGCAAGCTTCTATGATTTACTTCATGTTTAAGTATGGAATATTACAACAATGTCCCTCCTTTCTTTGCCTATATATATGAACACCTCCCTTTGTAAAAAGTTGTTGTAAAAAAACTGATGCTCATTCAATAAAAGGCAATTTATTCATCTCTTCCTCTCTCTCGTTTTTCTCATCCTTCTCTTTTTCTATTTCTTATTTATTTATTTGTTCTTTAATTAATTAATCATTATCATTTATATTATCTATTGCTTCTATTTAATTTACAACATTTGTAATATTTTAAAGAAAACTTTCAATTTTTTCTAAGGTAATATAGCTCCGGCCAGCCCCTCCCCTTGACCTCATTATGTTGGATGTGGTAATAACCTAAAAACACAACCAAAAATTTTAATTTACGTTGTAATAGCTGTTAAAGTAAAAGTTAGACAGGAAGGAGTCTTTTGTTTTTTTCACTTAACATTTAATAGGTCTAAATTGAACCTTGTTTTATTTGTTTTTTTATGTGTTCAAACAATTTAAAAATACTTAAAAACAACTTAAAATAAGAAGTACAAAAATCATGACTTTTCACTTAATTCCAAATCACTAGATTGCATTTAAAATATTTCTTTCCAAGATTATCCTCCCAAAGTTACCTTGCTTCCATATTACTATGATTGTTTTTAAAATAAATATTACTATGATTTTATATTATACAAAATTCTTTCTTTTGACATATTACTAATGATAAATAACTATAAACAAAATAAAAATAAAGTAAAAACCTTAATCACATCGTCACTTTCAACTCCATTTTTGAACCTTCAACTTTATTGATTTATTTTGTAAAAATCAAAACCATTTCAATATCATTATTTATCATACTCTAACCATGAATAATATTTGTTGATGACAATTTTTCGATAGAGAAAAAAGTCAACAAAAAACTCTCGTAGCTTAGAGCTTTAGTTCGTAATTATAAGAAAAATAAAGGTAAGATTGATAAGAAGATAAATTTACATGGTAAAACCCCAAGGCGGGGAAACATCCATGGTTGCCGGAGACGGTGAGAATAAGGTTTCACTATATAACAATGAATTACACCCACGATCTCTCTTTCACTCTTGCAGTTATATGCTTTTTTGCATGTGTGTACATAATGACATTAAGGGTCTATTTATACATGTATCGAACCCTAATTCTTGGTGTACAAGTAAGGAAGGTTGACGAGATTTAGTAAGACTTTGATCTGTCGAAGTTGCTTTTATCTTCTTTCCTGTTTTGCATACCCTATGCATTAAATGAATTAGATCTCTTGTTGAATTTGGACTCCAATCTCTAAAGAAATTTGTTTCCTTATTGGAGTGTGTTCCATGGTTCCTTGTTTAGGTAAGATTCTTCTTCTTCATACTTGAGTCATGGAACTTTGTATTACTGTCTTTTACACACTTTTGGCCGATCGGATCTCTAACCCGACTGGGTCTTCTTTACCTGACCAGTGCCACTTTTATCCGATCAGTTGTTTAACCCGATCTAGTTTTTTCTATCCGATCGGTTTGCTAAACCCAATCAGATCTCGCTGGAGCCAAAGGTTCATACTAGGTCAACTGCAATTGGTTTTCTCTGGCTAACTTTTGGTGACATGACATACTTGATCACTGCTTTTTTCGGTAATAATGATGACCTGTCAGTTTATTAGATTTTACCAATAACAATATCTTATCAATATTTACATTAAATTGGTTTAGAATTTGTTAAATTATTTTTATTTAATTGTTTGTAACATATCAAATTAAAATACATAACAATTA
This sequence comes from Acer saccharum, assembly GCA_030490815.1. NCBI lineage: Eukaryota > Viridiplantae > Streptophyta > Magnoliopsida > Sapindales > Sapindaceae > Acer > Acer saccharum. Next base: position 23,114,108 of record CM059872.1, on the reverse strand, counting down.
ATAGTGATAAGGGTATAAATATCACATTATTTGTTTTCAAACAATTTTATTGATAAGGGTATAAATGTCAAATTATTTGTTTTCAAATAATTTTATTTTTAAAAACAGACAAGTTGACATTATATTCAGATGTGAGGATTAAAAATAAAAAACAAACATATCATTCAATTTCAGTTTTTAGTCACTATTCAATCTTCAGTAAAATTCAGAACTGTTCAGTCTTAAGATAAAAAATCAAATGACCCCAAGTCAATAATAACATATCACCACCCGTGTGACCCTTTTTTTTTTTTTTTTTTTTTTTTTTTTTTTTTTGAATCACAAAAGAAGTATTATTCAGGGCAAAACAGCCAAGCGAACAAGAAAAGGGGAAGCAAAGCCGCCTTTGGGCACAAGCCACCCAACCAAAAACAGAGCAACCCAACACACCAGAACCAAAACAACAGCAACAACCAAAAAGAAAGCACTAACAACAAACCTACAGGACACTAGAAAATACTTCTTTTGTTCTCATAATTTGCTGATCCATCCACATTGAACTTTAGAGAATCGAAAGGGGGAGGAACCCAGTCCTCCGTTCTCATAATTTTCAACTGCCTTACTTCGCAACATCTCTCTTTAAGTTTAAAAGGATCATGGATATTGCATCCAAAGAGCCGCTGCCATAGTGTTTGAACCACCAAGCGATTCTCACATTTACCATCTTAATTGAATGATCAACATCTACGTTTTTTCCTTTGAAGACAATGATGATCCTAGCTTCCCATGTAGTCCAAACCATGACAAAAAATAAAAAGCTCCAAGCTCTTCCCTACTTCTTTTTTGGACACAAACCAAACCAACCTTCCCACCAATCCTGCACAGATGGAGAAAAGCAACAATTGATATCCCACCAATCCATACTGATTGACCATAGCTGCCAGGTCCAGCTGTAGTGAAGGAATAGGTGATTTATGGTTTCTACACATCTACTACAAAGAGGACACTCCAGACCCGATGCACTCCCAAACCAAAGTTGAGAAGGACCTCTCTAACCAACACTCTTCCATGGAGGAGTTGCCAAACAAACACCTTAATCTTAAGAGGACAAAAACCTTGTCAAATGTGCTTTGAATTCAAAAACTCACCTTATCTTCTATCTTCTAAGCACCTACAGAAGGATCCAACTGTAAAGCACCCATTTGGATAGAACAACCAAGCAATTCTATCCGAGATCAACTCACGGATTTTGATGCATTCTAGGCAATCTTGAAAGCCCTTGCATTGCTCAATTTCCCAATCAAACAGCTGTGTTCTAAGAGGGTCCTCCCACTTCCAGTTAAGCCTGCACCACCTTCCGAAATTCTGCACATATCTGGATTTATTAGCTGCCAACACGAAGATCCTCGGAAAGGCGACTTTAAGAGGAGTCGATTCCACTTTGAGATTATCCCAAAAACTCACCCTATCACCATTTCCAACAACCACTTGGAGACCCTCCTCAAGAATTTGGGCAGTATCCATATCCATTTTGAAAAGCCTACTGACAGCTTTAACAAAAAAAGAGGAAATGGACACTGAACACTACCAATTCCAGCATAAGCTATTCATTGGAATCCCATACTTTGCACAAATTACCCTCTTCCACAACATAGAGTCTTCATTACCAAACCTCCACACCCATTTAGCCAAGAGACTTTTATTCTTGTCTAAAATCGAACCAATCCCTAACCCACCATTGTGTTTACTTGCGCACACTGTTGTCCACTTAATCGAGTGAACCTTTCTCTTTACACACCCCTCCCCCCAAAAAAAATTCTTTTTCAAGCACTCAATTTTTTGAGCCATACCCACCGGGATTTGAAAAAAACCACCCGTGTGACTTGGTGGTGAAATGCGCTCATTCAGACAATATCACAGACTTAAGTTGTCACATTGCATATGGTATATAACTCTCTCTATATGTGTATATATATATAATTTTTCTATTATCAATTCGTCCTGATATAAAATATATCATAACGAACTGATAGTAGAAAGATTATATATATATATATATATTAAAAAGAGTTGATAATAGCATTACATATATCACACAAGACCGCAAGTGACAATCATATGAATCTGAATATATTGTTAATTCTATGAAATCATCATGCTACCCGTTGCTGATTTATATATAATATCTGTAGTAGTACGAAATATTTCAACGTGATGCATGTGACGCAGGTTTGGTAGTTTAAAAGATATTATAATAATCAACATTATCATAATTTGGTATAAATATCGTCTGTCTTTATATGGCCGTTTAGAGGCCCTACCTATCTTAGAAGTATTTTCCGTTTTTTGTTTTTATTGTCCTCAATTATTGATCGATTGATTGCTATTCTTATATAGTAGTATTTTCCGTGTTTACAGTAATATATATATATATATATATATATATATATATATATATTGATGTTCAATAAAACATGTTTCTTGTGAAAAAAAAATGTCAATAAAAAAGAGAATGTAAATAGTAGAATATTATTGGATTTTCAACAACTAGTTTTTAAAACAAAACAATTAACATTTAACACCCTAAAATTGTGATTGAAGTAGTTTAGGTCTCTGCAGGAAAGAAGTCGGATAATTTTGTGCATATCATGTTTTTAATACTTTTTTTTTTTTTTTTTTGAAAGAGATGTTTTTAATACTTGAAAAAAGAAAAAATGTTTACATTTTACATGTTTTTACCTATGATGTGTTCTTTAATTTGAGGGTCTAAATTCATTACGTCCATAATTATGATATGCATATAAATAAATCAAAAAGAATACGTAACGGTAAAGAGTTCAGTGGGCAGAGATGCCCCTAGCTACTCGACTACCTTTGTCCCCGGTTGTTTGTCATTATCATATTATAATAATTAATAATCGAGAAAGTTAGTATTAATCATTATCATAACATGTGTAAAAATATGAAAGATTCCACACAATATTTATATTTATTTATTGGTTTATTACAATTATCTAGTTTGGACTTTGGACGGCCTAGAATATGATTGAATTTATCAAAAAAATAACAGAGAAAAAACAAGGAGTTTCACATAGAATTTGAATACTATCCTTTACTTTTTGAATACAAGATAAACAAAAATTGACGGAAAAAAAAAATGAGTTAAAGTTTTTGTAGGAATCTAAAACATATATAAAATCGAATGGATGTTTATATATAGCATCCATGTCTTGACTCTTGATGTCCACATGTTACTATATTATGTGTTTATTTCATCTTAGCATATTCAGTGACGTTTTTAAAAGTTTATTTTTAGAAGTTTAATTCTGAAAAAAAAAAATGATTATAATGGTCATTTTGATACCAAGTGAACAAATTGATAGCCACTAGAGTATTTCTAGAAAAACATAATGGTGTTATAACAAAATGGTCATTAATGTAGCTATGTTAGCCAAAAAAAAAAAAAAAAGAAGACATTTTGATATCAATTCTCTATTTAATGACCATTTTGATATATAGTGATGACTCAAATTAATGGTCACCGAGATAATTATTCCTTATATATAATGTTGTGTGCTATGGAAAGCCATCAACTACATTTGACAAGTTGATAAAATAGTTTTTTGAAGATATAAGAATCAATGTGAACCATATGAACGAGATATCAAATTCAAAAACTTTCTTGGCTACCTTTTAGAATTCCATAACAACTTTCCTGTCATTTATGAAAAAGATTGTTTAAAATTGTGAAAATTACATGAATTTAGTTGATTATTTGGGACCTTAATTAATGAACTATTGTATTGTCAATGTCATTTTAATCATTTTACTTTTACTTCAAGTGTTATCTCGTTGGCATCCATAATTCCTCTTTCAAACTCGTGGCGTCTTTTTATTAAATGGGAATTAACGCGTTAGAATCATTCAAAAACACTTGGTGGCATCAATTAGTCAAAATAATTTTTCCCTGATTGATGGTGGCCCTTTGCTTAAAAAAGATTCCCGATTGAATCTAGTTAATTTATTTATTTAAATGAATAATTTTTTTTAAAAAAAAAAATCTTTTGTCATATAACAGTTTTCTTCAAAAGAAAAATTAAGCCAATTGGAGCAAAAAGGGAGTGTTGACAATGGACTTATTTTCAATAAAAACAGGGTATTACTATTGGGAATTCATATTGGGAAGACAGAATTTCACATAAGTCCTACCTTTTTAGTGATTTATCACCTTTATAAATGTCTTTTCAAATTCATCACTTTAGTCCTTACTTTTTCTAAAACTCATCACTTTAGTCCATTTGACTAAATATGTGAAAGTCAACTATTTTAAAACCTATAAAAGTACATTTTTACCCCTATTACTATTTAATTTAGCTAAAATGATTCTCTTAGCTTTAAATTAAAATGAAAAATTCTCAATAATAAAATCTTAAATAAATATATTACAAAAAATGGCTTAAATAAATAATTAAAAAATCCATTAATTTTTTCTTATTTTGTATTTTTTTCATAATGGATTTTTATTTAGCTAAAATGATTATTTTAGCTTTAAATTAAATTGAAAAACAATAAAATTCTCAATAATAAAATCTTAAATAAATAGATTACAAAAAAAAATATATGAAAAAAAATCATTTAAAGCTAAGATAATCTTTTAGCTAAATTAATATCCATTATGACAAAAATACAACAAAAAATAAATAAATAAAATTAATGGATTTTTTTATTATTATTTATTTAAGATTTTTTTATAATATATTTATTTAAGATTTATTGTTGAGAATTTTATTATTTTTCATTTTAATTTAAAGCTAATATAATTATTTTAGATAAATTAAATAGTAATAAGGGTAGAAATGTACTTTCACAGGTTTTAAAATAGTTGACTTTCACATGTTTTGTTAAATGGACTAAAGTGATAAGTTTTGGAAAAAGAAAGGACTAAAGTGATGAATTTAAAAAGACGTTTATAAAAGTGACAAATCACCAAAAAGGTAGGAGTTTTATGAAATTCTGCCTATTGGGAATCACCATTGTGACATTGTCTAATGGGTTTGTACCTAATGCCCCAATTAAGCCACTCGTTCATTTTTCAAATATTAGGCCGGTTGGAGCAAAAAGAGAGTGTTGATAATGGACTTATCAGGGTATTCACTGGGAATCATCATTAGTTATAATGAGTGGGTCACTATTTTTATTTTTATTTTTATTTTTATTTTTATTTGTTTTTTGACAATATCTGTTAATCTAGGATCATGTATTTTTTTTTTTTAAAGTTTTCGTTATTGGTAAGATTCGAACCGTTGACCTGAGTGTCATTTGTCCAAGTCCCAAACCCCTCCATTTACCAGCTGAGTTACGCTCATGTTGACGGTTTACTCTTCTTTTCAGTCATGATGAGGTTTCCCCTAAAACTTGTATAATCGGTGAGCCTCACCAATTAAATCCACTTTGGTCAATATTAATTACTATTGATAACGTTTCATATAAAAATACATACAATGCATACAATATATTGGATTAGAGAGATCGCAGCCTTCTTGACGGCTTGAAGACACATCGTTATTAAATGATTTTGATCATAATATACTCGTTCTTAAATATATAACTTGCAAGGAATGTAAAATGTCACATCACATCAAATCAATCCAGTGGCTAATATAAAATGTCACGTCAATCTAGTAATCCAGTTGGCTAATATAAAATGTCACGTCAATCCAGTAATCCAGTTGGCTAATATAAAATGTCTACCACCAGCTGGCTGCGATTTTATAAAGTATATAGCGAAGCAGTTGTATCCACGTTATCAAGCTAATTGGAGGAAACAAGGATTTTATTTTTATTTTTTTATTATTAAATTTATTGACTTTTTTAATTACCTATCTTATCAGTACCATTAAGTGATGACTTGATCAAAATTTTCATTATCTGAATGTTTTGAGGGATCATGTTCCAATGATTCAAATGCAAATATTTCCAAGGAGTTGGTAATGCGAAAAAAAATATATAAATAACTATAAAAAGTTGTATGGTTCAAAGAGATCGAGATCCACACTAGCTAGTGAAAACGATTAGACTGAAAACCCCAAAAATAAAGTTGCTAGTTGTGTTCCCACCACCAGATCTTGAGTATATATGGTTTTATAATCAATGTGTTATGTGTGATGATATAGAATGTAAGTTTTTCAAGGATAGGTCATAGGCACACATAAGATTAAAAGAATGACACATACATATATATATCTAATACCCAATTTTGAATTAACTTAGTTAATTTATGAACAAATTATACTCAACTTACTCGAGGTTTGAGGTTTTTTTTTTACACTTGGAAACAACTTATTAAAATACTCACAATGACCTCTCATCCATTAATGGTGACATTTGACCTAAAAAAAAAACTACAAAGACACAAATACTCCTATTAAACAAAAGCATAAAATAAAGGGGAAAAAAAATAGATCTCCATCATCTATCTTTGAGATAGAGATGAGTGGTAAAAGATTTATTCATTAATAACATAAATTAAAAAAAAAAAAAAAAAGGTCTACAGGTGAACGGTGAATTATTAAAATAATAATAAAAAAAATCTTTAAAAGAAAATATAAAATTAAAAAGGAGATAGGTGGAGATCCAACAATCAACATCCATCTTTTGTTTTACACAATCTCCACTCCGCCATTCCATCATCCATTAAATTAATTTGGTGGAGATCAATTTTTATTTTTCATTTTCATTTCATTTTTAATTTTTTTTTTATTTTTTTATTTATGAATCAATCTCCTACCATCCATCTTTTGAGAGGGATGGTGGAGATTTACAGATTTGTTTTTATTTTATTTTTTTGTAAATATGATTTTTTTTTTATTAAGGGTATTTTTGTCTTTTTACTATTTTTTGATAGTCGACTGTCACATTTAACGATCAAATTTAACGTGAGGGGAGGGGAGGGGAGATCATTATGAGTTTTGCAATAAGATGTTTCCGAATGTAAAACCTCAAACCTCTGGTTGTTATATATTTCTCTAAGAATAACGTATGGCTTAAAGCATAAAATATATGATCATGAAAGTGTGTGTTTTTTCTTAAATTCTTTAAATAGTTAAAAACCTATTTATCAAAATACTTAGCTCGCAATCTCTTGAAGACTTTAACATGCTTGTAAAGTTGCTGGTATTCAAAGTGTGAATGAGAAAAAATTATCCTAAGCAATTAATAAACATTACAAGGAAAAAGAGTTTTGTAATTACAGAATAAAACCAACATAAATAATTGTCTTAACACAAATTATGATTCAGGAATGATTTGAGCATAAAACCATTTAAAATGCGACCACGATATCGATCACTAAAATCTTCCTAAATTTGATCAAAAGCTATAATAATTTATTGACACAATTATAAACTTATATATTTGCTGCATTGACAGGTGAGTGATATTTAAATTTTTATCGTTGAAGAATTAAAAGTAAATATATGTAATTTAAATATGGTCAGCGATGGTCACACTAATAATCAATGTTGATTAGATATTCTGTCAATTTAAAAGAGAATTAAGAGTCATTCAATCTTCCAAGGCCCAATACCAGAATATATAACCAGCGAAAACAACCCACAGTACTTGTATCATTGGGCCTTAACTAATTTGCTTGTAACCTCTCTTTCCTAAAGTCAGTCACAGATTTCAATTTCTATATAAATCCACTTAATTTCCAGATTATTAATACGTACAATTCCATTTTCTTTCAAAAAAGATATTGAAAAAGGCTGGCTAACCTAAAACCAACTCATCATATATCTATAATCTATCTGACTTTTAGTTTAATTGACATTCTCCACACTCAATCGCCTAACACACCGTGTTTGTTCCATTAATTGTCATATGCTCTGATACATTTGTGTAGTTGGAAGCTTGCAATCAGTACGTTAGATTAGTAAGATTAGTATGCTAGGATACGTTTACACCTTCTATGTCAACGTATCACTCCATCTATATTTATCGGATGTGAGACTATGACATGACGGTAACTAATTGATACCGTCAAATGTGGTTTATTGGTAAGAATGTTCATTCAACCTGACAGTATCTTATGTTCCGAGTCACCGTCACTGCAAATGACAATATCTAATTGATATTTTCTAACTCTAAATTTGAATTAGTTCATATAATGGACGACAAGATGATATATATATATATATATATATATTGAAATAGATATATAATTTATGTATTTAAATTTGACTTTAATGTTCGTATATATAATATATAATTTCCTAATTTTCTAACTAAATAACCCAATTAATCTTGTAAATTGAACCCAGTTATATACATGTAAATATGTAATTAACGACTTCATAACTAGCATGATTCTCCATAATCAAAAGAAGAAAAAGAGAAAAGCAGGAGTTACTAAAATGAGATAATTTTTAGTTAGAGAGAGAGAGTTTTGAATTTCAAGTGGGTAGATTTCTGCTGGTCAGCAAAAGATTGAGACTGCTTTTCACATAAATATCATTTGTATTTAATCAAAGTAGTCCTGAACACGACATACTAAAATCAGAAAGTTTGTTAAATATCCATCTAACTTTATTACAATTTTGATATCTGTGAGAAGTCACTCAATTTTCTTCCTACTTTCCACTTCAAAACACTAAGCTATTACAAGTAGTAGCTAGCTTAATTTGTTGAAAAGAGGAGCAAATGCATTCATTATTTACCAATTTTACTATTAATTCTTTTTGACTCGTATCTCTTCTCTTTTTCCAATTTTACTCAATCTTCTGGTTCAGTGTTTTTCTAAGAGAACTCATATATTATTCTTTTTTTTTTCAATTGAAAAGCTTATAGGACTCAATCATGTAACGTTTTAATGGTAATATAGGTTTGCTTTCTGTTATAGCTACTCATGATGCTTTTTGTGTAGTTTTTGTAAGCCCAGCAGAAACCTAATAGCTTGGAGCTAGGGTTGAAAATATTCTTTCAAATTTATTATCATGTAAGATGTCAAATTCGTGTTCTACTGTAGAACATTAATCATGGGTACATCTACTTTCATTTTCATAGACAGACTTTTCTTTGTGCTTTTATGTTGGAATGCATTTATCAACTTGATATTATTAAGAGCCTTGTTATCGCACAATTTTAATAAGATGGGGCATTTGAACAAAATAATAATTATTTAAAAAAATACTGAAATTTAATTAAGGTCGTAATAAAATGAGTTTTTTATATTAAAAAATTATAGTATATATAATGAAGTTTATATAAAATAAAACAAATATAACACTTACTTAATTAAGATGAGCTAAATAATCTTACATTCAAAAAGAAATAAATTCAAGAAATACAACATTTAAAAAAAAAAATAACAAGAAAAACAACATAAACAATGGAAAATTATAATATTTATTCTTAAAAATTTTAAATACAATATAATTTTATAATCAGAAATTTTGTTTTGTATTTATAATGAATTCACTTATACAAAAAATAATTGATTAATAACTATTACTAGATATGTTTTTGAATTTTTTTATTCTTCTAATTGTTGGTAAATTATTGATATATTGATTCTAAATAAATTAAAACTACAGGATAAAGAAAAATATTGATGATAAAATAAAATAAATCATAATAATAGATAGACTATTTTAATGCAATAAAATAAAATTTGAGATTTTAGGGTTTATTGATCGGATGTGTTAGGTTTGTCAAACTAAACCTATTAGAAAAAGGAAAATTTTAAAATAATAATAGATAATTTACTATAAAATAAAATTGAATTAAGTAACCACAAATTTGAGAAAATAATTGGGAAAGAGGGTAAAAAAAAAAAAAAAAAAAAAAAAAAAAAAAAAACTGTGAATAGTGGGACTTGAACCACACCATCAACATCAACGTACATTTAATGTTTCATGAAATGATATTGCCTTAAATTAAAGAAGATTTAAGTTATACGAAGCGTTGCATATCACCTCTTAGAATAGGTGGTAGTGCACTTCCCTTCCATATTAATGGTGAGGAGTTCAAATTCCACCATCCGCATTTTCCTAACATGTAATCATGTATGGAGAGTTTTCTTCCTAATTCGTGGGAGTAGTTATCTCATGTACGTTATGGATTAAATATAAAATAAAATAAAATAAAATAAAAAGTTATACAAAGCGTTTTTAGCAAAATTGTCCTTCCCTTGAATTGAAATTCCACAATTTCCCCTTGCATGAAAAAAGGTTACACAAAACCACGAGCTATGGTGTGGTTGGTCACCACACCCCTAGTGAGGTGAATGGTTTGGGCACTACCCGAGTTCGAACCCCACTGGAAGCACCTCGTGCCCAGGCTTTACTGATCTCCCGGCCGAAGTGGGGATTAGTCACACTCATTAACGATCGGTTACCGATCGGAGAGAGGGATACCTTGTGGTCTAACAAAAAAAAAAAAAAAGGTTGCACAACTGACTCAAAATTCCTAAAATATCCCTAATTAAGACACAACTATTACATTTAATGCAAACTACAACTATTACATTTAATGCAAACATAAAATCACACCGACAGATATCTAAAACTTACTAGGGCAGTGTTAACCTGTGCCCCTAAGACAAAGGTTAACGGATTTGGATCCTCTCCTTACCTAAATCAATTTTCTTGATTAATTAAAATCATAAAACTTAATGGAAATAATCAAGACAATTGATTTATTATATTAGATGACAATTATGGAGAAGGACAATGTGAGGACAATTAAGATGAGGAGAGGATCTATATCCTAGGTTAACACCTAGAAAATAACTATAAAAGGAAACTCAATTACCCTAAGGTAGAAAACAAGACAATAAATGCAGTGAACTCAATCACCATAAGGTAGAAACAAGACAATAAATGTAGTGATTGAGTTGAATAACTTTTTCCATTTATAGTTATTTTCTGGTTGTTAACATGTGCCTTAGGAGTACATGTTAATGAGGAGTGCTAGATACACTCTCTCAACCCACTTTCCCTTCTCCTTTTGACACTTGTCCTATATTGACTTTTCAGAAATAAAGTTTAGAGCCATCATTAATGAATTATTTTTGCATGTTATTTAAAATTAAAACCATCCACATCTTCCCAAATTGCCCCTTTTTTCCATCAAATTGTCATTTCCAAATATGTGAGCAAAAATCTTCAAAGGTAAAATGGGTTGAATAATGTTTATTATTTTATTTTATTGTATTTTATTTTAAAAAGAAAATTAGCAAATATATTATTAACAATATTAAAGTTATTAACATACAATAAATATTGACATCTTGCGTTTTTTAGTATATTTGAGTTCTGGTATTATTAATGAAATTTTTATTTTTTTTTAACTATATTTTTCAAATCGTGTAAAAATAATTACTTTATAAAATATGTTGAACTTATGATAATATAGACAAAAACGATAATTTTTCAAGTATAAATTGTGGTTGTTATGATATTTAAAAAAAATAAAAAAGGGGTATATAAAATAATAATATTAATAATATTTAAGAAAAGGACTATGACAATTTGGTGAAAAAAGGGCAATTTGGAAAGATATGATGATTTGAATTATAAATAACATGTAAAAACAATTCATTAATGATGACTCTAAAATTTATTTCATAAAAGTAATAATGAACAAATGTCAAAAGGAGAAGAGAGAGTAGCTTGGGAGAGTGAGTTGAGAGAGTGATTCTAGCTCCCCTCCATATTAATACTACCCAACTAAATAACCCAACTACCAAATAAGACTAACAAGGTCAAATAAATACTAAATTGTTACAACGCATGTGCAACACATGTGTGGCTTTCCACCACATACTTTCATCTTGGCTTATTGAAGAAGCCAACCCACCGGAAGCTTTACACACTTTGACTACATTCAATAATGCATATTGAATAGTGGCATTTTGTTTGTCTTATTTTGATTGGTCCTCCCACCTGTAAGTATGTTTAATTTTATTGTTTTTTTTTTTTTTTTGATGTAATCTGAAATCATCAATTCTAAGTAAATAGTAATTCTTCTCCTTTTCACTTTATCTCATGTTTATGTTATTCTCTCATTTCTTCTTCATCTTATTTCTGTTATATTATTTGTCATTTTAATTTTCTTATAACACGTTATCGGCACGATGCTGTTATTTTCAGAACCTGAAGTTTTGAATTTATTAATACTAGAACTTGAAGTTCCTAGATTTATTTCCAGAACCTGAAGTTTCTGAATTTATTATTACTATAACCTGAAGCTTGCAGATTTTTATTTATTAATACCAGAACCTGCAGTTCTGGATTTACTTTCTCGCATTTTATTTTTACGCAATTTACTTTCTCACACTTTATTTACTTTTATGCAATTTTTATTTAAACAATTTGGTCACCCATCCAGAACCTGAAGTTTATTGATTTATTATCATTACTGGAACCTGAAACTTTTGGATTTATTTACTTACAAATATTTCTTTATATATCTGAAGATTTAAATTCCTTGGATTTTTATTAGACCAAAAGTTCTGACTCCGATTGTGATTTTCAGATAACCAGAAGCTGTAATAATGTCAAAGTTTGCAAGTTTGAAATTTGCTACACTAGAAGTGTCTGGGGACAATTACATGTCCTAGGTTATTGATGCCAAATTACTTCTAAAACCTGAAACTTTTGGATTTATTTACTCCTAAGGCACTCCAGACCCGATGCACTCCCAAACCAAAGTTGAGAAGGACCTCTCTAACCAACACTCTTCCATGGAGGAGTTGCCAAACAAACACCTTAATCTTAAGAGGACAAAAACCTTGTCAAATGTGCTTTGAATTCAAAAACTCACCTTATCTTCTATCTTCTAAGCACCTACAGAAGGATCCAACTGTAAAGCACCCATTTGGATAGAACAACCAAGCAATTCTATCCGAGATCAACTCACGGATTTTGATGCATTCCAGGCAATCTTGAAAGCCCTTGCATTGCTCAATTTCCCAATCAAACAGCTGTCTTCTAAGAGGGTCCTCCCACTTCCAGTTAAGCCCGCACCACCTTCCGAAATTCTGCACATATTTGGATTTATTAGCTGCCAACACAAAGATCCTCGGAAAGGCGACTTTAAGAGGAGTCGATTCCACTTTGAGATTATCCCAAAAACTCGCCCTATCACCATTTCCAACAACCACTTGGAGACCCTCCTCAAGAATTTGGGCAGTATCCATATCCATTTTGAAAAGCCTACTGACAGCTTTAACAAAAAAAGAGGAAATGGACACTGAACACTACCAATTCCAGCATAAGCTATTCATTGGAATCCCATACTTTGCACAAATTACCCTCTTCCACAACATAGAGTCTTCATTACCAAACCTCCACACCCATTTAGCCAAGAGACTTTTATTCTTGTCTAAAATCGAACCAATCCCTAACCCACCATTGTGTTTACTTGCGCACACTGTTGTCCACTTAATCGAGTGAACCTTTCTCTTTACACACCCCTCCCCCCAAAAAAATTCTTTTTCAAGCACTCAATTTTTTGAGCCATACCCACCGGGATTTGAAAAAACCACCCGTGTGACTTGGTGGTGAAATGCGCTCATTCAGACAATATCACAGACTTAAGTTGTCACATTGCATATGGTATATAACTCTCTCTATATGTGTATATATATATAATTTTTCTATTATCAATTCGTCCTGATATAAAATATATCATAACGAACTGATAGTAGAAAGATTATATATATATATATATATATTAAAAAGAGTTGATAATAGCATTACATATATCACACAAGACCGCAAGTGACAATCATATGAATCTGAATATATTGTTAATTCTATGAAATCATCATGCTACCCGTTGCTGATTTATATATAATATCTGTAGTAGTACGAAATATTTCAACGTGATGCATGTGACGCAGGTTTGGTAGTTTAAAAGATAGAGTAATTGACACAAATCCCCCCTAGACTATACCAGCTTTTGCATGTTGCCCCCTAAACTATTTTATTAGACACTAAACCCCCTGAACTATCACTTATTGGCAGAACAAGACTAAAGTTGTCCCATCAGGGGGGAAAAAACCCAAAGGATTGTCAATAAGTGATAGTTCAGGGGGTTTAGTGCCTAATAAAATAGTTTAGGGGGCAACATGCAAAAGCTGGTATAGTCTGGGGGGGATTTGTGCCAATTACTCTAAAAGATATTATAATAATCAACATTATCATAATTTGGTATAAATATCGTCTGTCTTTATGTGGCCGTTTAGAGGCCCTACCTATCTTAGAAGTATTTTCCGTTTTTTGTTTTATTGTCCTCAATTATTGATCGATTGATTGCTATTCTTATATAGTAGTAGTTTCCGTGTTTACAGTAAAATATATATATATATATATATTGATGTTCAATAAAACTTGTTTCTTGTGAAAAAAAAAATGTCAATAAAAAAGAGAATGTAAATAGTAGAATATTATTGGATTTTCAACAACTAGTTTTTAAAACAAAACAATTAACATTTAACACCCTAAAATTGTGATTGAAGTAGTTTAGGTCTATGCAGGAAAGAAGTCGGATAATTTTGTGCATATCATGTTTTTAATACTTTTTTTTTTTTTTGAAAGAGATGTTTTTAATACTTGAAAAAAAGAAAAAAAAAATGTTTACATTTTACATGTTTTTACCTATGATGTGTTCTTTAATTTGAGGGTCTAAACTCATTACGTCCATAATTATGATATGCATATAAATAAATCAAAAGAATACGTAACGATAAAGAGTTCAGTGGGCAGAGATGCCCCTAGCTACTCGACTACCTTTGTCCCCGGTTGTTTAAATTCTTTATATATCTGAAGATTTAAATTCCTTGGATTTTTATCAGACCAGAAGTTTTGACTCCGATTGTGATTTTCAGATAACCAGAAGCTGTAATAATGCCAAAGTTTGCAAGTTTGAAATTTGCTGCACTAGAAGTGTCTAGGGACAATTACATGTCCTGAGTTATTGATGCCAAATTACTTCTAAAATCAGAAGGCCTATATTACACTATTGAAAATGGGGCTGAGGCAAATGAACAAAATAAATCTACCACCATGGTTATTATCCGTCACCATTTGCATGAGGATCTAAAAGCCCAATACCTAACAGTCATAAAACCAGAAGTTCTATGGTAAGAACTAAGAGATTGATTTGATAACCAACCCGATGTTACATTACCAAATGCCAGGTATCAGTGGCAACATGTACGCTGTCAAGACTTTAAATCAGTCTCTAAGTATAATTCTGTTTTATTCAAAATCACTACACAGCTGAAATTGTGTGGTCAGGATGTAATAGAAAACGATATGTTGGAAAAAACATTTACAACCTTTCATGCCTCGAACATGATATTACAATAGCAATATCGAGAACGTCGATTCTCAAAATATTCAGAGCTAATCTCATGTCTCCTGGTTGCAGAGAAAAATGACGAGCTCTTAATAAAAAATCATGAATCACGCCCGACCAACTCTGCAATATTCCCAGAAGTGAATGCTAACATTATTGGAGGACATACTTGCAGTCGTGATCACGATGGCGGTCCCTACCGTGGTCGTGGAAGAATATATGGTTATTTTGGTCTAGGTGGTTATAATCAAAATAATGAAAACACTCCCTAGAAGTGGAATGTTTATAAGGCCAGACTAGATAAAGGGAAGAGTATCCAAAAGGAGCCTAAGAAAGATAATAGCATCTGTTTCAGGTGTGGCTGTCATAATCATTAGTCACGAACATGCTGCACACCTAAACATTTTGTTGAGCTTTGAAAATGCCTACAAGGTTATACTAAACAACCGAGAGGGGGGGGGGGGGGGGGGGGGGGTGTGAATAGGTTGACACACTAGTTTTAAAAAACTTTTTCATGACTTATGTCAAAACCTTGGTGAGCATACATATTAATCTTAAACATGATTGTTATGAGAAAACAATTATCACAAGTATGCTCAATTCACCACCCTTAGTCTACAAAACATATATCAATAAACAATGTATCTCTTATACAAGTATATTCAATAATGAGCAAATTTAAATTCCACAAGTTGTACTTTGAATATTACAATGCAAACTCACTAAGTTGAGCTTTACAACTTGATATAGAATCACAAGATACAATGTTCAAGGACTTATGAGATACAAGAAACAAATGTTGATTCAACCAACAATGTGTGCAACTCTTTCTTCATCAATAACTTGTTTACAAGGATGTGAGGAAATGAAGAGCTTAAACAAGTTATATAGATCATACATACAAATATAAAGAGATAGAGATAGAGACATTTGACACATTGATTTTTACGTGGTAAAACTCCGAAGAGGAAACATCCACGGGTTGAATCCACAACCACTGGCAAAGCAATTCACTATGACAAAAAGGACTTACACACTCAAGCTACCAACTCATGATATCCGCTCAAGCTATCAACTTCTAATCTACCCTCGGGCCGTGAACCACCTAGCCTTCTTCCTATCCGAGATGTGTCCTACACCTCTAGGAAGCAACTTCCTATCCAAGACGCTCACGTCTCTAGGAAGATTTCTTGCTTAGCTATCCGGAGTTTCATACTCCTAGCTAAGTCTTCTTGCTTGATTATCCGAGTCCTCCCGACTCTAATCAAGACTTCTTTGCTCTATCCACAAAGCTACTCTCACTTTGCTAGAGACTTCCACCTTTTGCAAGATAAAATGATCTAAGTGATGCAAATGATGCAAACACATGCAACATAGAATAAATGATCAATACATCCTATGGAAACTAGAAATAATCAATGAGCACACAATGTACATTTTTCTAGTTTATGATCCAAAACATGACACCACACAAAATGATGCATGAGCATATGAAATGTATGGATAAGGTACACTTTATGAAGATCTAGACATAGGCAACAAATTTCATAAAACAAGATTGTTTAGACCTTAAACATGAACAAAAAATCTAGAGCATGCAAAACACCAAAAACATGCCAAATCCTAGATTCTATTCATGTTTCTAAAGCTTGAAAACAAAGCATGTTCATTAAGCATATAATCAAGACTTTAGAACACAAACAACAAAAATGCTAGAATCACAAAATGTATTCAAAGAATATTCTAGCAAGTATTTAGAGAAAGGATATAATGAATAATCAATTAAATCCTATTTAACTATAAATACCAAATCAAATGTGCTAATCCTAGAATTTATTCAATTAAAGGATCCAAGCACATGTTAAGGTTATTAATCATAAAATGAATCAATCAAGTCACAAATAACCCTAGATATCAAGCTAAGCACAATACAACTCTCAATCATGTGAAAAACTAGAATAATAGAAAACTAGTTCACACTTGTCTCTAATTAGACTTGATTAGCTTTGATTATGAAGCTATCTTTTCAAATAGCATTCATCATATATAAACATACATATAGAAGAAGAAACCCCAAGCAAATTGAAGGTTAAAAAGAAAGAAACCCCAAAGATAAGACCAATACCTTGGATTCATGAGCTGGTTCGAATTTCTGTGTGGAACCACCAGAAAAATCGATCAAACAGCCACCAAACCACTTGAAAAAGGTAGAGGACTCGATTACAAACGTTCTCCAACTTGAATCACTCAAATCCGACTTCGTATGAAGAAGTTATGGCGTTTGGAAGATGAGAAAATTAGGGAGAAAAAATCTGACGGGAATTTCAATTTTTCTTTTTAAAAATCAAATGGAGAGAGAAGAGGGAATTTAAAGGAAGAGAGAGAAGGGACAAAATGGGCCAATCAGGTGAGGCCACATCACCCCAGGCCGTGGGGGGCGCGTGGGCCTCACGGTGGCAGAGAGCCCCTCTGGCCATGGGGCCCACGGCCTCCCTCATGGCGTGGGCCAAGTGGCCTCACAGCCACCCACTTCTCTCGCACGCTCCCTCGGTTCTTCAGCCGTATCTTGGGCATCCGAACTCTGATTTCGAATCTATTTTCAGATTATGAACCATGACTCTCTTACGCACGACGATGACTACACAAATTTGAAAAATGGTTGAGAAATCATCTCGGAAAACGATGATGAAGTCAACTCAACGAATGAGAACGAAAAGTAGCATAGCTACATCACTTGGACTTGAAACTAAATGAATGAGTAACCGAAACGACCGGAACTCAATAAGGAATCATAATAGAGCATATTCAAGTTCAAATACAAAAATACTAAAATATACAAACACAAAGACACACACATATGCTATTTCCTAGACATAGTCCTAGAACATGCAATAAGCAAAGTTTGTCAAGATAGTATAAATGCATGAGCATATATTATCAAGTATGTGAATGTGTTATATCAATGATGTTTAACCATGAAGGAACACACAAGGATGCCATGTGTGTGTGTGTGTGTGCCTAGCCTTGTAAGAGATATGAGGTCTTATATTACCTTTGATGATCAATGAAGCACATATCTCTTTAATGCCGGCTTCTTGCATGAATTGTGGTCGAGACATTCTTCGTCTTCTTGAATCTTCATTATATGGACCACTAAACATTACAAAAGAAACACGTTTTGATATGGAATACATGCCAACACAAACTATAAACCTAACAAGCTTTATCAAGCATCGATCAAAGAAAAGGAAAAGGGAAAGAATCTTGAAACCAACTTCATGGAGGATTCAGATTTTATGGATATCACCCAGTTTAATGTTTCTGATTTCCTAGATGATCCGAATGATAAAGTGACCACTTCAACTAGTAATGGAAATGTCCTTACCAATTAAGTACTGCTTTTAATATTTTTTTTGTTATCATGTGAAATGTTTATGTAAATATTCCTTATGTAATATATACTTTTGATCACTCTATCTGATATGCATTTTTTTTTTTTTTTTGAATAGATATGTCTTTAAACAATAAGTTGAGTGATATTGAAAACCAAGATACAAGAGATATATGTTTGGCCGATAGTGCAACGACACATACGATTCTACGGAATCAGAAATACTTTCTGAATTTAACCTTACTCAAAGCAAATGTTAATACAATATTAGGTCCAGCAGATCTGATAGAAGGCTCCGGTAGAGCCATGATATTGTTACCAAACAATACTAAAATATGTATCAATGATGCTTTATATTCAAGCAGATCTAGAAGAAATCTACTTAGTTTCAAAGATATACGGTATAATGAATATCAAATAGAAACTATAAATGATAAGAATATTGAATATCTGTGCATTACTTCTCATGGTTCAGGCTAGAAACTCATTATAGAAAAGCTGTGTGCTTTATCATCTGGATTATATTACACTCTTATAAGAGATGTAGAAGTTTATGCAGTTATGAACTAGAAGTTCTTAGATCCAAAAATATTTATGCTTTGGCATGACTGTCTTGGTCACCCGGGATTTACAATGATGCGTAGAATCATTGAAAATTCTCACGAACATCCATTAAAGAACCAGAAGATTCTTTTATCCCATGAAAATTTATGTATTGCATGTTCACAAGGGAAATTAGTAATAAAACCATCCCATTCTAAGGTTGGCTTTGAATCCCTGTCATTTCTACAAAGGATTCAAGGGGACATATGTGGACCTATTCATCCACCAAGTGGACCGTTCCGCTATTTTATGGTCCTAGTTGATGCATCCATCAGATGATCATACGTTTGCTTATTATCAACATGTAATGTTGCTTTTGTAAGATTACTCGCATAGATTATCAGGCTTCGGGCACATTTTCTCAATCATCCGATTAAGTCAATACGCCTTGATAATGCGGGTGAATTTACTTCCAAAACATTTGATGAATATTACAGATCAGTTAGGATTGATGTTGAAAATCCAGTTCCACATGTTCATACTCAGAATGGATTAGCAGAGTCACTTATCAAGCGTCTCCAGGTAATTGCAAGAACTTTATTATTGCGAACACAATTACCAATTTCTATTTGGGGACATGCTATTTTACATGTTGTTGCATTAATTCGTCTTCGTCCCACTGCTTATCATCAATATTCTTCAGTACAACTTGTATTTGGCCATTAACCAGATATTTCTCATCTGCGTACTTTTGGTTGTGCAGTATATGTCCCAATTGTACCTACACATAGAACTAAAATAGGACCCCAACAGTGTTTAGGAATATATGTTGGTTTAGATTCACCATCAATTATTAGATATCTGAAAACTTTAACTGGTGATCTTTTTACTACACGATTTGCTGATTGTCATTTTGATGAGAGAAATTTCCCGTCATTAGGGAAAGGAAAAACTTCTCCTGAAGAAAAGCGTGAATTTTCTTAGAAAGTTCCTAGTCTAATTCATCTTGACCCATACACATCTCAATGTGAGAATGAAATACGTAAGATAGTTCATCTTCAAATAATAGCAAATCAGTTACCAGATGCATTTACAGATGCTACTAATGTAACATAATCACACATCCCAGTTGTTAATGTACCAGCACGAGTGATTGTTCCAGAAGGATGATCTAAACAAATAATAGCAAATGAATCATCTACTGTACGCCAAAAGCGTGGTAGGCCACTGTAGGGAAAAACGCATGCACACAGCGGAAGCGAGACTAAAATAGGTTTAGTATATTTCAAAAAAATTTCCTTTTAAAGATGAACCTTAACCCTTTGATTAATTGACATACAATAAAAGTACTGTACCTTTGTTGCGTGATCCGATTGACGTTGCGTCAATGGTAATCCGTAAGATTTTCCAATCCAATCACGAACGTGAATCACCTAGGAGCGTGGTCTCCCTTTCTTTGAATTGTGTACCTGAGGATGGATAACAAAAACGTTTTCTTTGTTAGTCACAATACTTGAGAAAAACGAAGAATATCCGGTCACTTATGAATTATTAATCTATTGATTGAAACTCGCGTGAACCTAATTCGAAGTTGTGCACAAAGCTTTTTGATGTAAAAGCTACTAGTGCACTATCGAAATAAAACGTTCTCCTCTCTTTTTCCTCTTGGCCGAATTCTCACACTAGTCTAAGAGATGGATTTTATTTTTCAAGCAAAAGAAAAATAACTCTCTATCAAGCAATAATGGTAGCCGAATTCTATCCCTCCTCTTATATAGGGTGGTGGCCTAATTTCCTTGCTTTTAAAATAATATATATATATATATATATATATATATGTGACAAATTCCTTGCACAATATATTATGTATATCTGGTGCGAATTCCTTGCACCATAATCATATGTGTAGTGCATGAATTCTACTTGCCATATAAAGTAATATATATATAAATATGAATTCAACTTGCCATATCAATAATATATATATATATATATATATATATATATATAAGCGAATTCTTTTGTCATATATTATATAGGGTGGCCGAAATCTTCCACCAAATAGGACTTTTGTCTTTTGATCTAAATCCTAACCCTAGGTAGATTTCTTTAGAATTCCAAACCCTAATCCAACTCTTTAGTGTATTTATAACTATATCAAAGACTTCCTAATTTGACTAGATAAATAAATTCCGTTTATTTATCTACGTACCAAATAAAGTCTTTGATACTTATTCTACTATTAACAATAGTATAACACTAAGAAACATATTTCCTAGTCAGAAAAAGATTTTAATTTTTAATTAAATAATTAATCAATCAATTAATTAACTTCCATTTAATTAAATAATAAAATAAAATAATATATTAAGCTAATCCATTAGCCTTGCCACCCATATACCATACATGAGCCATATATTATTTTCCATTTTATTTAATCCATTAGACTTTAAATAAAAAGCACACATGTGAACAAGACCCATTCTTACTAAAAGAAACAATCCCACATACCTTTCATTAATATATTAATATAATTTAACAGCCCATTAAATAAATAATGTGCAAATTATATTCTTAATATATTAAATACAATTCTAGATGGACACATAATCAGTCCGGTAGAATATATCAAGTGATCCATGCAAATCCGTGTGGATTGGGGATCTTGGTGGGCTATCTAAATTTAAGCTTCAATATACATAACCTAATCACAATCAACAAATGATTTACTTAGGTTCAATCTATTAATTTTAGTTCATTCCACTAAATAACTAAAATTGCACTCTTAAATAAAGATAGAATAAGTAAATGTTTTTCATTCATACCCTTGACAATCTTATTAGAGATAGTGTATCATCGTGAAGAATATCAGTAATCGCCAAGAGCTCATAGACCGCCTATAGCTCTCCAAGTTGCCATATTTACTCATATGACCACATTTTGAACTTGGATATTTTGACTTGTCCAGAAGCCATGTTTCAATAGACACTATCGAAAACTTAATGTTAAGATTTAATATCCAATACCTCAAAACATCCATATGATGATATTCTACTCTCATTTAATAAATGGAGCCACGATGTCCATATCTATAAATGATGTTCTCTATCTATTAACAAATGAATACCACGAAACTATCGAGGATAGACTATGCTATATAATCGTACTCATTGATAGCTCAAATGATAACACTTGCAACCATAAGTCCATCATTTATCTCATGATTAAGATAGACTCTCCGATTGTCCTCATAATGAAAAGACTTTTATCTACTGACGGTTCTAGATAAAGTATTTCATTGTGATCCTATTCAATGCACCTAGTGCACTAGATTCTTTTACTCAAAGCCACTTTGATGATTTTAGACTCATCATACCACATTTGATACCACTCAAATGCTAGCAAAAGAATCTACAACTTTAACAAGATAAAAGTGCCTAACTTTTACCTTAAGTTGTGAACATTATTCAAGACTAACTAAAGAATTGTGTCTACCTCATACATATCCAGATGTACGAACAATTCTTCTTTTCTCATAGTCTTTTGACCTTATGATTATTTACTTTTGACAACTATAATAATTAAACTATAAATGCTATAAGATTTGTTAAACCAGAAATCACTTTATTAATATGAAAAGATTGTCAAAACCATATTACACTCTTGCTATTGAGCATAATCCTAATAATCTCCCACTTGCGGTATAGCAAGTGTGTCATATCTCTCATTCCCATGTTCTCACCCTTATACACAATTTCCCTTAAAAAGATGATACTTCATTTCAATGTGTTTTCCTCTCTTATGACTTCTTGGTTCTCTCGAATTAGCCACTGCTCCACTGTTGTCACAGTAGATAGTGATCTACTTATTCGCACTAAGAACCACTTCTAAGTCAATTAAGAATTGACGGAGCCAAACAGCCTCTTTGGTAGCCTCACATACTAAGCTTCCATGGTGGAATTAGCAATACAGGATTGCTTGATACTCTTCCATATGACTGCTCCTCCTCCAAGAGTAAACACGGATCCTGATGTGGATTTTCTAGAGTCATAATCCGATTGGTAATCAGAATCTGTATACCCAATGGGAATAAAATCCCCTCTAGAGTATACAAGCATATTGTCTCTCATTCTATTGAGATACTTGAAAATATGTTTAATTGCCGTTTAGTGATCAAAACCAGGTTTCGATTGAACCATACT
The DNA here is from genome assembly GCA_030490815.1 of Acer saccharum. Classification (NCBI taxonomy): domain Eukaryota; kingdom Viridiplantae; phylum Streptophyta; class Magnoliopsida; order Sapindales; family Sapindaceae; genus Acer; species Acer saccharum. Next base: position 23,090,627 of record CM059872.1, on the reverse strand, counting down.
AACTATGCCAACAGCAAAACAAATATCTGGTCTAGTACAGAGCATTGCATACATGAGACTTCCAACTACTAAGGTATATGAAATCCTACTCATGAATTACTCTTCATGCTCATTCTTAGGAACTTGTTCCTTAGAAAGTTTGATTCCATGTCTGAAAGGTAACATAACTTCTGGGAATCTTGCATGGAGAACATAGACAAGATTTTATCTATGTATGAAGCTTGGGATAGTGCAATCGTTCTATTCTTTCTATCCCTTATTACTTGGATACCAAGAATATAACTTGCTTCTCATAAGTCATTCATATCAAATTGTTTTGCTAACTATTCTTTTACCGATGTCAATACACCTACATTGTTTCCGATGATTAGTATATCATCAATAAAAACAATTAGGAAAACCAACTTGTCACCTTTAATCCTTTTGTACACACAGGGTTCGTCAAGGTTCTGAACAAAACCAAAACCTTTCACAGCTTGATCGAACATTATGTTCTAGGATCTAGATGCTTGCTTTAATCCAAATATAGATTTTTGCAACTTGCATACCCTTTCTTTTTGGCATTTTTCAATGAATCCTTCTGGTTGCATCATATAAATGCTTTCGTCTAGACTTCCATTTAGGAAAGTTGTCTTAACGCTCATTTGCCAAATCTCTAGATCTAGAGATGCTGCAATGGATAAGAGTATCATAATGGATTTAAGCATGGCCACATGAGAGAAGGTTTCCTCGTAATCGATACCTTCTTTCTGTGTGTAACCTTTAGCTACCAATCTAGCTTTAAAGGTTTCCACCTTTCCATCCATGCCTCTTTTCCTCTTATATACCCACTTGCACCCTGTGGGTTTTATCCCTTTAGGCAAGTCTACAAGAGACCAAACTTTGTTTTTGAACATCGATTTAATCTCATATTGCATTGCCTTTTGCCAATGGCAACAATCAATATCCTCCATTGCTTCCTTATACGTGTAGGGGTCATCGTCATCTAGGAGATTCTCCATTGATTCTCCTAAACCGATGTATCTCTCGGGTTGTCTACTAACCCTCCCACTACGACGAGGAATGGTAGGTTGTTGATTTCACGATGGTGTGGAACTTACAATTGGGCTAGGTTGTGTAACCTCTTGTGGAATTGTATCTCCTGACATCTCATTTAGGACAATTCTACTTTTAGGTACAAAATCATTCATATAGTCATTTTCCAGAAATTTAGCATTTGTCGAAACAAATACTTTAAGATCTGAAGGACTATAGAAATAATATCCTTTAGTTCCTTTTGCATACCCTACAAATATGCATGTTTCCGAACGGGACTCCATCTTTTCTGTCTTTCCTTTTAACACATGCGTAGGACAACCAAATATCCTTAAGTGTTGTAAACTAGGCTTTCGCCCAGTCCACAACTCATACGGTGTTTGAGGAACTGACTTAGATGGTACATCGTTTAGAATGTATATTGCAGTTTGTAAAGCATATCCCCAAAAAGAAATAGAAAGTGTTGAATAACTCAACATAGACCTAACCATGTTCAAAAGAGTTCTATTTCTCCTTTCTGCCACCCCATTTTGTTGAGGTGTACCTGGTGCAAAAAACTGAGAAATGATCCCATTATCAATAAGATATTGCTGAAGCTCACCAGATAGATATTCTCCACCATGATCAGATCTCAAGATTTTTATGTGTTTCTCAAACTGATTTTCCACTTTAGCTTTCAATACTTTGAACATGTCAAAAGCATCCGACTTATGTCTCATGAGATACACATAGCCAAATTTCAAGTAATCATCTGTGAAAGTAATGAAGTACTCATATACACCTCTAGCTTGAATGCTCATAGGACCACATACATTAGTGTGTATTAATCCTAAACATTCAGTGGCTCTTATGCCTTTGGTCGTGAACGACCTTTTAGTCATTTTACCTTCAACTTTTAAGTCACTTAAAGGTCCATCACTAACCAATATTTTAATCCTATTAAGGTTAATATGACCTAGGCGCAAATTCCATAGGTAGGTTTTATCTTTTGATAATTTTACTCTTTTATGATTAGGTTCCATTGTTTCTGTGTCTAACAAGTGAGATATTTCTATGCAAAAAGAATAAGTTGTTTTCCAATGTACCTTTGCAAACAAATTTGTTATTCTTACTAATAATAAAATCTTTATTAAAAGTAACCGAATATCCAAATTTATACAAACAAGAAACTAAAATTAAATTTCTCTTGAATTGAGGTACATAATAAACGTCTATCAAATCTGAATGCCTACTAGAATCTAGATTAACTCTAATATCTCCCACTGCACTGGCAGACACCAATGCTCCGTTGCCTAAACGCAAGTTGATTTCATTCTTATTCAGTCTTTTCCTTTCCTGGAACCCTTGCAAGGAATAACAAACATGATTAGTGGCTCCAGAGTCTATGATCCAAGAATCTGTAGAATCTGCTAGAAAACATGTTTTAAGATAATTAACATTACCTTGTTCCGTCTTGTTCTGAGACTTTGGGCAATTACTTTTCCAATATCCCCTTTCACCACAAACGAAGCACTTGTAGGGAAAAATACCGTAGTACACGCAGCGGAAGCGAGACTAAAAATAGATTTAGTAGTTTTAAAAATTTTTCCTTTTTATGAACCTTAACCCTTTAATTAATTAAACATACATATAATCAACAAAAGAAGAATACCTTTTGTCGCGTGATCCGATTGACTTACGTCGATGGTAATTCGCAAGATCTTCAATCCTAGCACGAACGTGGATCACCTAGGAGCGTGGTCTCCCTTTTCCTTGAATTGCAAACCTGAGAATGGACAAACAAACTTTCTTTTTCTTTTGTTAGTCACAATAAATTCCAAGAGATTACAAAGAATGTTCCGGTCACTTTTGAATTCACAATCGTTAGATCGAAACTCGCGTGAACCTTATTCGAAATTGTACACAAAACCTTTTGGTGTAAAAGTTACCAGTGCACTATCGAAATAAGAACAATCTCTTCTCACTTTTCTCTTGGCCGAAATTAATCACACTAGTCTCAGAGTTGGATTTATTTTATAAGCAAAAGAAATAAATCTCTCAAGCTTAGCCTCTAGGGTTCACCGAATTCTATCTATATATAATATCTATATATCACTCAATACATATTACATAAATCTGCACACCTATATATAAGTGCACCAACGCTGCACGCCTAAACAAAATAATATATTGCGGCACCCACACTAAGGTTGCAAGAATAATATATTGCGGCACCCACACTAAACAATTAAATTATATATTTGCATGCCTAAAACAATATATATATATATATAGCGGAATAAATACTGCATGCATTATATACATATATATTTCGGCCTTATATATTTAATATATATTTATATATTGTGGCCAAAATCATCTACCATGTAGGATTTGTCTTATGACTTAAATCCTAACCCTAGGTAGATTTCCTTAGAATTCCAAACCCTAATCCAACTCTTTAGTGTATTTGTGACTATCTCAAAGACTTCCTTATTTGATTAAATAAATAAACCTTATTATTTATTTTCTTACCAAATAAGTCTTTTACTCTTAGTATACTACTACCAATAGTATAACTCTAAGAAACATATTTCCTGATCAGAAAAAGATTTTGTTTCTTAATTAAATAATTAATTAATAAATTAATTAATTCTCATGTAATCAAACAATAAAATAAAATAATATATTAGACTAATAAATTAGCCTTGCCGCCCACATCATATATATATGAGCTCAATATTATTTTCTTATTTTATTTAATCCATTGGACTTTAAATAAAAAGTCCACATGTGAACCAGACCCATTCTTACTAAAAGAAACAAGCCCACATGCATTTCATTAATATATTAATATAATTGAGCAGCCCATTAAATAAATAATGTGCAAATTATATTCTTAATATATTAAATGCAATTCTAAATGGACCCATAAATTGGTCCGATAGAATATATCAAGTGATCCATGCAAGTCCGTGTGGATTGGGGATCTTGGCGGGCTATCTAAATTTAAGCTTCAATAGACACAACCTAATCTCAATCAACAAATGATTCACTTAGGTCCGATCCATTAATTTTACTCATTCCACTAAAGAGCTAAAATTGAACTCTTAAATAAATATAGAAAAGGAAGATGTTCCTCATTCATACCCTAGACAATTATATTGGAGATAGTGTATCCTCGTGATTAATATCAGTAATCGCCAAGAGTTCATAGATCGCATATAACTCTCCAAGTTACCATATTTACTCATATGACCACGTTTTGAACTTGGATATTTTGACTTGTCCAGAAGCCATGTTTTCAATAGACACTATCAAAAACTCAACGTTGAGATTTAATATCCAATTACCTCAAAACATCCATATGATGATATTATACTCTCATTTAATAAATGGAGCCACGATGCCATATCTATAAATGAAGTCCTCTATCGATTAACAAATGAATATCACCAAACTATCGAGGATAGACTATGCGATATAATCATACTCATTGATAACTCAAATGATATCACTTGCAACCATAAGTCCATCATTTATCTCAGGATTAAGATAGACTCTCTGATTGTCCTGATAATGAAAAGACTATTATCTATTGACGGTTCTAGATAAAGCTTTTTCATTGTGATCCAGTTCAATGCACCCAGTGCACTAGATCCTTTTGCTCGAAGACACTCCGATGATTTTAGACTCATCATATCTCATTTGATTCCACTCAAATGCTAGCAAAAGAATTCTACAACTTTAACAAGATAAAGGTGCCCAACCTTTAACTTAAGCTGTGAACATTATTCAAGACTAACTAAAGAATTGTGTCTACCACATACATATCCAGATGTACGAACAATTCTTCTTTTCTCATAGTCTTTAGACCTTATGATTATTTAGTTTGACAATTATAATATTAAACTATAAATGCTATACGATTTGTTAAACCAGAAATCACTTTATTAATATGAAAAAGATTGTTAATTACAATATTATACTCTTGCTATTGAGCATAATCCTAACAGCACTTCCCTTTGATCTTAGTTACTTTCTTGGTAGGCCCAAGTTGTTTTTTCTTTTGTTGTTTCTTGATCTTCTTACGGGTCTTAACAGTAGCAACTTTGCCAACCAAATGAATCTCTTGACTTGTGCCATTAGATTCACAAGTATGATCAAGTGGCTTAGGAATAAACAGAACAAATTTATGTTTTTCAGCTTGCAGCAACAACCCAATTTTCCTTTTCCATGTGACATAATTATTACCAGTTAAAGTTTTATCTTTTTGGATGTTGATTAGGGATGGGGTCATGATTTCTGAATAAAACAAAAATATATATAAGTAAATAATCATGATAAAGCACTTTCGAATATTTATCTTGAATTAAATAAATAATTCAATCGTAAAATTCAACGGTGATCCAACACTCATAAATGTCATGCCTCCTTTGGGAGTTCGCACCATTTACTAGTTGGACTAGGTCCCACCTAATTGTTAACATAACAACTAGCGTTTTCAATTTTAGCCTTGTGATTTTATTGACATGAACTCTTAGAAGGATATCAATAAAACCACATTGAATGTGTTACCAAGATTTCGACCCTCAATATTTTCCCTCATGAAAATCCCTCCTTTGAGAGTAGATCTCGTTTGAGTCAATTGTCTAGTCTATCCTTGTAAGGAAGTATCTTGCTAAATTCCATTCATGGATACCCCTTGGGGGGTTATCAATAAAACATAAAGCTCAACTAACCTTGGAGGCCATAGGTGTTGCAAAACACCTTCTCCCACTCAATTATTTAAGGCGTGTGATTAAATTCCATAGAATGATTTACCAAGTTATCTAGATGCCAATTAGATACTTAAATCATTCAATGCATGTTCATACCAAAAGAGATATATGAGTGGCACTCTTGTTCTATATGACATGTTATCAAACAATAACAAATATTATAATATTTACGGAAAATTAAATAGCCACAATTTTGGTCCATCCTAGAAAAACAAGTAAATTACATATGTTTGGAATACAAAAACCCTAACTTGGCGGACAAGTCTTCAAGCGGCCATCGCGCGAGCACCTTGGCTGCCCCACCCATGGCCGTGCGCATGCACCCAGCCCCCATGGGCAGCCATATGCCCCACACCACAACAAAACGCAGCTGTTTGCTTTTATGCGCGCACGCTTGTTGCTTTGGTGCGCACGGTGTAGGTTTGGTTCCGATTGCTTCCTTTTTCTGCTTCCAATTCTTCAACCCTTCGAATCTTCGATTCTTGAATATATTACAGCAGAATTTTTTAATATTATTACTTCAGAATTTTTTATTTTATTTATTTATTTTAATAACTACTGCAGTATTTTTTTTTTTAAATAATATTACTACAGTATTTTTTAATACAATATCTACTGTAGAATTTTTATTACAATAGTAAAATAAAAAAAAACTTAACAACTACCAAGAAGGAAATTATGGCGATAATAGGCCACCCTTCTTGTTACAATTCCAAAACAAAAAATACATTGAAATTCTAGGACCAAAATCGAGCAACAACAAATCATATTATAATAACATATATAAATCCATACATTCCAATGTATATATGAGAATACCTAGAGTGCCATATCTTTCTAAAACATGCATAATTACAATAAAAAGAAATAGATTCACGTATATATACATCAATTAATCAAGGGTACAACCAAGGTTCTGATACCAATTGTAGGGAAAAACGCGTGCACGCAGCGGAAACGAGACTAAAATAGGTTTAGTATATTTCAAAAAAATTCCTTTTAAAGATGAACCTTAACCCTTTGATTAATTGACATACAATAAAAGTACCGTACCTTTGTCGCGTGATCCGATTGACGCTGCATCAATGGTAAGCCGCAAGATCTTTCAATCCAATCACGAACATTAACCACCTAGGAGCGTGTCTCCCTTTCTTTGAATTGTGTACCTGAGGATGGATAACAAAAAATTTTTCTTTGTTAGCCACAATAACCTTCTTGAGAAAAACGAAGAACATCCGGTCACTTGTGAATTATCAATCTATTGATTGAAACTCTGTGAACCTAATTCGAAGTTGTGCACAAAGCCTTTTGATGTAAAAGCTACTAGTGCACTATCGAAATAAAACGTTCTCCTCTCTTTTTCCTCTTGGCCGAATTCTCATACTAGTCTAAGAGATGGATTTTATTTTTCAAGCAAAAGAAAAATAACTCTTTATCAAGCAATAATGGTGGCCGAATTCTATCCCTCCTCTTATATAGGGTGGTGGCCTAATTTCCTTGCTTTTAAAATAATATATATATATATATATATATATATATGACGAATTCCTTGCTAAATATATTATATATATCTAGTGTGAAATCCTTGCACAATATTATATATATATCTGGTGTGAATTCCTTGCACAATATATTAAATATATCTAGTGTGAATTCCTTGCACCATAATCATATGTGTAGTGCACGAATTCTACTTGCCATATAAAGTAATATATATATATATATATATATATATATATATATATGAATTCAACTTGCCATATCAATAATATAGGCGAATTCTTTTTTCATATATTATATAGGGTGGCCAAAATTTTCCACCAAATAGGATTTTTGTCTTTTGACCTAAATCCTAACCCTAGGTAGATTTCTTTAGAATTCCAAATCCTAATCCAACTATTTAGTGTATTTGTGACTATATCAAAGACTTCCTAATTTGACTAGAAAAATAAATTCCTTTTATTTATCTACTTACCAAATAAAGTCTTTGATACTTATTATACTACAAAGAATAGTATAACATTAAGAAACATATTTCCTAGTCAGAAAAAGATTTTTGCTTTTAATTAAATAATTAATCAATCAATTAATTAACTTCCATTTAATTAAATAATATAATAAAATAATATATTAAGCTAATCCATTAGCCTTGCCGCCCATATTCCATACATGGGCCATATATTATTTTTCCCATTTTATTTAATCCATTAGACTTTAAATAAAAAGCCCACATATGAACTAGACCCATTCTTACTAAAAGAAATAAACCCACATGCCTTTCATTAATATATTAATATAATTTAACAGCCCATTAAATAAAGGGTGAAATTCATTTTAGTCCCTCTAGTTTGACCTAATTAACGAACTGGTCCCCCGGTTTTGAGCTTTATCTTGACAGGTCCCTATAGTTAAAAAAAATCTGAATGTCAGTCCCTGCCGTCCAATTCCGTTAGGGTTTGTAAAGATTCCGTCCAAATGGTAAGGGTAAAATGGTAACTTACGTAATATATATACAAATCTGATTAAAAATTAATTATTAATTAATTTAATTAAAAATAAACATTTAAAAATAAAAAATAAAATAAAAATCACACCATTGCACTAACACACCACCGCCCCATTATCATCTTCAACCCCAACTGGGTTCTTCTCACTCTCACTCTCAACCATCATCATCTTCTCACTCTCACTCTCACTCTCATTGTCTCACTCTCTCTCGATCCTTACTCTCTCTTCATTATCTCACTCATCATCATCTTCAACGTTATTTCCAACTCCCAAACCCTAACATAATTAACAACTCACACCAAACCCTACCGCCGATCCCTTTCTCTTCCTTCTCATCCCTAGCTGCCGCCGATCCCTTTCTCTTCCTTCTCATCCCTAGCTGCCGCCGATCCCTCTCTTCCTTCTCATCCCTAGCTGCCGTCGATCCCTTTCTCTTCCTTCCCATCTCTTCTCTCCCTCTACAGTGGCTCTCAAACATACCCCAAACCGTCGTAGCTAAGGATCTGCTTGATTTCTTCGAGTCCCAACTCGGTCGTGACTCAGTCTTCGCTCTCGAGAACATTGACCGCAACAATTGGAAATCACGCGGCGTCGGTCGCATTGGTCGCGTGGTGATGGCTACAGTTTCAATGTTTGTTTGTTTGAGATTTGGGTTTGATTCGATGTTTGGGTGAATTACAAGAGATTTGTAGATAAGTTTCAATGTTTTTTTGTTTGAGATTTGGGTTTGATTCACCTAAGTCAGTGGGTTCTTCGATGTTTGTTGTGTTTGGTAACCGAGAAGATGAAAGGAAGTAGGAAAGAAAATGAAAAAAAATAAAAAATTAGATCTTGTGCGATGCAATGGTTTACTGGTGAGTGTAATGGGTTGTTTGTGAATTTGGTGTAACTGGTGTAATGGTGGTGATCTGGGGGTTGAGTTGTAACCGGTGTAATGGTTTAACTTTAATTGATTTTGGGTTGTGTTGAATCTGGTGGTGGTGGGAGGGGTTTCAATGGTGGGGGTGGTGGTGGTTTGAAGGGTTTTCTGGGTTTCTGGGTTGATATTGTGGACTGTGGAGATTGGATTTCGTAGGGTTATGATGATAGTAGTTTAGTGATGATGTTGATGGTGGGGGATGATGTTGATGATGTTGATGATAGCACATGAAAGAAATAATGCTGGATTGATGTTTATTTAACTAATTTATTTATTTAAAATTTTAAAAATAGAAATGAAATTCATTTATTATGTTTAAAATAAAAATCAGGGGCAGCAGAGTCATTTGACACTCTGAACTCGTCAGAATCACCTTTTCTAACGGAAATATTAACAGAAGGATTTAACGGGATAATTCTCAAAACCGGGGGACCAGTTCGTTAATTAGGTCAAACTAGAGGGACTAAAATGAATTTCACCCATAAATAAATAATGTGCAAATGATATTCTTAATATATTAAATACAATTTTAGATGGACACATAATCAGTCCGGTAGAATATATCAAGTGATCCATGCAAGTCCGTGTGGATTGGGGATTTTGACGGGTTATCTAAATTTAAGTTTCAATATACATAACATAATCACAATCAACAAATGATTCACTTAGGTTCAATATATTAATTTTGGTTCATTCCACTAAAGAACTAAAATTGCACTCTAAAATAAAGATAGAATAAGTAAATGTTTCTCATTCATACCCTAGACAATATTATTAGAGATAGTGTATCCTCGTGAAGAATATCAGTAATTGCCAAGAGCTCATAGACCGCCTATTGCTCTCCAAGTTACCATATTTACTCATATGACCACATTTTGAACTTAGATATTTTGACTTGTCCAGAAGTCATGTTTCAATAGACACTATCAAAAACTTAATATTAAGATTTAATATCCAATACCTCAAAATATCCATATGATGATATTCTACTCTCATTTAATAAATGGAGCCACGATGTCCATATATATAAATGAAGTCCACTATCGATTAACAAATGAATACCACGAAACGATCGAGGAAAGACTATGCTATATAATCATACTCATTGATAGCTTAAATGATAACACTTGCAACCATAAGTCCATCATTTATCTCAGGATTAAGATAGACTCTCTGACTGTCCTCATAATGAAAAGACTTTTATCTACTGATGATTCTAGATAAAGTATTTCATGTGATCCTATTCAATGCACCTAGTGCACTAGATTCTTTTACTCAAAGCCACTTTGATGATTTTAGACTCATCATACCACATTTGATCTCACTCAAATGCTAGCAAAAGAATCTACAACTTTAATAAGATAAAGGTGTCCGACCTTTACCTTAAATTGTGAACATTATTCAAGACTAACTAAAGAATTGTGTCTACCTTATACATATCCAGATGTACGAACAATTCTTCTTTCTCATAGTCTTTTGACTTTATGATTATTTACTTTTGACAATTATAATAATTAAACTATAAATGCTATAAGATTTGTTAAACCAGAAATCACTTTATTAATATGAAAATATTGTCAAAACCATATTACACTCTTGCTATTGAGCATAATCTTAACAACCGCTTGGTTCAAAAGATATTGTTCCTCGGAGGAAGAAAACAAAATATCAGGATCTTACTCCTGAAATTATAAATAAATCCGCTTTCTCTAAATTAACTCCACAAGAGTTAGATGTAACTAGAAGGACACAAGAAACCCCTTCAGGGGAAGGAATCTCTGAAGAGATACAAGAACATAGAAATAAGGAGATTTCTGTAAATTATACAGGAGGAATGTGGAATCGTGAAGAAACAATCATCGACGATATATTTTCATACACAGTGGCTACTAAAATTTTAAATGATGATTATGCGCCTCATAACCTCGACGATTGTAGGCAAAGGTCCGATTGGTCTAAATGGAAAGAAGCAATTCAAGCAGAGTTGATTTCATTAGCCAAACGTAAAGTATTTGGATCAATAGTCCATACGCCTGAAGACGTCAAACCTGTTGGATACAAATGGGTTTTTGTACGAAAACGTAATGAGAAAAACGAGGTGGTGCGATATAAGGCACGACTTGTAGCACAAGGTTTCTCACAGAGACCTGGTATTGATTTTGATTAAACGTATTCACCAGTGATGGATACAGTTACGTTTTGATTTTTGATAAGTTTGGCTGTCTCGGAAAGACTTGAAATGTGTCTTATGGACGTAGTAACTGCCTACCTATATGGCTTACTCGATTAAGATATTTATATAAAAATCCCTGAAAGATTTAGAATGCCAAAAGCATACAACTCGAGACCTCGCAATTTATATTCAATTAAATTACAAATATCCTTGTATGGATTAAAGCAATCAGGGCGCATGTGGTATAACTGCTTCAGTGAATATTTGATTAAAGAAGGATATATTAATAATCCTATATGCCCATGTGTCTTCATAAAGAAATCAGAATCTGGATTTGCTATCATAACAGTTTATGTTGATGATATGAATTTAATTGGAACTCCTAGAGAACTCCTGAAAACTGCTGAATATCTGAAAAAGAAATTTGAAATGAAAGACCTGGGAAAGACAAAATATTGTCTCGGCCTGGAGATTGAGTATAAATCAAACGGAATACTTATCCATCAATCAACATTTATTGAAAAGATTCTGAAAAGATTCCATATGGACAATGCTTACCCATTAAGTACTCCTATGATTGTTAGAACTCTTGATCCTAAAAATTATCCATTCCGACCAATTGAAGATGGTGAAAAGATACTTGGTCCTTAAGTACCATATCTTAATACAATTGGTGCTTTATTATATCTGGCTCAATGTACTAGACCAGATATTGCATTTTCAGTAAATTTACTTGCTAGATTTAGTTCAGCACCAACTCGAAGACATTAGAATGCGATTAAGCATCTTTTTCGTTATCTTCGTGGAACGAAAGATTTAGGATTATATTATTTAAAATCTAACAACTTTTCAAGTTTACTTGGTTATGCTGATGCCGGGTATCTATCAAATCCCCATAAAGCTTGTTCACAAACGGGATATGTTTTTACCTATAATGGCACAGAAATCTCCTGGCGCTCTACAAAGCAAACTCTTGTTGCTACATCCTCTAATCATTCTGAGATCCTTGCATTTCATGAAACAAGCCGAGAATGTGTGTGGCTAAGGTCAGTTATTTATCATATTCAAAATACATGTGGATTTTCATTATCTACAGAAATGTTGACACCGATATTTGAAGATAATACGGCTTGTATCGCTCAAGTTAGAGGAGGATATATCAAAGGAGATAGAACCAAACATATTTCTCCTAAATTCTTCTATACTCATGAACTTCAACAGAGCCGAAAAATTGATGTTAAACAAATATGGTCTATAGATAATCTTGTAGATCTGTTTACCAAAACATTGCCTACATCAACCTTTGAGAAACTGGTATATGGGATTGGCATGCGTCGACTCTGTAAATTACAGGATTGATATTGAAGTTTCATTCAAGGGGAGTGTTCAATTAGAGGGAGCAAAATTTTGAATGGACATATGTGTACTGTACTATTTTTCATTCTACCGGATTTTATCCCACTGGGTTTTACCGGAAAGGTTTTAATGAAGCAGTTCTTAACACATCTACACCACTTGATCCAGAAGATCATTGTATATACTTTTGCTAAGGTTTTTGTCCCACTGGGTTTTTCCTAGCAAACTAAAATACAAATGGTGGAAATCCAAGGGGGAGTGTTACAACACATGTGCAATACGTGTGTGGCTTTTCACCACATACTTTCTTCTTGGCTTATTGAAGAAGCCAACCCACATGGAAGCTTTACACACTTTGACTACATGCATATTGAATAGTGGTATTTTGTGTTAGGTTTTGGCTTGTATTCTCGAATGAACCCAATTGAACCAAATGAAGTTGGAATGGTGTTGTTTGAGGAATGGTTGAAGACTAGAAGAACGGAAGAATGAAGCAAACCATTGTGGGTTGCGCTGTGGCTTTGATAGCGGTTCCCACAGCTGTATGGCACTGTGCTTTGCGCTGTATGGTTTTGACAACGGAGATGACAATGGCCCTTGTTCCAAAAGTTAGCGTTGTGGTTTTGACAGTGGTCAAGATTGTTTCAGCGTATGGATCACGGTTTTTTTTAGCGATGTAATTTCCAGTGATTGTAATGATGTAGGGTGCAGCTGGCCAACATATGACCCGAACCTTAGTCAATCATAAGCATGCGTGGAACGGGAAATCTTCGGCGGAAAAGGAAAGTGTTCTTTTAGGAAGTTCTTGTGATTGAAAGAAAAGGAATACTTTTTACAAGACGACTTGTCATAAAACGAAATAGTATTTATGTGAAACAAATAAATCTTGTACGTTTAGGAGTATGATTTCCTTTTATTTTAAACTCCCTATAACTAGTATAAATAGACCTTGTAATTAGGTTATTTTTGTGTGGATCAAAAAGAACACCATGTAACATCATAGAGAGTGGGTGAGATCCGAGGGTAAACCCCAGGGAATATCCATGAAAGGATCCGAGGAATATCAGTGGATCAAGTTAGAGATCCGTGGGTGATATTCAGGGGAGACCTAGGGGATATTAGGGGGTTCTTTGTGAGGATCTTGTGAGTGTTGTGAGCTAAGAGTTATGATGTAAAGCTCGGTTGTGAGCTTGGGGACTTGGTAAGGCTCTATCGTTTAAGGTTGAGGTGTGAGAGAGAATCTTGAAGTATATGGTTGTAATAATTTATCATATAGTGGAACTTTCTCTGTCGTCCTGACGGCCCGTGGTTTTTTTTTTTTTTTTTTTTTTTTTTTCCTAATTTAGGGTTTTTCACGTATATCTTGTGTTGTGTGATTGTTTATTCTCTCTTATCTTATTTTTCTGCTATAGCCGTTAATAGCTATGAGTTATGGGCGAATATTAAGCATATTGCTTCCGCATTCATCGGTTCAAATCCCCAACATTTTGTAAGAAAATAAAATGCATTAAAAAAATTTATTTTCTAAATTGGATTGTTTTTAGGAAAGATGAATGAAAAAAAATGCATTGTAAGTAGAATAACTCTGGCTCAGATTCGCTTTAAAGAATATTTTAATTTGCACCTATTATTTAAAATAATCAACCGAAAAAGACTGTTTTGATCAATAATGTTTTACATATTGTTAACGTCGATTGCTAGGAAATCTAGTTGACAGTAAAACATATGTGGATTGGCACCTGATAAGCTTATAAAATGAGATTAGGCCACCTCTCATATACGTGTGTGAATTGGTGAACAGATAACATATAATAGATGAGTGTAGAAATAATAAAGACACAAGTATTTTTACATGGAAAACTCTTAATACAAGGGAAAAACCATGGTCGATGTAACGAAAGATAAGAGTTTTCAATATGTAAAAGATAATTGTGATTATAAGTGATTAATTGCTTGTGGTTGTCACCCTTCCACCTTCTGCTTGATACATGTGTTTATATAGGGGCTAGGGTGTTGCCCTAGCCTTTGCTGTGCAAGCAAGAAATATTATTGGGTGAGATCCCAGGGGTATTGTATCTTGGCAAGATTCTTGGTGAATCGAATCCTCGTGCATTTATGGTGCTGTGATCTTCATTCCTTATGGGAGCACTTTTTTTGATCCTCGCATTTATTGCTGGATTTGTCAATTGTTGGATCGTAGGGACTGCCTTGCCTAGTTTAAGGTCAAGCTTCATGGAGAATATACTGAAATCTTGTTTCATTAATGATGCTTTGTGTTCACTGTGGGGCGAGTTCGGGTTAACATGCCTGTTTAGTAACGCTTCGACGAGCAGCTACTCTTAATGGGCGAGTTGTTCCAATCTCACTATTGTCAAGCGTGGTCTGTCAAGTTGACATGGTCTGGTATTGTGGATATTTGGTCCTTAAATCCTGGGTTTTATGTTGACGTGTGAAATCGAGTAAAATTAACCAAAACAATACCTCTTAAATCTGTGAGGTGGGCTTGCTCAGCGAGCTACCTCTTTCGGCGAGTTAACAGCTCTCCGAAGTGGATTTATTGAGATCTTTGCATTTAATGCTGCATTAATGAGCTGTCTGACTTTGTCAGTCATGATAACTGCGCTTTCAATATGAACCCTTCAAAAACATTCGAACAGCTCAATGATAGGACATAAATGAGATGTTCGTTCGCCTCGTTTTGAATTCTGATCATGAAACGTGTTTCGTTGTAATTGGTGGGGAAGCCACACTTCGTTTCTCGCTCTTATATTCCTTAATTAGCACGTTTTTGCCAAACGACGCGCCCTTTAGGTTTCCTCTGTTGGTGGAGGAGATGATGGATATCCTCAACAACGGAGGATTGATCTCCTCCTCAGCAGAGGAGATTGATTGATCTCCTCGATTGCGGCTCTGCCTAGAGAAGATCAGTGGATTGGCTGTCAATCTCTGCTAGTGATCGGCGGCCAAAGGCCACCTCTATTGTTGGTGAAGGTTGTCTTACTTTAAATATTAAAAAAAAAAATTGATTAAACCATTTTCTATTATTTATTTCTTAAATTTTTTTATTGGTACACATGTCACATTTGCACAGTCACATGTTCAATGACGTAAATACCTCTACTCCCGATAACTTTGATTAATAGTTAACTAATTGAGGGATCATTTTGATGCATTTCTAAAAAATTGAGGACCAAATAAACTAATACACGTCTTGTAAAGTTGTAACATTTCCTTAAAACTTAGGAATCACAGTGTAATTCCCCGCTTTCCAAGATTATAATACTAATGAGATAAGATCTAAACTACAATCTTTTTTCATGTCTTCTTTCTTTTTTTATAAGGATTTGAATCCCCTTCCCACCTCATTTTGTCCTCTTGTCCTTACCTAAATCAATCGCCTGGATTAATTATATCTTTTTGGTAGAGCAAAGACTTAAAATTAATATAAATAATCCAGACCAATGATTTATTATATTAGACATGTGGCAATAGATTATGGAGATGAGAACAAGGTGACTCTACTACCAAAAACACAAAAGAAATCAGTTTTTTTATATGGAAGAAATCGATTTTTGAAATTTTTAAAACCGATGTCTTTTTGACTGATTTAGAAAAAACCGCACAAAAGACATCGGTTTTTAACCGATGTAAAAACAAGAGAAAACACATCGGTTTTATATAAAACCGATTTAAAAACCGTGATGTAAAATTGATGTATTACTAAAATTAATCCCGCTGTCCCGTTCGGCCGCCGTCACCGGACCGCCCCACCGTCCGGCCAACCCCACCTTTAATAATAATGAAAACGAATTGTCATTATGAGGAATCGAACTTGCAACCTCAAAGTCAAAATGGTAAAGCCTTTTACCACTTGACTACAAGATTGGATGTGTTATCAATTGCACAATATTTATATATAACCTATATGAGTTGTTAGAAATAAAAAGAAAAATAAAATTGTTTGATAAATTTAAATTTACTCAACTAATCAAAATTATAATTTCTACTACAAACATATATTTATTAAAAAAAAATATTGGTGGGTTTATTTTTCATTTTATTTTTTATTGTGTGGTTTTGTGTTCTGTTGGAGATATTTTTGTGTAAACTTTTTCCTTAAAACTGTATCTTTTGGCAAGGAAATAATTTTTTTCGTCCATATTAGGTTCTTTGATTTTTCAATACGAATCCAACGGTATATAGAACATAAAATTCTGGATGGTATTTTGAAACTTAAGATCAATTATTCAGTCAAAGGTCAGAAGCGATTGGAGATATTTTTGTGTAAACTTTTTCCTTAAAATTGTATTTTTTGGCAACGAAATAAATTTTTTCATCTACGTTGGATTCTTTGATTTTTCGATACGAATCCAACGGTATAAAGAACATAAAATTCTGGATGGGATTTTGAAAGTTATGATCAATTATTCAGTCAAAGGTCAGAATTGAAGTGATTGGAGATATTTTTGTGCAAACTTTTTCCTTAAAACTGTATCTTTTGGCAAAGAAATAAATTATTTTGTCCATGTTGGGTTCTTCAATTTTTTGATACAAATCTAACGGTATAAAGAACGTAAAATTCTAGGTGGTATTTTGGAAGTTATGATCAATTATTCAGTCAAAGGTCAGAAGATATTCGCGAATCCGCGAGTGAGCTGTTTTCATCGCTCATTTTCACACTTTTCCAAATCGATTTTTGGAATATTTTCTGATTGAAAAGTGTTTGTTTGCATGTCTACTTTCTTGTGTCAAAATTTGAGCAAATAACATTGAGTATTTTTAGAGATGCACACTTCAATGTTAACATAGGTCAAATTTGCATTGCAGAATTTTGCTTTTGAATCCACATCGGTTTTTATAACCGATGTCTAAATGCTTGTTTTTAATATCGGTTTTTATAAAAACCGTTGTCTTTTCAACGCAATATTTAAATAAAAACCGATATCTAAACATTTTTTTTTGAATATCGGTTTTCCTAAAAACCGATGTCTTTTGAAACTGCAATATTTAAGACATCGGTTTTTATAAAAACAGATGTCTAAAAGTTTTTTTAAATCGGTTACTAAAAACCGATGTCTTTTAATATTTTTGTAGTAGTGTGATGACAATTAAAGTGATGAGAGGATCCATGTTTTTTTTTAAAGATAAATATTAGAAAGGAATTATTTCCATTTACTAAACGGTCCTCGACTATGATATATAGGCCTATTAAAAAGATTAGTTGAAATATTAATGTTTATCATTTAATTGGGGCACCACGACATTTAAAAAAAGAGCAATTTATCTTGAATAAGAAAAAAAGTATAGTATTCTATTTTAGAATTATAACATATATGCAGAATATAAACAGAGTAAATATGGAAATTAGGTCTTATTAAATGGCCTGAAAACCAAGTGAGGCTTTGGACAATTTTAGTTAGGCTTTGAGTCGGCACTACGTTCCAAAACTTTTATTATTATTATTATTATTATTATTTTATGTAAAACTGTAAAGACCTTCTTCTATTACGGGCTCATTTGGTGCACCGCATTGTATTGTGAAACTAATTATTGCACGGTGTGTATAAAACTATCTAGAGAGGGGGTGAATAGATTTTACGCTTTTTACCTAATTTTTTGTGTTAGTCAAAATTACGAAAATGCACTCAAGATAATATAAACAAGCAAGTGTAATATGGTGCGGAAATTAAAACAACACTTGATTTTTACGTGGAAACCCTCACGGGAAAAACCACGGGCTATGTAAGTAAGCCACACTCGAACCTCGAATCCACTAAATGTGCAAACGATTACAACCTAATCCCGGAAGTAATCACACACCTACCTAATCCCGGTATGAGTGAACCTAGTCCAATTTTGCTTGCGATCTAAGCAACCTAATCTCGGATGCTACACACAAGACTTACTTTCTCTATGAAGAGAATACAACCCTAAGTGAATATATGTGAATATCCAAAATGCAACATAGAGCAAGGGAAACCTTATATGCTTATCTAAGATGATTAATATGCAATTAAGAACAATCCTAGATATCAAAACTAAATGACATGTCAATTAGTTTAGCTAATCAATATTAAGCACAAAACCTATGCTAGCACAATACAACTTCTCAAACATACATCATACTAATCTCAATCTTGTATCCAAAGCATACAAAATATCAAACAAGTAATTAATTGAGATTGCTAGATAAGAGAAACGCAAAATATGTAAGATATTAGTGAAAAGCTTACCAAGCAAAGTATGATGAAGAATCCATGCTAGATGACATCTATATGATCAAAGATGATGCTAGATGATGATTGATGATCATAGAAAAGTGTTTGAGTAATTAAAAATGAGTTCTTTGTGTATTTTTCTTCTCTTGAAAAATATCCTAAGTATGAAGCTTGTATGTGAACTCTCTTAAGTGACCTAAAATCAAGTTAGCATATATATAGGGGCCATAAGTAAAGTGAGGTCGTTTTGAAAACGCGTCAGAAAATTGCTCTGTGCGCTGGTGGACGACAGGCGCACGACCAGCGCACAAGCACATTTTTGCAAGGGCGTTGGACGACACGCGCTCACACAGGCGCCAGACCAGCGGAGCACCACTGGGCGATTAGAGCTGGTGGGCTGCGCTGGTGTGGACCAATGCACGACCAGCGGCACGCCACTGGGCGTTTTGTGCTGGTCAGGCGCTGGTGGACCAGCGCACAGCCCATACCTTTGAACCCCACAAGCAAACATGCAAGGGGTAAAAAGGTAAATTAAGATGCATCCTAAAAGCCTAAAATGCTATGACTTGTAATCACAAGATGCAATCAAAATAACAAGCAAGAAGAGATGTTTAATTGAACATTAATGCACAACCATAAGAATCACAACATACAAGGAATAAACATATGCATGAGTTGTGAGTGTGTGCAACTATCTCTTCAAGACAAGTAAGCACTTAAAGTATTACCTTTGGAGTGCTTAACACTTGCAAGGGCCTTGAGCTTGAACACATTCCTAAGCTACCCTTACATGATCCCCACTTATGATTTGATCACGAAATAAGCCAATTAAAAACAACGGGAATCCTTACAATCTCCCCCTTTGGCTATTTCGTAACAAAACCATCACTCACATTGATTCCTCACAAAGAAATAGAAATTACGGGACTACAATGATATTCTACATTACAAAGAGATAAGATAATGCAACTTGAAGTCTTCAATCCTCTTGTAGAATAATCAATTCCTGAAAAGAGTTTCTAACATTCCCAATACAAGTAAAGTGTGAGATTAATCATGTGAGAACAATAACAAGCATTTGCATTTTTAGAATTTAGGAACAACATTACAAAATGTATGCAATGTATGATAAATGCAATGCTCCCCCTCAAAGGGTTACTCCCCCTCAATGTGTTATCTCCCTAAGGTGCACAATTGCAACACCAATTTGCATCTCCCCTTACCATCCTACTCCCCCTTTTTGTCATGATATAGGCAAAGGAGTAGTCCCTAACCGGGTCACTCAAAACAACGAGAGATAGAAGCATGCAAGATTTGCATATACATATAAGTCACTTTATGCACTTCAATTAATTTGAGAGAAACAAGGAGATTTATTTGAGAAAATATGTGAATCCAACATGCTTTGCATACAAGACATATAGCATTCAAGTCCAAAATACAATGGTATTTGGCAAAGCAAATGACAAAGGTTTCTAATAAGAATTCAAACCAATTTCACCAATGTCATGGGAAAAGCAAGGATATAGGGATTATTGATTTCAAATTTTAGAGTGACTATATCCAACTTTATAAGCGAAACATTGCATGAGCGACTTTGCACCCTATTTGAATTTTCCGGATAAGATATCCGTATGATAGTAGCCATGTTCAACCAATAAAGAAAGAGAGACATTTGGAATGTAAATTCCTTTGAACGGATACAAGATCCTTTATTCATTTTGAGTCTCATAAGCTTTCACACAAGTTTTGCATTTTAAGAATATGTAATCATCAATTCATGCTTTTCATGTGAGCATGTTATATGAATTTCATGCTTTTTCATTTATCATTAGCATGTTATTTAAGAATCATCATGTCATGGAGATAACTATAGGTCATTCACATCATACTTCCTATGTAAATCTCCTAGTCCAAAAATGCATGTTTGAACATAAATATGACATGGATTGTAAACAAGCAAGGTTCACACTTATAGAATTTGAAAACATATATACATATGTACAACCAAGCTTACTCAAGCAATCAAAAGAAGAGGCATAAGATATTTCAAATTTTTTGCAATTTACAAGAATGCAAAATAGCTCTCTTTGCTTGAGTTCCCCATATGGGGTCAATCATAGAACATCACTACACAAGACATATCCCAATAGATCTACTAAGAGTTTTAAATCGAGTAGCATCTAAGGGTTTAGTAAATAAGTCCGCAAGTTGATCATTAGTACCTACATGTTCAAGTACTATGCATTTATTTTCAACAAGCTCTCTAATGAAGTGATGGCGGATGTCAATATGCTTAGTTCTAGAATGTTGCACCGGATTCTTGGAAATATTAATAGCACTCATGTTATCACAAAAGAGAGTGAGAGTACCTTGGTTGAATCCGTAGTCTAGGAACATGCATCATGGCTCTTTTCTTTTTCTTCTCTATCATGCTTCTAGTTTTGCACATTTTTATATAGCGAAAGCAATGTGGTCTAATATGACCATCAAATCCACAAAAGTGACAAATAGGAGTAAAATAAGGAATCATACCTTGTCCTTGTCTTTGTGGATGAAAGGGTTCAAAGCGCCTTCGTTGTTGAACCGGTCTAGGTTGCTTCCAAGCTTGAGGTTGCATGATAGACCTCTTTCCTTTGTGAGCCATTTGAGGAGGAATGTTGGCTTGAGGGACCCTAGGGGGTTGAGCTTGAGGTTGCCTTCTTGGCCCTAATTTCACTTGTGCATTTGAGCATTGTCCTACTTCTAACTTCTTCCTAGGAGTTTGCACAAATGAAGTTTCTTCTTTCCTCAAACTCTTGACAAACACGGTCTTGTTAGAGGTTGAGATCTTCTTGCCATCTTCATACCCAAGACCCCTCTTGTCACATGGACTCTTTCCAACACCAAGCATATGGTCAAGCTTCTTGGTGCGAGAATCCATCCTAGTCAAGGATTCTCTAACTTCTTCAAGCTCCCTCTTTAGGCTATCTTCATTCCTCCTAGATAAGACTAACTCCTCTTTTAGCTTATCTTCCATCTTCTTGAATTTTTCCACTTGTTCACTTAAGTGGTCATTATGAGATGCAAGCTCAAGATTTTCTTCTCTCAACATCTTGATCTTTCTTGTGCTCTTGATTGCTAAATCATTAAATTCGGCATGATATTTAGCAAGCACCTTTTTCTCCACAAATCCATTCATGGAGTTAGAAGAGGAATCACTTTCTATATCACTTAAGTCATTTTCCTCTTGACTCATTTCCTCTCTCTCACTACCACTTTTGCTCTTATGGGAGGAGGCAAAAGCAAGGAGATTAGCCATGAGCTCTTCATCATCCGAAGACTCATCTCCCTCAATGGAATCATCACTACTTCCACTCCAAGTGGCGGCCATCACTTTTCCCTTTTTCCTCTCATTGTGATTTGCACATTCGGGGGCAAAGTGACCTATGCCACCACACTCGAAACATCGAACCCCTTTTCTTTCGGTCCTCTCTTGCCTAGGTTCAAACTTCTTGAAAGAGCCCTTTTTTTTCAAATCTTGTCCTTTTAATCCAAAGCTCTTTCTTCTAAACTTTATAACCTTGTTGAACCTTTTTACAAACAAGGCAAGGTCTTCATCCGAGTCAACCTTCTTTTCCTCCTTTTCATCCTTGGAGGTTTTTAAAGCAATTCCTTTTTGCTTTTTAGTGGGTGTGGAGATAGGCCCCTTCCTAGACTCATAAGCTAGAAGTCTCCCAATCACCTCACTCGGCTTCATATCCTTATATCCACTATTTTCTTCTAAAGCCGTCACCTTAGATTCAAACCTATCGGGTAGAGATCTCATAATCTTTTGCTTGATTCTCCTATCCGAATATGGATCACCAAGTTGATGGCTTTGGTTGACTATATCTATCAACTTGATCTCGAAGTCGTTGAAGCACTCATTCTCCTCCATCTTAAGCATCTCGAATTGAGTTTGGAGGACTTGAAGCTTAGAGTCCTTCACCACTTCGGTTCCCTCATGTGCAATCTCTAGGATGTCCCAAGCCTCCTTAGCTATCCTAGTATTTTGAATCAATTTATATTGATTTTTGTCCATAGCACACAAGATGGCATGCATCGCTTTCCTATTCCACTTTGAAGCCTCAAACTCTTGCGCGTTCCATTGCGCCTTAGGCTTCAAAACATCTTCTCCTCCACCCGCGGGAGTCATCATAGGGAGATCATATCCGTCTTCCACCGCCATCCATGCACGGTCGTGAATTTGGCATATGTAGGATTCCATCTTCCCTTTCCATTGGGAATAGTTCAAACCGGTAAGAAGTGGAGGCCTTGTGCTAGAAGCACCTTTGTTGCCACCACCATTTCCACCGTTTCCACTCATAGTGTTTATGAATGAATGAAATGAATGCAAGTGTATGAATGATCAAAAATCACACAAAATGCAAAACACACCAAAATAAGCAAGGATCACCTATGTATGTCTAGGAACCCGCTCTGATACCAATTGAAACTAATTATTGCACGGTGTGTATAAAACTATCTAGAGGGGGGGTGAATAGATTTTACGCTTTTTACCTAATTTTTCGTGTTAGTCAAAATTATGAAAATGCCCTCAAGATAATATAAACAAGCAAGTGTAATATGGTGTGGAAATTAAAACAACACTTGATTTTTACGTGGAAACCCTCACGGGAAAAACCATGGGCTATGTAAGTAAGCCACACTCGAACCTCGAATCCACTAAATGTGCAAACGATTACAACCTAATCCCGGAAGTAATCACACACCTACTTAATCCCGGTATGAGTGAACCTAGTCCAATTTTACTTGCGATCTAAGCAACCTAATCCCGGATGCTACACACAAGACTTACTTTCTCTATGAAGAGAATACAACCCTAAGTGAATATATGTGAATATCCAAAATGCAACATAGAGCAAGGGAAACCTTATATGCTTATCTAAGATGATTAATATGCAATTAAGAACAATCCTAGATATCAAAACTAAATGACATGTCAATTAGTTTAGCTAATCAATATTAAGCACAAAACCTAATATGCTAGCACAATACAACTTCTCAAACATACATCATACTAATCTCAATCTTGTATCCAAAGCATACAAAATATCAAACAAGTAATTAATTGAAATTGCTAGATAAGAGAAACACAAAATATGTAAGATATTAGTGAAAAGCTTACCAAGCAAAGTATGATGAAGAATCCATGCTAGATGACATCTATATGATCAAAGATGATGCTAGATGATGATTGATGATCATGGAAAAGTGTTTGAGTAATTAAAAATGAGTTCTTTGTGTATTTTTCTTCTCTTGAAAAATATCCTAAGTATGAAGCTTGTATGTGAACTCTCTTAAGTGACCTAAAATCAAGTTAGCATATATATAGGGGCCATAAGTAAAGTGAGGTCGTTTTGAAAACGCGCCAGAAAATTGCTCTGTGCGCTGGTGGACTTGCGCTGGACAACAGGCGCACGACCAGCACACAAGCACATTTTTGCAAGGGCATTGGACGACACGCGCTCACACAGGCGCCAGACCAGCGGAGCACCACTAGGCGATTAGCGCTGGTGTGGACCAGCGCACGACCAGCGGCACGCCACTGGGCGTTTTGCGCTGGTCAGGCGCTGGTGGACCAGCGCACAGCCCACACCTTTGAACCCTACAAGCAAACATGCAAGGGGTAAAAAGGTAAATTAAGATGCATCCTAAAAGCCTAAAATGCTATGACTTGTAATCACAAGATGCAATCAAAATAACAAGCAAGAAGAGATGTTTAATTGAACATTAATGCACAACCATAAGAATCACAACATACAAGGAATAAATATATGCATGAGTTGTGAGTGTGTGCAACTATCTCTTCAAGACAAGTAAGCACTTAGAGTATTACCTTTGGAGTGCTTAACACTTGCAAGGGCCTTGAGCTTGAACACATTCCTAAGCTACCCTTACATGATCCCCACTTATGATTTGATCACGAAATAAGCCAATTAAAAACAACGGGAATCCTTACATATTGTACTAGGAGTTTAAAATGTATTAGAATAATACAATACAATGTTTGGTTTGTTTTGCACTGTTCACTGTATTGTATTAGTGAATATATTTTAATTGGTTTAATACGGTGAATATTGTGTTAGCTAATACAGAATAGAGAGGTTGTAATAGTTAATACAGCATAATACAATCTAATACAAAATATCACCAAACACATGATTGTATAAAAATAATACAGTTCAATACAATACAATCTAATTCAATACAACACAGTGTACCAAACGAGCCCTTGAAATTAATTGGATTTTGGTGGTCACAGCAGGGCTGGCCTTGAGTTTTGTGAGGCCCGAGGCGAAAATCTAAAATGGGGGCCCCTTATTCGTTTTCATAGTTTTTTCGGTATAAATTATAAAACCGTGAAGCACTACATATCTAACCACAAAACTAACAAACTAACCCACATTATTGAAGAACAGATTCAAGTTGAGCTTTTTAAAACATAAAATTCAAACTAAAAAAAAAAAACCAATCAAACCAGTCCCGCAAACCGCAGGCATACTCTTGGATTCATAAAATTATAATTAGGATTATTTAAAATCAAATAATCATTTCAATTTAAAGCGTAAATAAGTCAATTAATAGGCAAGAGACCAAGAGATTATTCACTATCTGGTGTGGATTTTATCAGTTAGTAAGTCAATAATAATTTGTAAGAAAAATTACAATTTGTAAGAAATAACAAAAAATAAATAAAAACAGAGAGAGACTTTAGAGAGAGATGCTTGAATGGATGAGGATATGGGATTGAGACTTTAGAGAGAGAGAGAGAGAGAGAGAGAGAGAGAGAGAGAGAGAGAGAGAGAGAGAGAGAGAGATGTGGCAGGCGGCAAGCGACAGCTACGTTTAGTGGAGAAAAAAGAATTAAGCAATAAAGATGAATAGATGATTGATGAATTGAAACCCTGTAACTAGAAAAAAAAAAGTATGTAGGCAATAGGCATTAGAGAACTGAATTAGGCTTGTGAAACTAGAAAAAGTTAATGAATTGGGCAATAGGCATTAGAAAAACTGTGGGCCATTTTATGTTAGTATTGTTGGGCTTATTTTAAAACAAATTTTGGGCTCATTGAATTATCTGCAGCACAATATACTGATTGAGCTGTTAAAAAAAAAAAAAAAAAAAAAAAAAAAAAAAAAAAAAAAACTCGAGCCTCCAGATAGAAATACACAATAAACGAAATTTGGGGGCCCTAGACGGTTGCCTCTTGGGCCTACCCCAGGGCCGGCCCGTCACAGTTTTATGATATGTTTCGAATAACATTTGTTTATTGTTTATGGTTTTTATCCCTTATGTCAGTCCAATTTCAAAAGAAAAGAAAAAAGAAAAAAGAAAAAAGAAAAAAAAAAAAAAAAAAAAAACCTTAATGAGATAAGCTACCCTTAGCAAAGTGGTTAGAGACAAAAAAATAATAAATCACTTTTGTGATACTGTAGCACGTGCTGTATTCCTAGCTGTACTTGATAATACAATTAAATTTGGCTGTCTAAAGCAATATATAATGAAGGGAGAGAGATTTCACCTTATCGAGATTGGGTTAGTTACACTCAAATATTGAGTTACAAAAAATGAAAAGATAAAAATCACTGGGATTAATTACTACATATGTATACATATATATTATAAAATAAAAAAGAACAATAATGAAGATGGCAGCCTTAATGTACATTCTTGTTTTGTTGGTATACACAAAAAACGAAAGTCTTGTATATATAAAACTCTCTGTAACCCAATCGTCAACATTAGTCAAGTCAATATCACATGCTGCGTGCCTTCATACACACGTACATTAGACTTTTAGAAGTTCATAATCGTAAGTAACTTCACCGACTCTCTTATTAACTAATTCCTTCAAAACTATATATATATATATATATATATATATATATATATATATACTTGAAGATGTGCGCTTGAAAGTGAAGCAAATTATATGTTTGGTGTCTTTCATATTGAAATCAAGAATCAAGATGCTGTTAACCAAAGAAATTTCCTCCTTCAGTATTTTATTTTTTCTAGTACTCTCTTTCAGCTTTCACTGCCTGGCTTCTTCTCATTATAATTTCGTTGTAAGTATATATGTATATATATTGTGAATTGTGATGATTTATTTTTATTCTAGTTCATTTAACTGGCTCTACTTTCAACTTTTTATTTCATGAAGTTGAGATATTTAATTAAAGAGGAGAAATATGAATTTAAATATTCTGCTTTCTGCTGATCTCTCCCACCTTCAAAGTCTTATATTTTCATAGCTTCATACTACTTGATATGTCAAATAATTTTATTATACAATTGTTTTTGGGAGTTCTTTAATTTGGTGGAAATTAAGTATTGCTTTTGAGTGAAAAATGTTTTGCATGAAAAAAATTAGGGGTAGTTCTGTAATGTTTTTGTTTTCTATTTTTTGTTTTGTATATCTTCATTTAAAAATGAGTAATTGATTTTCATATTTTGTAGAAGCTGAAAATACTGAAAACACGTCTAGTAGACATAACTGAAAATAGTATACGGGAAAAAAATTATAATATCTATATAATGAACTTGTTTTAAAAATAATACTGTGGGCTGATATATATATATATATATATATATATATATATATATATAGTATCAACAAAAAAAAAAAAGAATTTTTAAATTAAATTTTGATTTGTGTCTCTATGTTTTTTAAACAATATAATAAAAAAAAATTTACTAATTTTAAGAAAATTTTATCAATCTGTGTATAATTAAAAAAATTAAGTAGTAAAAATATAATTAAGTAATTGTTATATTAGTTGTTTATAATGTAATTATATATATATATTTAAACCGTTCTAATGTTTAATATAATTATAGTGATTTACCCTACTCAATTTAATAAAAATTGAATATTATTTTTTTAAGATAAACATTGAATATTGGGTAAGGGACTTTTTTCTTTTATGAAAAAAAAAAAAAACAAAAACAAAAAAAAAACAAAAAAAAAAAAACAAAAAAAACAAAAAAAAAAAAACCAAGAATACTGGAAACATAAATTTGATGTTTCCATCATTTTTTTGGTTCAAGGCATAAAGTTGTTCTCATTGATTCCACTATTTTCTAGTTTGATTTTTTGGAAATAGCAGCTTTTGATTTATTTTTTTTAATTTTTAAAACAAAAAAACACTCTCGAGAAACGTAGCCAAACAACCCCTTAATTGCTACCTCTTTCTGGAAAAACCATTTTGGCACCGATCGAAAATGGTTTTCTAAGGGATTAAATGTGCTTAAACCATCATTTTAAACCCCCTCAATTGGCAGCTCCATAAACGTTGATAAAATTATAAGGGTATTAAAATTTCCACTTCTCCGTTGGTGGGACTGATCTCCTCCTCCTGATATTCGTAAAGAGTTGCATATCAATTCTTGGAGAGTACTGTCTCAATTTCGTTTTTTTGAATTAATTTCTCTTGCCCTAATTGGGCTATTCGCAACACCCCCCCACCTTTTTTTTTTTTGCTTTGATAATTTCTCTCTAAAAAAAATGCACTTCAATTGATCCAAAAAAAAAAAAAAAAAATGCACTTCAAATGTCCTTAAAATCCAAAACACATTTTGAAGAAAAATATTATTATGCGTTCTCTGGAAAATACTTAATAGAGGTGTTTTGATCCCAATTTTTTTTTTTTTTTTTCATTTTAAGTTAAAGTGTACATTTCTGTGAAACCACTTAAATTATTATTGTTATTTTCAGGAAAGAAGTCATTTGTCAAGTGCTAATCTTATATAAATTATTGAAAAAGTGTCCATTAAATCGTTTGTTTTTAGATAAAAATAAAAATCAAAGTACCTTTTAAGATAAAAAGAAAAATAAAAAGAACAAAAAGCACTTTTTTTATTTATAAATTTTAACCAAACATTACAAAATAGACATAAATAGTGACTGCTAATGTTGAGTATGTTTTGAGCAATACCGAAAATACTCGGAAATGCACTATAAATTTGTTCACACCTGCAGACTGCAGATATATATGCTATAAATTATTGTTTTTTTAGATACTAGCTAGAGGGGCCAATTATTCAATTAATAATTGCAGGTGAAGGAAGCTCCATACAAAAGACTCTGCCACACAAAAAAGATCTTAACTGTGAATGGAAAATTTCCTGGACCAACCATTAGGGTTCACAAGGGAGACACAATCTTTGTCAAGGTTCACAACAAAGGCAAATATAACATCACCCTTCACTGGTATATTATATAATTCCATCCATCTGTCATCCGTCATTTTACAAATTTACTAGGCTGGTTTCTTGTAATTTTTCTACATTTAAACAATTAAACACATCATTATCAGTTGATCTGAACTTCTGTGTTTTTTTTTATAACAAATATTGTGTTTAAAGCTTATGCCTGAGAAATTACTATAATATATGTGATACAAGATATTTCGAAATTGATGAGAGTTTGGATCAACAGAGCATGGGCGGAGGAAGGGGGGCCATAGGGGCCATAGCCCTCCTTCCATCAAAAAAGTTTTAAATATAGATATAGTTTATCCTGATATAAAATATATCAGGACGAATAATGTGGACCATAAATTATGATAAAGTTTTGACAAGTGTATACACTTTGAGTTAAAGTATGTAAATCTAATGGTCCACATTCATTCTTCGTCCTGATATATTTTATATCAGGACGAACTGACAATAGAAAATTTTTGTGTGTATACATATATATGAGGTTTTAAAATTTTTGAAATTATCATGAATTCTTAAAATTTTCTTATTTTGGCTCCTCTGAAATTTTTTATTTTTGTATTTCTGGCTCTGCCACCGCAGCAAATGATATCGAAACTAATTAAGTAATTGGTTTGCAGGCATGGAGTGAAACAACCGAGGTATCCTTGGTCAGATGGTCCTGAATACATAACACAGTGCCCAATCAAACCTGGAGGAATTTTCACACAGAAGATTATATTTTCCACAGAGGAAGGGACTCTGTGGTGGCATGCTCACAGTGACTGGTCACGTGCGACAGTTCATGGAGCCATTATTGTCTACCCAAAATTTGGAACCGGCTATCCTTTTCCCAAGCCTAATGCGGAGGTGCCCATCATTTTAGGTAAAATTATATTTAACCATTTGTTTTAACAAGCAACTTTCAACTTTCGACGTCAAATCCCAATTTTTTTTCTTTTTTGTAGCTTATTTCATTTTCAACATATTATAGCTTAGAAATAATAATAAGAGCCACAATCAATCACTAGTGTCAACAAAATATAAAACATTGCATATTTTAAGTAGCCAATAAAAAAAATGCAAATTTATGCCTATTTTATATGAAATATTCACTTAGTTTTGTTTCCATTATTTGATAACATAATGACAATTCAAATTTACTCGATTTTGTTCTAATTGTTAGATTAAATAATTCGAGTTAAGATACTCTCCTTGACCTTATTTTTCCTAGTTTTTTTTTTCAAGTGTAATTAAAACATCCACTTGCATGAGAGAAAAAAAAAGTGATCGAATCTTAATCATGTATTTTTTGTTATGCTTAGGTGTCACTAGATTATGAAAAGTCTAGGACAAAAAAAAAAGGTAAGAAGAGAATCTTAATCCAAATAATTCAACTAGTCATTAATAGTAAATTTTAGTTAATATGTATTTAACCATATTAACTAAAATTATATTTAAACATTTGTTTTAACAAGCAACTTTCAAGTTTCGACGTCAAATCCCATTTTTTTTTATAATGAAAATTCGAATTAAATACTAATGAAACTAATAATATAGTACTATGAAAACTGTTAAAAATGTAGGAGAATGGTGGAAGAAAGATGTGATGAAGGTTCTACAGCTATTCCTGAGAACCGGAGGAGACCCCAATATCTCTGATGCTTTCACTATAAATGGTCAGCCTGGTGACTTATATCAATGCTCAAAATCAGGTATATATGCTTGCAATATCAACAAAATAATAATAACAAAAATTTCTTATATAAATATGTGATTACAATTGAATAATGATTTTGCAGAAACATTCAGGCTAAGCGTTGATCAAGGCAAAACTTATCTCCTTCGGTTTGTAAATGCTGCAATGAACATCCCACTCTTCGTCTCCATTGCGAATCATATGTTAACAGTTGTTGGGATAGATGGTGGCTACACTAAGCCATTAACCAGTAACTACATTACAATATCACCAGGACAAACCCTAGATGCCTTGTTACAAGCCAACCAAAACCCTAATAATCTCTATTACATGGCTGCTAGGGCTTACTCAACTGGCCTCAATGTCCCTTTTGACAACACCACAACCACAGCTATAGTACAATATAATGGCAAGTACTCCACTCCCTTTTCATCTCCAATTTTGCCCAGTCTTCCTTATTATAACGACACAGATGCAGCATTTGGTTTTCTAGGCCGTCTTCGAAGCTTAGCAAGTAATGAACATCCGAACAATGTTCCCTTGAAAATTAGCAGTCATATAATCTCTACCGTTTCAGTAAACACTCTTCCATGCGAGAGAAACAATTCATGTGAGGGACCGAATGGAACTCGCCTTGCTGCTAGCATGAACAACATAAGCTTTGTAAGGCCATCAATTGATATACTTGAAGCTTATTACAGACAGATCAATGGAGTATATCAACCGAATTTCCCAGGTTTTCCACCATACATATTTAACTTCACAGCGGATTATTTGCCGTTGATCTTAGAGATTCCGAAACGAAGGACAAAGGTGAAAGTACTGAAATTTAATTCCACTGTGGAGATGGTTTTGCAAGGGACAAACGTGGTTGCTGGGATTGACCATCCAATGCATTTGCATGGATACAGCTTCTTTGTTGTTGGATATGGGTATGGAAATTTCGATAAAGATAAAGACCCTTTAACTTACAATCTCATTGATCCTCCTCTTCGGAACACCGCCATGGTACCTAAAAATGGCTGGATCACCATCAGATTCACTGCAAACAACCCTGGTAAGTAGCACTCCTCATCTTTTGAAATTTACCTATAATATATATCATTACTACTACTGCTATTTTGTTTATATATTAGATCAATAATGAAATAATTAATTAATATGTTTACACAGGAGTTTGGTTCATGCACTGTCACATAGAGAGACACCAGACATGGGGAATGGAGACAGTATTCATAGTAAGTAATGGAAAATGCCCTGAAGAACACTTGCTACCTCCACCACCAGACATGCCTCCATGTTAATTAAAGTTTTATAGTGTTTTTATATATATTAATGTTTGTTGATAATAATTTTGGAAGTATTGTTGTGGCTATTGGCTTGATCAATACTTGCTTGTGTGTGTGTGGAATTCTATTGGTTAGCTCTCTCCTGGTTTTAGTGTTTTCTGTTTTGAACTATCAGCTCTAGTATAAATATTCATGTATTATTTTCAGATCAATGATAAACAGAGAATCTCTTCTTCTATTGGTTAGCTCTCTCTGGTTTTCTAGGGAAGTTTTTATTATTATTATTATTATTTATTTATTTATTTATTTTTAAGGAATTCTCTAAATAGTTTTCTATGAAAACTTACATCAGACAATTTTATTTTTCATCGGGAGAATCGGGGGTAAATTTGTTTTTAACCAAAAAAATTTAGAAAAATTCAAAAAGAACCAATCCTTTAAAAAAAATCAGAAATGACCAACATTCGAGGTACAAAGACCTAACTACCCTTATTGAAACTAAACCCTAAACCTCCATATGTTTTTCATTCATTTGGTTTTTTAAATCTAATAA
This sequence comes from Acer saccharum, assembly GCA_030490815.1. Classification (NCBI taxonomy): domain Eukaryota; kingdom Viridiplantae; phylum Streptophyta; class Magnoliopsida; order Sapindales; family Sapindaceae; genus Acer; species Acer saccharum. Next base: position 23,057,871 of record CM059872.1, on the reverse strand, counting down.
ATAAAGAAGACAGAGGAAGACAGCGGAGAGAAAGAACCGCCGCAAGGAGAAGAATTAACTACCAATGAAGTTGTAGCTAAGAGAGAAGAAACAAGTCCAGACCTCATCGCCATTGACCATTCCGGTCAAAGATTCCGGGAAAGCTGCAGCAATCGAGGTTGAGTTATGTATGTCGTAATGTGTAATGTATGTATGTCATATGCATATAATCATTCAAAAGACCTGTAAATATAATCGATCTCTTTTAATTTAGTATCTCCGGTGAGCATAATTACCCATTTGGATGGTTTAACCTCCAGGCCTCCTCAACCATTCATTTCTTAGTTCCTCACCTAATATTGCCTATTAAATAGATAATGTGAAAGCTCATTAAAATATGTAGTTAGGAATGCAACTATATATGTATCTTAGATATCTAAAATCTGAAATCTTCATGCTTTAACTATTCTACTCCTAATTTCCTTGTTCAAGTTGCTTATACTATCTGTAATTTTTGTAGCTTATCTTTTCACCTATTCTTTATGAGGAAGGCGTAAAAGTTAACACATTTATCTTGGAATTAATAGCTCACAGTCACAAGTTTTTTGTATGCAATAATACAATTAAGCTCATTCTAGTCTATAAAGTAGCATAGGAGTAGTGAGATCTAAAGGACAAACATGCTCGAAATTGACTCTCATAGTCATATGTATGAGCTATACTAATTTCAGAAGTCATAGAACAAAACTGTGCATAATTATCCTAAAATCAGGATTGGCAAAATGTAAGAGAGAGAAAGAAAAAAAGGAGAGAGAAAGTGAAGAACATAGGGAGCCAAGGAAAGAGATGGAAAATAACCATAAGGGCAATTTGGTAATTTTTAATATTTTTTGAATATTTTTCTGAAAATTTTGGTTACTATGATTTTATTTTCAAAACATGGTTAAAAATAAATTTTTATTTCAAAATATGGTTAGTTTTGGTAAATTCCTCATTGCTAAATAACCCTCTAACGGTTGATAAAATGAGCAATTACATAGACTCCTTAAGTTTTGAAGTTAAGACACATAGGTGGAAAAGTTTACTTATTTTACACTAACACCCTTGAATTAACGGTAATCATCTAATTATGTTGACTTGACTAAGAAAATGTCCACAAAACCCTTATATATATATATATATATATATATAAACATTTATAAAATGTAGAAAATAAATCAGAAAATAGAAAAAAAAAAATTAACAAAACAAAACAAAACAAACAAACAAAACAAAAAACAAAAAAAACAAAAAAAAAAAAAAAACTTTTTTTCTTCTGAAAAATAAAGGGGCAAAAGGGAGGTTGCTTGCAAGCCTCTAAACACGAACCATGGCTTTCAAGATGTAGGTGACTTCTTCCAAGCCTCAACTTCACTGAGGGTATTGCCTCCGCTCAAAACTCAAGCCAAAAAAATCCTCCATTTAAGGCAAATTCACCTTAATCACATACAAATAAAAAATAGATCCACAATAAAATTATAATCCCACCAAAATCCAAACCCATTTCAAATATAAAACTTCCACAACACATCAAAACCCATAAATCCATCTACAATATCACCATACTAGAAAAAAAAATGATACAAGTTAGCGGTGAAGTAAGCCAGCGTCTTCCGATGATTTGGTTGATGGAGGCGTTGCCTCCTAGAGAGGACGGGGGGTGGGAGGTGGCTACCATACCCATCCCCTGTTTCACTTTCATTTTTTTGTTTCTTTTCTCCTTTTTGTTTTTAATTAAGGTCTTGTTTGTTTTTCTCATATGAGATCTAAAAACTGCTAAAATGTCTTAGTAAGATGTTTTTGTTTGTTTTTTTCATCAGCTGAAGTCTGAGAATCAATAAAAAATGTCTGAGAAAAAAAAAAAGTTAGAAAACTTGGCTTTTATCTGAACTCAAAAGCAGTAAGGAGAACTTTTAACCTATATTCTCCGTTTTACCCCAAACAAAGTAGAAGAAGACTTCTCGTCTTGCATCATCGGCATCCTCTTCACCTAGAAATGATTAATTTCTTCAACAACCACTAGCATATCCATCACAACAAGAAACACAACTAATTTTAGATTTGGATGTTTTAAAGATAAGAAAAAGAAAAAAATCCATAAACGGGTGAGGTGATACGTTCATAATCCAAGCACATGCAATCACATGGAGTAGTAGAGGACCAAGTCAGAAATAGTTAAGTTGTTTGAACCATATCGTCCTCTCTATCACTACTAATAACCTCAACCTCTGCTCCCACTTCCTCGCCTCTGTCATCAACACTCACTGACCTGAAATTCTTCTCAGTTGTCATGGTGGCCCGCACCCAACTCTTCCTTATTTGCAGCAGTATTCTCAACCCACTTGACAAGTCCCCTGCTATTAGCTGGGCTCATTTCCAAAGGACCCAAGTCCACACAAATATCTAAACTATCCTTGGTTTTTAGAGTCTTTAGACCAATAGGACTTATTGGGCTTTCAGAAGTAAGGTTGAAAGACACTTTTTTGGGCCTTAAAGATGCTTGCAACCCACTCCTTTCATCACCTGGTATCTTAACCAACATTCTAGAACATTCACCATTTTCCTTATAAGACTCAAAAAACACACTCTTCCTTGCTTCTACCTCGGAAGACGAAGAGATATCTGCTGAGCTGCAGACTCTATTCCTGACACCACCAACCCTCTTTTCCAAATTCAAACTCCCATTCTGCACAATCACTGAAATTGGCTTGTCCCTCATGTTGTTGATCCATTTCTTCTTTCCTTTTTCAAGGATCCTTCTTACCACCAATCCCCTACTTTAGAGAGGAGGAGGTGGTAATCCTCAATCCGGTTGCTAAAAAGAAAGGGAAAATCAGCAATGGTTCCATTCGTAATCATAGAATAAAGACTAGAAATTCTGGAATAATTGAGGAAGAAGTGTCAAAAGTGATGGAAGTTGGAAATTTGTTAGGTCTTGATTTCTCTGGTATAGAGCAGGAGATGTCAGAAGTCATTGCAAGTAGAGAAGCAGAGGATCTAGCCAGGTTGGAAGCTCAGAAAGACCTTTAGTTTTGTTTAGGTATTTGGGTGATCTCTTTGTTTTTGAGGGGTTGGGGTGGTTTCTTGTTTCTGTGGTGCGTGGGTTCTTTGTTCTGGGTCTGTTGTTTGGGTGTTTGGTTTGTCTTTTTTGGAGTGTTTTTGTCCTGGTTTGCCTGCCTTGTTTCTGCTGGTTTGGCCAGGTTGTATTGGGTTTTTTCCTTTGGTTTGTTTTTTCTTTTGGTTGTTTGGGCATGCTCTGTGGTCTTTGATGGCTTGTGGTTTTCTTGTTTCTGTCTGGCTTTGCTTGGCCTCTGTTATTAAATTTCGCCTTTCAAAAAAAAAAAAAAAATAGTTAAGTTGTTGTTAAGTTGATGTAGTTAGTTGTTCAAATAAGTGGCTTATGTGTCCGGCCTGTTTTCACGTTCATTATGCAAAGAGTGCATTAGATTGTGCACCGTATGTCTCTGCCCATGATTTCCTATTTTCTTCTTGTTGTGGTGTTATGTTGTTTGTTCGTTCGTGTGTATGGCCTATAAATTGCCAACATTGTTTTGAATGAGATTATGTTGAATAGATTATTGCTTCATAATACCCCTTCTCATATCTCTATTTTCTCTGTTCTTCTCTTTTCTTGCTACACTTATCTTCTGTTCCTAAATTGTAAGTAACATTGATGGATGGGGTTGAAGAAGATGGATTGGGAAGATCTGGATGGATTATATATTTAACACCTTGCTTCCAGAAATGGTTAGGAGTCAAATGAACTTCAAGAGGCTTTCACTCACCAATATTACAATTGACATCAAATGGGTTCCTACAAAGAAGACTCTGATTGAAGCCATGGAGAAGGCTAATGTGAAGAACAAATGGGAGAACAGCTCCTATGGAAGGAAGTTGATTGTGCAGAAGAGGAGGGCCGCACTCAATGCTTTTGATTCATTAATTTATATTCTTAAATTCATTAATTTATCCTTTTAATATATTTATTTATTTATTTTTAAATGAAAATTAAATAATTTTTACTTTTAATTTGGATGAAACTTTTTAATATTTATTTAATTAATTTAGATAAATACTTTTACAAATACATGAACAATAAAAAAAAAAATGCAAATGCAAATGCATAAATCCATTAATAATATGAGGAGTATAATTGTCTTGTTACTAGTTTAATTTTCAGATATTGATATTTAGACATCACGAATAAAAACAAACATATCGTCCAAACTTCATATTTCAATCACTTCAGTCGACTTCAGACTTCAAACCAAAAAACAAACGCCACCTAAGTTTTTGTAATGAAAAAATTAAACACATTATCGTTTGTTCCAAGTGGAAGTATGTTAAATGCAAGTTGCAAGGGGGTTGATATTGAATAAGCAAACCTTACCATCTTGGTGTCTCACTACAAGAAAATATGGCTTTATTGACAGTTTTTTGTTGACAGTTTTTAACTGTCAACAAATAACTAATATTTTTTTTTATATTTATATATATTATTTAATATATTAATATATAATATATATAATAATATAATATATATAATACACATATATATTATATATAATACATATAATAATATATAGTATGTATATAACATATATATATTATATAATATAATATATATAATATAATACATATATATTAATATATTAATATTATATATTATATAATATAATATATATAAATATATATAATATACGGTACATAACATATATATATTATATAATATAATATAATATATATAATAATAATATATTTATATATATAATACATATATATTAATATATTAATATTATATATATTATATAATATAATGTATATAAATATATATAATATATAGTATATAACATATATATATATATATTATATTATATAATATATATAATAATAATATATTTATATAATATAATACATATATATTAATATATTAATATTATATATATTATACAATATAATATATATAATATATATGTAATAATATATAATATATATTATAGTATAATATATATAATATATATAATATAATATAATATAATATATAAATATATATATATACATATAATATTTATATATCATTAATATAATATATAATAATAATATATTATTTTTAGAAAGGAGGGTATTTTTGGAATGGAGTTGGGGCATATGAGGGTATTTATGGAATAAAATTTTAGTTTGGAATGGAAGGACATTCCATTGGTTTTTGGATAGAATGCCCATTCAACCAAAGTAGTCGGATCCCTATTGCAATGGAATCACTATTCCATTGCATTCTTAACAAACCAAACGAATGGAATGGCTTTCTTTCCATTCTATTCCATCCAACCAAACATGGCCTATAGGAGACTTGTGAGATCAATTGTAATAAGCATGATTTGGAATACAACTCTCATTACAAGGGAGATATTTCTCAACATGCATCTTGCAATTTAATGAACAAATGTAAGACTCGGATTACTAATTTATATGAGTAATTACATTATTAACGTGTCTTTTAGTATGAAACAAGGGAGTGCAAAATAAATAAACAATTTTAAAAAAAATTATTTTTTGAATTTTTTGAAAGTAAATGATTTAAAAGTAAATTTATTAAATTTAAAATTTTACTTATCTAATATCGGTTTTGCCCAAAAACCGATATCTTACTGTAAAATAAATCCATATCGGGATTTTGTTTGGTGTTGAAAATATGAAGTAAAAGTTTAAAAAAATTATTAAAGATAAAAAAAATTATATATTATGAATGTTTTATAATATAATATATATTATATATATTATATATTATATATTATTTAATATAATAATGTATAATATTTATATATTATATTATATATTATATAAATATTATAAATTATTATTAGATGTGATTTGCTATAAATATATATATTATATAAATATTATAAATATATAATATATATTATTTAATATAAATATATATATATATATATATATATATATATATATATTATATTATATTATAAAACATTCATAATATATAATTTTTTCATTATCTTTAATAATTTTTTTAAACTTTTACTTCGTATTTTCAACACCAAACAAAATCCTGATATGGATTTATTTTACAATAAGATATCGGTTTTTGGGCAAACCGATATTGGATAAGTAAAATTTTAAATTTAATAAATTTACTTTTAAATCATTTATTTTTAAAAAAATTCAAAGACATAATTTTTTAAAAAATTGTTTATTTATTTTGCACCATCTTGTTTCATACTAAGAGACACGTTAATAATCCAATTACCCATATAAATTAGTAATCTAAGTCTTACATTTGTTCATTAAATTGCAAGATGCATGTTCAGAAATATCTCCCATGTAGTGAGAGTTGTATTCCAAATCTTGCTTATTATAATTGATGTCACAAGTCTCCTATAGGCCATGTTTGGTTGGATGGAACGGAAAGAAAGTCATTCCATTCGTTTGGTTTGTTAAAATGCAATGGAATAGTGATTCCATTGGAATGGGGATTCCATCCAAAAACCAATGGAAAGTCATTCCATTCTAAACTAAAATTTATATTCCATAAATACCCTCATATGCCCAACTCCATTACAAAAATACCCTCAGCTCCTTTCCAAAAATAATATATTATTATTATATATTATATTATTATATGTATTATATAATATATATATATATATATATGTATTATATATTATATTATATTATTATATATTAATATATTAAATAATATATGTTATATATTTATATTATATAAATATATTATTATATATATTGTATAATATAATATATATATATATATATGTTATATTATATAATATATATATTATTATTATATTAAATAATATATAATTATATATGTAATATACTTTTATATTTTATTATTATTATCCATAATATATCATACTATTATACATTCATAATTAGGGGTATTTTGATCAAAATACAGTTAACTCCATTTCATTATGTTGTTAACAATTCAGAGACTAATTCTAAAGTTCCAACCAAACAAAAAACTTAGTTTTCCTTTCCTTTGTATTCTCATTTTCATTCTCATTACCATTCCACCATGTTACCAAACGTGACCATAGAGTATTGACCAACAACTTGACTATATATATTTAAAAAAATATAATTTTATTAAAAGTTTTAATAAATATTTTTAAATATATGTTTGTCGTGGAAATTAGAATTTTGATTAGTTGAATAAATTTAAATTTATATAACAAGGTTTAATTTCTAACAACTCATATAGTTTATATATAAATATTGTTTAATTGTAAACATATAAGAGTTTTAGTCAAGTGGTAAAGACTTGAACTTGAGATTCAACTCCCACTACTAACAACATTTAATTGTTATTATTACCACAGGTGGTGGTGGTGGCAGGTGGTCCGGTGCGGCGGCGGGGGACGAGGGTGGTGGTCCGGCGACCGACCGGCCGGCCGGCCGACCAGCGGTGATCCGACGGCCGGTGGTGTGATGGTGGTTCGGCGACGGTCCAACGATCAGTTGGCCGGGGGTGGTCCGGTGACGGTCCGGCAGCTGGCGATGGTGGTGGTCCGGTGACCGACCGGCCGGCCGGCGGTGATCCGACGACCGATGGTGTGGCGGTCCGGTGACCGGCCAGATTGTGTGTAAATATGTGAAAAAAAATAAATTTTTGTTAGTTTTTCACTGTCAAGGATCCTTGACAGTTAAAAACTGTCAACAAAAACTGTCAAGGTAATTCTTGACATTAGCTTCCTTGACAGTTTTTAACTGTCAAGAAAGACATAATTTTCTTGTAGTGTCTTAACCCAAAACCTCAAGGGTGTAAGTGTAATTTCTGCTTGATAAAATATCAAATCTAACCTTTTGGTTTGAAAAAACTGTTAAAAAAATTCATAATGTTAGTTGATGTTATTTAAATCAAACGAAAATGACTAAAGAGCTTCTTTTGACAATTATTTATTTATTTATTTACACTTCTTTTCTAAATACACTACATTCTAAAAATTTAAATTTAAAAAAAAAATAATTCTAAAGATACTTCCTTTGTTCTAAAATTATCAATTTTAACTTCTGACACTATTATTCTAAAGACACTCTATTTTTTAAAACAAAAATAGAGTTGTTTGCCATTTCTGCCATTTTATCTCTTATTCACTCTGCCATTTCTATCTCTTGGCTGACGGCGAGAATTGTTCTCCTCCATTGAGAGTAGATCGGCTCTCTCTCGTTCCCTTGTCTCTCTTTCATCTTTCTCTTCCATTCAACGGCGACATCGGCAAGATTGAGCCTCGATCTCCTCTGTTGAGAGTAGATCGACACTCACGGTGGTGAATATTTATGGTGGATGGTGGTGATTTGTGGTGACTATGGTTGGATTTGAGGAGTTTTGGATGGATTTTAGTCAAACCCAGTTCTTGGCCTTAGTTTTTGGGTGATGAATTTATTTATTTTTTGGAAGGGTTTTGATCAAACCTAGCTCTTCATTTTGAAGGTTTTATGATCGAACCCAGTTCTTGATTTCAGTTTGATTTTGGTTTTATTTTAATTTGATTTCGGTTTGATCTTAATTGATTTCTGTTTGATTTTAATTGACTTCGGTTTGATTTTGGTTGAATTTTGGCATCTAGTTTGATTGTGTTTCCTTGATAAAAGATATGGATATGGTGGAGATCCAATCTGGATCTCCACAAGAATTCAAAAAAAATATATATTATTTTTTTGATAAAGATATGGATCTGCAAATCTAAAACTTTTTTTAAAATTTTTAGTTTTTAAAATCTTTTTTATCTTTGATCTCCACCATATTTACAAATTTTTTTTATTATTTGTTTTTAAATTCCTTTTTTTTTTTTTTTTACTTTCTGTTTTTAAAATTTTATAAAAAATAAAAGGATATATCTACACTGTCCATCTTTGAGATGGAAGGTGGAGATCCATTCCTTTTTTTCAATTATGTTTTTATTTTTTTTGGTTTTATTTTTTTAATATATTTTTTTATTTAATGAATATCTAGAGTGTTAAATGGTCATTTCTGATTATATCGAAGGATAAAATGGTCATTTAACGTGAGGATTGATGGTCAAAGCTTATTCTAATGGAAAAGATAACATAAGGGGCAAAATGACCAATATTTAGGGTTTCAGGGGGTTGACTGGTCTATTTTTTTTTTTTTTTTTTTTTTTTGAACAGCAAATATATTCCAAAAAATGTCCAAATCAAGGCCAGAGAGAACAACAATGCCAAACCACCTAACGAGACAACAGCCACAACCAGCAACAACCCAAAGCAAAAACAAAAAAAAAGAGGCAACAGCCAGAAAACAAGCGCAACAAAGCACCAAGAAACGGAACCAAAACTGAAGGTTGACTGGTCATTAATGAAATTGGAGGGACTAGTATTTCTAATATGGAAAACCTCAGGGATAAAAATGGTAATTTCCCTTAAAACATTGAAAACGTCAATAAATGTTGGGTTAATTGCAATAGCATACCCTAACGTTTTGCAATAACACACAAATATTCTACTTTTGTGTTTATTACAGAAATATACCTTTGACCAGTTTAACCACCATTAAAGATAACGGTTGACCATCATTGACCATTATTGCACTATAAAATGACCAGATTGCAATATTTTATCAAGCATTCTGATTTTTTTATTTTTCAAAAAAATTACTCTAATATTTTTCTTAACAAGATTTTTTTAAAATTATAAAAATATGAAAAATAAATACCAGATAAATAAATTATTTATAAAATAACAATTAAAAAAAACTAAAAATTTGAAATAAAAAAATCAGAAATACTTTCTTTCAAAAAATAAAATTCAGAAATACTTTTAAGAGAATCAGGAATAATACATTTCAAAAAAAAAAAAAAAATCAGAAGGTGGAGGTGGTGTGAGTCTTAATTCTTCTCATCCAACTAACTTCGAGAAAAAAAATATCATCACGTTCACATCCAACTTTATCGCACATTCATGACCACCAACACAAATATTCTCGGATATCACAGCCCACAACACAAATCCGCACAAAAATCATAGCTCCACCGACGAGCCACTTGCCACGGCTGCTCTCACCACTCCCGTCGCCACTCTCGCCATCACTCCCGCACTCATCGCTGCTGCTGGAAGAGATCACACAGAGATGATTTCAACGATTTCCATGTCGGAATCGCCCAGATCTCCAATGATCATTTAATATATATATATATATATATATTTAAGTCAGTGCATCTTGATATAACTTCGTGAGGATACTAAATGTGAGCCACTATTTTTACATTTTTTGACTCAAGTGTGTATGCATTTGTCAAAACTAGTGCACTCACATTCAATATCCTGATGAAGTTATATCATGATGCACTGACCAAATCGAGGCTGTATATATATATATATAGTCTTTCTATTGTCAGGTCATCCTGATATAAAATATATTAAGACAAAGAATGTGGACCACAGATTATGGAGAAGTTTTGACAAGTGCATACACTTTGAGTCAAAATATATAAATTTAATGGTCCACATTCTTCATCCTGATATATTTTATATTAAGACGAACTGACAAAAGAAAAATTGGATATATATTGTTGACGGTGATTTTTCATGATCACGTGGTCAACGGTTGATTGAAGTTTATGCTATTAATTGAATAAGAATGATTGAAACAAAACGAGAAGAATGACAAACACAATTACGTGGTAAAACTCCAGTGATAGGAGAAACATCCATGGGTTGCTGATAGGAGCAACGAAGTCAAATCCACTATCAAGAATCGTTACAAAGTAATGCACTCTGATCTCTCTCACTCTTTCTCGCGTGCCCCCTATTTTGTGTATTAAGGGGGTATTTATACATGTAATTATTAGGGTTTGGGATCGTCGCTAGGGTTTGGTGTCGTGGTGCCCAAGTTTTAGGCGAGTGTTTCCATCCTAGACGGGTTCTGTTTCCTTTCTTGTTGTATATTTCCTGATTTGGCTGAGTTTGAGTTTGGTTCTGATTCCTCCTCCTTTATTTACGGGAAAACTATTTGTTTCCTCATTTGAACTCTGAGCAGCCATACCATCGCTTATCGTGGAGATGCTGGTCGTTGATTCTGTCCTGCGTATGGAATATGAACACTGGTGACTATCTCTTTTATTGAATCCTGAGTATGCCCGAGTATGCGCCCGAGTAGGGTTTACTGCCCGAGCTAATCGTCTTCGTCTGTGGTCGGGCTAACTCACTCTTTTTCCGAGTAAGTTATCGTGGGGAATTTCTGCTCCAGTTGTTGACTTATCTTGACTCCTGCTTACGTGGCCTTTTAAGATGATGACGTATCCTTCATGACTATTTTCACCTATAACAGTACCCCCTTAAATATTTGAGCCAATTGTGCCGAGTCAGGTCCTCTTGGGATAAATATTAAACTTCATACTTTTCTATTGTAACTTGTCTTCGTTTGTCGTTTTCTTCATTAATACATCCTTGTTTGATTCGAAGCTTTTAATGACGTGTCTTAATTGCGACCGCACACATTCGATTCGTCACTTATTTTAGAAATCTCTTGACGGTGACGCTTTTGCTCTCTGGCGGCTCAAGATGCTCTCTGGTTGCCACTTGTCTCTTTTTGTTTGGCCGTAGCTCAATGCATTTATGAGACATAACCTTTCTACTCATCTGCGTGCAGCCCACGTCACGGCCCACGCCCCTCTGTTTTCCCCGCTTCTCCTAGGGTTTTGGTCTTTTTTGAAATCGATGTGTTGCCTATATATACTGGCTATGCATTCACTCTTCCATTTTTATTTCTTTTTCCACTATCTTTGTGTTTTCTTCGAGAGAGAAGTTCACCTGTGTCCCTTGTGTTTCTGGGTACTTTGTTTTATTCTTCAACTTGTCTTCTTAATCCTGCTTCATCGAGATAATCTACTTTGACCCTCGGACATTTTCTTGAAGATTCTTCATTTGTAGTCTGCATCACCTCAGTTTTTCGCTATACTAAGGTTAGTTCTCATGGATCCTGAAGCTAGGTACCGTCTTTTTACTGTTGGTATGATTGCTATTGAACGAAATGATGCTCTTACTGCATCGGTTGTCGACGTTTCTGGAATTTATCGTGACAACCCTACTACTTCCGGAGTTCATCCCACTCCCGAAGTTCATTCTGCTTCTTCGAATTCATCGCAGCCTGACTCTTATCAGCCTGAAGCTCGGTCAAATTCTTCTACTTCCGCTTATGTTGATACTCGGCCTTAGAGACGACCGGGGAAGAGGATGAGTAATCGTAAAATTTACAAGGATTCTCACTCCTTGGAGAGCCGAGTGGCGACCCAGAGGATTGTTGAGAATAACATTGAAGAGGAGCATAGGGCCACTCGCATTCCTTTCTCTCCCGAGCGGATATGTGCCTATGACATCGAGCCGAACGTGGTCGGTCCTGAAGAGATAACAAAGTTTATGAAACGGTTCGATCTGGACAGTAACGTGATTTCGCTGATTCCTGTTGATGGTCGGGCTGCATGGAACCCCCCACCTGGCCACGTGGCAGTCTATGGGGCAATGCTCACTTGTGGTGTTACTCTTCCTCTCCAGCCTTTCATCACCTGGTTTTTGGCTGAGGCCCAACTTACTCAGGCGCAGCTAACTCCAAATAGCTACCGGATTTTGATGTGCATGTGGCACATGTGGCATAGGATGAAGCGGCCACCTCCCACATCTCGTGAAATCCGGCACTTTTATGCGCTGAGGCCCGTGGGGAAGACTGGGGTTTACTTTCTTCAATCGAACCAGCCCGAGTTCTGGATCCCAAAAGACGTGGTGGTTAAGGGTGAAATCGAGCCGACCACGGACGAGAAGATGAAGGGATTTGTTTGGGGCTTCCCTACTTCAAACAAATTTTGGAAGAACAGCTGGTTCTTTGTGGGTAAACGCTGGGGCCAATCAATCAGTTTTAACCTTGACGGTACTCGGATGACTTACAGGGTTCCTCAGTACTTTTGTTCTCCCCAATGGAACCATATGACTTCTGTCTTTACTGCCGAGGAACTAAAGACTTTGGCTCGGGCGGCCGTCCGCCCTTTGGAGAAGAAGGGCAGACCTTATCTCTTCAATGAAGGGAAAATGATTAAAGCTCACCTTTTTCCCTAGGTTTCTGCATGCCGCAAATGCCGTAAGTTGTTTTTGTTTTTCTTGGTTACTCTTGCATTCTTGTTCTTAAATCAGTCTACTGACTCGGACCACCCCCCCCCCCCCCCCCCCCCCCCCCCCCTTTTTTTTTTTTTTTTTTTTTTTTTTTTTTAAAGTGTTCGATGTAGACATAGTTTGCGATGCTCAGGCACGCCGGATGAAAGGCATCGTGGAGGCGAGATGCTGGGATAGCCCCTCCCGAAGCGGCTCTTCGCCAACGAGATGCTGGGACAGCCCCTCCCGAAGATGACTCTAATGGGAGCGCTCCCGAGAATCCTCCTGAGGGAGATGATGAAGAGGGAGTACCCGACTATGTGCCCGAGGAGACCCATGGTCAAGAAATGACCGCATGTTCAGCGGGGGCTGTGGGCAACCCGAAGGGCTTTGGAGCAAGTAGGACCGCTGCTGGGTAGGACAATCAAGTGGGTTCTTCTTCTTCTAAGGGGAAAGAGAAAGCTGGGCACCCCTTTGAGCCTAAGCCAGCGGCTTTCTCCCGTGGAATTAATTCTCCCCACTCTGCTGTAAACTTGCCAAGTGCTACATTCCAGGGTGCTGAAGCAACTGGGGAACATTCGAGATTGATGGCTCCGGAGATTCCAACTCCTGCCGAGCCAATTCCTACTCCAGCTCTGGAGATTTCGACTCCTGCCGAGCCAATTTCTACTCCTCCCGGGGATAGCGGTGTTGAAATAAGGCATCCCGATCTGGATTCTGAAGATCTTACGGTTGACTTGAATTCTCACGGGAGGCAATCTGGAAAAAGAAAAGCCTCGTTTTCTCTTGGTCGCCCTACCCCCAAGATCCCCCGAGTAGTTGCATATGTTGATTTATCTTCAGGTGATAAGGGGGGAGGAGAAGCTGGAAAAAACACGAGTATGACCCCTCCACGGGACCAGATCAAGGACAGTGTTGGCGGCTCCGCTGGCTCTCCTCGGGTGCCCTCGTCTGCCCTCGTCTGCCAGGCTCCCTAAAACTTACGTTGGTGGTTTGGACCCCTCAACCCAAATAGACGATCCCGCCCCCGAGACCATGCTTCCGGCCATGGCTTCAGGCCGAGCCTACATTGGGGAGGATCATTTGAGTCACCTTAGGGCTGGAACCGTATCCGATCGGCTCTGCAACTTCTTCAACAGTGCTTCCTACGTGAGTAACGCCTTGGTTATGCGTAACTTTGTATTATTTTTTTTTCTTTTTTTTACTTCACTCCCGTTTGCTGTTGATTTGCCGCAGATGGTGGCTGAGATGTCCGGGGCTTGCCAGGCTGGTGAAGCTCAGTCAGAAAGAATAAGGCGGCTAGAAGCCCAACTGAAGGAGAGTGAGGACCATCGCTCTCGGGCTAAGTTAGCTTGTCAAGAGGGGGCTAGATCAAGTCAGGTGCTCTTGGACCAATGCTTGGCATGGTAAATAAAGGCTGAGCAAAGAGCATCTTTCGCTGCTGAGGAGGTCAAAACTCTGCAGGATCAGTTGTCATCCACTCAGGATGCTTTGCTCCAGGCCGAGCAGAACGTTGAAGACGCCAAGTCATCTTATGAACGCCGAATCGAAGACTTGGAGCATCAAGCCTTGACAGTCAAGTCCCTATCGAAGGAAGCTAGGCTGGAACTGGAGATACAGGGTGTTGATCGTTTCAAGAGGTCTCCAGCCTATGATGCTTTGCTTCTCCGGGAATTCCAGCGGGGAATGGTCTCGACTGGAGAATTCTTCAAATAGAAAAATAGGGCGACTGATCAGGCCAGGGCCAACTGGAGCCTTTCAATCAAAAAGCATGTGGATACATCTCTGGAGTCCCTTCGGATCCAGATGAAAGAGTGGCGGGCATATTGCAGAAGTAAAGGTAAAGCGCCACATCCCATGCACCTTGAGGTTCCTACTGCCGATTCTTTCTCCACTTTTTATGCCTGTGAGAAAGCGGAGATCGACAATGAGAAACCTGACTTGGGGCCTGTCCCCGGGACTGGTTATAGCGCCTGGATGGATGAAGAAGAGGATGTGATTGTGTGGCCCTCGGATGACAGCCTTTTGAGTGAATATGTAATGGAACCTGATCCGAGTGTCGGCAGAAGCAGCTCACAACCCCCAGCGCCACCTTCTTGATCTTTTTAATTGCTTAGTCCTTTTGTAATACTCTTTGTATTCACCTTTTCCCAGATATACATACGGATCTTTATTTTTATATTGTTCCTCTGTCGCTAATTTCCTGCATGACAGACGTTCAAATGGGATGAACTAAATAAGCACAATTTTTTTTTTGCCAGCTCGTACTCGGCTATTTTTGAACTTATGGATCTTTTGGAAATCCCTAGCTTTTCTTTGGCCGAGTATCTTATTTACTAGCAGTTTAATTAATTAAACCGAGTGTCTTATTTAACTGGTAACTAATTTTAGCTGAGTATCTTATGTAACTGGCTTTTATCTTGCGATTTTAAGTTTGCCTCACCTCAACGTTACGCTGAGGCTCGCCACGACCATACGTTAAGGTCCTTGCACAAGTCACCTAGGACGTCTCCCGGTTTTATCTGTGCAAGGTTTCGCCGAATCATTGGGGTAATTTATACCGGCTAACACGGCTACGCATCTCACTAGCCTTTCTAGCAGCGCTCCGAGCAGTTTTCCAGTTACTCTGGTGCCTCGACTTTGCCTTATTGCTAAGGGATGCGTTCATATCGCCTTAACTAGGCTGGCACGCTATTACAACTTTTTCGCCCTTCGAGCACTACTCGTCCGCTCTTTCGCGGATTTATAGTGCCCGAATCTTTTTTGGTGTTTATTTGGTCGGTCTTTGAGTGGCCGCTATTGGAAGTATTTGCTCTTTTACCATCTCCACTGAATAACTTTTATTAGCAACTGAACTTTATTAGATAATCAACCTGGCTTATGAAATCAACGAATAAATCTGAAAAAATCAATGCGAAGCTAAAACTGAACTAAAATGGAATAAATTAATATAAAAACATGGATGTTTTCCTTAAGGATAGAAGATCTTGAGATATTGCACGTTGCATTGTCGGGGCACCAAGCTACCCTCTGGTCGGGCTATTATGTAGGCACCGTGCCCCGCGATTCCTTTGATGATGTACGGCCCCTCCCATTTGTCGGCAAGGGATCCTGCCGATTTGTCTTTGGTGTTCGGGGATACTCTCCTTAGCACTAAATCTCCGAGATGGAATCTACGCTCCCGAACATGGGAATTATAATACCTTACGGCCCTTTGTTGGTACGCGGCATTTCTTACTTGCGCTGTATCTCTGACTTCCTCAAGCTCATCTAGGTTTTGCTGTAGCATGTTCACATTGTGCTCGGGGCTGTATAGCTGAATCCTGGGGGATGTAAAAGTTATTTCTGCTGGGATAACGGCCTCTGTTCCAAATGCCAATGCAAAAGGAGTTTTCCCTGTGGATGACCTGACAGTTGTTCGGTATGCCCATAGTACCTCGGGTAGTTTGTCTGCCCAGCTGCCTTTCTTTGCTTCCAATTTTGCTTTTAGTGTTTGTTTGATCACTTTGTTTACAGCTTCGATCTGGCCATTGGTCTGCGGGTGAGCAGGCGATGCGTAATAGTTTGCAATCTTATATTCTTCGCACATTTCTCTGAACTTGTTGCTGTCGAATTGGGTCCCATTGTCCGTTATGATGATGCTCGGGATCCCGAACCTATATATTATGTTCTTTCTGACAAAGCTAGTGGTGTTTGCCTCGGTGATGTGTACGAGTGCCTCTACTTCTGCCCACTTGGTGAAGTAGTCCACTACCACAATAGCGTGCTTTGCACCTCTCTTTGTTCCTGTGGGCATTGGTCCTATTAGATCGAGGCCCCACATGGCAAAAGGCCAAGGTGAGGTTAAGCTTCTGAGTAACTCTGGGGGTTGCCGAATGTCGTTTGATATTCTTTGGCATGTTTTGCAACTTTTCGCGAATCGCTGTGCCTCTGCGAACAGAGTCGGCCAGTAGAATCCTTGTCTGAGTACCTTATGTGCTAGGCTCTTACCCCCAGTATGGTTCCCGCATACTCTACTGTGCACATCCTTCAGGATCTTTCTAGTACTCTTCGCCGGCAATACACCTTTGTAGTACTTTTGAGAACCCTCTCCTTTATAATTCTCCCCTCAGAATTGTGTATCGGGTGGACCTGTATTTGATGCGTCTAGCTTCCACAGCATCTTCCGGTAATATGTTTTCCTCCAAGTATTTTCTGAGCTGTGATGTCCAGTTGCCTGAGCCTGATCGGATCTCTGCTATCATGACTTCCTCAGATTCTACTGTACTCGGCTTAGCCAGGTGCGCCACCGGTATTGCTTTGGACCTGATACTCATTGTGGCTGAAGCTAATTTGGACAAGGCATCTGCTTTTTCGTTCTCTTCCCGAGGGATCTGGAAGATTTTGTACATCTTGAATTTTCTGAGCAATCTTTTTGCAATATCCAAGTAAGTTATCATGTGCTCC
Organism: Acer saccharum; assembly: GCA_030490815.1. Lineage (NCBI taxonomy): Eukaryota > Viridiplantae > Streptophyta > Magnoliopsida > Sapindales > Sapindaceae > Acer > Acer saccharum. The sequence continues at coordinate 23,040,270 of CM059872.1, read as the reverse complement.
TCCCTCACCTGATATTCGTCCAGTACTTGGTTAACCACAACCTGTGAATCATTGTAAATTTCCAACTCATCTGCTCCCAAAGCTATACAGACCCTCAAGCTAGCCAACAAAGCTTCATACTCTGCTTGATTGTTGGTGGCTTTGAAATTGAACCTCATGGCACACTCCACAGCGTCTCCCTCCGGGGTTGTTATGACTATTCCTGCCCCGCTGCCATATGTGTTTGATGATCCGTCTACATGCAACTTCCATTGGAACTTACTCGTCTGTTCGTCTTCCATTATCCTTCTTACCTCGGCATTCGGCTCAGTGAATTCTGCTATAAAATCTGACATCGCCTGCCCCTTGATTGCCACTTTTGGGGTGTATTTGATGTCGAATTCGCTCAACTCCACCGCCCATTTAGTCAGCCTACCAGACAGTTCTGGTTTTTGCAAAATGAGCTTCAGCGGACAATCAGTGTACACCTCTATCGCATGTGCTTGGAAATATGGTCTTAGCTTCCTGGCTGCCGTGATCAGGGCGAGCGCTATCTTTTCTGCTGGTGAATACCTAGTCTCTGCGGGCAGTAACGCCTTGCTAGTGTAATATACCGGTCTCTGTATTCCTTCCTCCATTCGGATCAACACCGAGCTTGTTGCCACTTCTGTGACCGAGAGGTATAGGTACAATGTCTCCCCAACCACTGGCTTTGAGAGGATGGGTGCTCGCCCTAAGTACTCTTTCAACTTCTGGAAAGCTGCTTCACATTCTTTGTTCCACTCGAGCCCTTTTCCTTTCTTTATTGCTTTAAAAAACGGGGCGCATCTGTCTGTTGATTTTGCTATAAATCGGTTAAGTAATGCAAGACATCCCGTCAGTCTCTGTACGTCCTTCAGCGTTCTTGGGGAAGCCATCTCTTCTAATGCTTTGATTTTTTCGGATGCCCCTCTGATGTACCTGGAAACCTAGAAACCTACCTGATGGTGCCCCAAACACACATTTGTTCGGGTTAAGTTTCATCTTATACCTCCTTAGAACCCTAAAGGTTTCTTTTAGATCTTCCGCGTGTCTCTCTACCGTGACACTCTTGGTCAGCATGTCATCTACATAGACCTCCATGTTCCTCCCAATCTGCCGAGCAAATATCCTGTTTACCAACCTCTGGTACGTTGCCCCGGCATTCTTCAATCCGAATGGCATCACCTTATAGCAATACAACCCCTGGTCTGTGGTGAATGCTGTTTTCTCTTCGTCGGCTTTATTCATTCGGATCTGATTATACCCCGAGTATGCATCCATGAAGCTTAACAATTCGTGCCCTGCTGTTGCGTCCACTAGCTGGTTGATCCTTGGCAGTGGGAAGCTGTCTTTCGAGCAGGCCTTGTTTAAATCTGTAAAATCCACACACATTCTCCACTGGCTGTTCTTTTTCTTGACTAGCACCACATTGGCCACCCATTCCGGGTACTTGACTTCCCTTATTGATCCTGCGGAAAGTAACTTTCTTACTTCATTTTTAATAGCTGTACTCCTTTCGGGGTTGAACAGTCATCTTTTCTGTTTTACTGGGTGGAACTCCGGGTTGATGGAGAGGCAATGTGACATCACCTTCGGGTCTATCCCCGGCATATCTTCGTGACTCCAAGCAAAAACATCCTTGTAGTCTCTTAGTAGCGTGACAAGTTGGGCTTTGACATGTACATTCAAACTTGCCCCTACCTTTACTGTCCTACTCGGATCCTCTAGATCCAGCGCCACTTCTTCGGTTGGCTCGTCTTTCTTAGCCTCGGGTTCTTCTCTGAGATCCAACTCAAATTCTGTAGGCACTTCTGCCTGCTCTTCAGGTTCACCAACCTCCTGCTCGGTTGTTACCGCGTATACTTGGTGCACTTCCCTATCTTTATATACTGACAAGTTTGCTCTTCGGGCCATTTCTTGTGACCCCTTGACCACTCCTACCCCATATTCTGTCTGGAACTTCATCATGAGGGCGTAGGTAGCTGTCACCGCCTTGGCTTTATTCAACAATGGTCGACCCAATAGGGCGTTGTACGGCCAATTTTTTGTATCCACCACCACAAAGTCGAGTAGCACTGTTTTTTGGCAAGGAGCCTTCCCGACCTTCATGGGTAATTTCACCGTACCAAGCGACCTTACTTCGACTCCTCCAAATCCTCTAAGGGGTGTGGGAAATGGCTGTAGGTCTTTCCTATCTAGCCTCAGCTGGTCATATACTTCCGCACTCAGAATATCTGCTGAGCTCCCATTGTCAATCAAAATCCGATGAACCTCTCTATGACCAATCCGTGCACTGATCACCAGCGAGTCATTTGGCCTTACATCTACTCCATGTGAATCGGCTTCTGTGAATATGATCGGGTCCCAGCCCTCCTTGATTCTCTTCGGGTCAAGTTCAATAGAATTGACGTCTAGGTCTCTCCGTGCCTCCACGGCCTCCCGGATTTCCTGGGTCCTTTCCCTATTACTCTTGCTAGTCGCTGGTCCCCCAAAGATGGTGCTGATTGCTCCTTCATCCTTGGCTTTCTTGGGACTAGGCTTTCTTGCCCATCCATCATGTCGGCTATCCTTCTATCCATCCGTCCTATCAACCTTTTTTAAGACGATATCTTTCAAATGTCCTTCCCTAATGAGGGTTTCGATGTGGTCCCTTAGCTGGAAACACTTAGATGTCTCGTGCCCATTTTCCTTGTGGAACCTGCAATACTTGGTGGTGTCCTTCCGAGCATACGTTGACTGCTTAGGCGGCTCTTTAGAAATGTTCTTTTCTTCTAGGATTGCCAGAATTTCCTCTTGATCTTTCTTCAATGGAGTATAGTTTGTATATCTGCCTTGGAACATTTGCCATGGCTGATCGGTTTTTGGGTCTTATGCTCGACGTCCATCCCGACCATCCTGCGCCTTATTCTTCTGTTTGTCACCTTTGATATCGAGCGCCTTTGCTTGGTATTTGGTTTTAGATCCTTCTGGGCGACCGCCATGCACGAAGTAACCTCCTGTGGTAATTTCTTCCTCCTCAGCCAGGGCGTAACCCCCAGCCATGTCCATCATATCGGCATAACTGGTTAGTCGGGCTCTTCGGAGGTCAAATGACAATTGGCCATTCTGAAGGTTGTTAATGAACACGGCAATTATGGCCTCGTCATTTGCACTTCCAATCTCGGACACTTCCTGACCAAATCTCCCCAAATATTTCTTCAGCGACTCATCTTTCCCCTGTTTTAGCTGGGACAAGTGTGAAACTAATTATAGCACGGTGTGTATAAAACTATCTAGAGGGGGGGTGAATAGATTTTACGCTTATTACCCAATTTTTCGTGTTAGTCAAAATTACGAAATTACCCCTAAATAGATAAAGCAATAAATCAAGTAAAATATGCGGAAATTAAATAACACTTGATATTTACGTGGAAACCCTCACAGGAAAAACCACGGGCTAGTAAGTAAGCCACACTCGAACCTCGAATCCACTAAATGTGTAAATGATTACAACCTAATCCCGGAAGTAATCACACACCTACCTAATCCCGGTATGAGTGAACCTAGTCCAATTTGCTTGCGATCTAAGCAACCTAATCCCGGAAGCTACACACAAGACTTACTTTCTCTATGAAGAGAATACAACCCTAAGTGAATATAAATATATCCAAAATGCAACATAGAGCAAGGGAACCCTATATGCTTATCTAAGATGATGAATTTGCAATTAAATAAATCCTAGATATTATGAGTTAGATGACATGTCATAAAGCTTAGCTAATCAAGATGAACAAAAACTAATTAGCTATCACAAAACAACTTCTCAAACATACATCATACTAATCTCAAACTTGTATTCAAAGAATATAAAATAACATACAAGTAATTAATTGAGATTGCTTGTTAGGAGAAACACAAAATATGTAAGATATTAGTGAAAAGCTTACCAAGCAAAGTATGATGAAGAATCCATGCAAGATGACATCTAGAAGATCAAAGATGATGCTAGATAATGATTGATGATCATGAAAAAGTGTTTGAGTAATTAAAAATGAGTTCTTGAAAATTTTTCTTCTCTTTGAAAAATATTCTAAGTATGAAATCTGAATATAAACTCTCTTAATTGACCTAAAGACAAAATGGCATATATATAAAGGGCCAAAACAAAGTGAGGTCGTTTAAGTAAGTTTCAAAGAAACGCGCCAATCGACGGTTTCATTCGGCGGGCAGGCCGCAGAATGAGTCCCGAGAGAAACAGAGGAACTTCTGCGGTTTCATTCGGCGGCCACCGACCACCGATCAAACCGCCGAATTGGACCTGACATGAACAGGGGCACAACGGCGGTTTCATTCGACGGTTTCGGAACCACCGATCAAACCGCCGAATTGACCCAAGAGATAAAATCAATCAGGTATGAAAGGCGGTTTCATTCGGCGGCCAGGCCGCCGATCCAAACCACCGTTTCACCAATTTTGGTGAAACCAAGGGAGAAGCCAAGGGCATTCTCCAACGGCGATCTTCGCGCTAAAAATAAGCACACAAGGTGCATGCGCGGACGTTTCCGAACAACAACGGGAAACGAATTACAAGACACATAAACACACAACAACATATAACAAAGAAGTGCAAGTGTGATAAGTGACATGTGAAGAGAATGCACACAAATGCAAGTATGCTAAGTGAGTGTGTGCACTAAATCTCTTCATAGAAAATTAAGCACTAAACATATACCTTTGGAGTGCTTAACACTTGCAAGGGCCTTGAGCTTGAACACACTCCTAAGCTACCCTTACATGATCCCCACATATGGTTTGATCACGAAATAAGCCAATTAAAAACTACGGGAATCCTTACAAAGTGGGCCACCGACTTTTTTCTATGTACATTACCGAGGAATTGCCTTGAGAAAGCTTTACTCAGCTCGCTGAAATTGCCTAAACTCGCTGCTGGTAACCTGCCGAACCACCTGGAGCCTAAATCCCCGAGAGTTTGAGGGAAATTTAAACATAGCAAGGCATCATTGTAGACATACTGGGCCATGGCACTCTGTTAGGTTGATAATTAGTGTTGGCATTAATTCCATATCAAAACGTGTTTAACTTGTAATGTTTAGTGGTTAGTAATTGAAGAATTTCGAAGACGAAGGACGTCTCAACCATTATTCGTTCAAGTTGCCGGCTTTCAAGAGTTTCGGGCATTATCGGTCTACAAAGGTATTCAAAGACCTCTTATCTCTTACAAGGCTAGGCACACACTCACACGTATCATTCTTGTGTGTCCCTTCATGATTTTATTTCATTTACATTTCACTTTCACACACTTGGCAAAATATGCTCATGCATTCACATTTAGTTAATAAACTTTGTGTTTTGCATTTTCTAGGACTATGTCCGGAAACTAGCATATGTGTATGTATTTGTGTTTGTATGTTTTCGTATTTTATGTTTAGGACTTGAACTTGTTCTTATTTAATGCCTTATTGAGTTCCGGTCGTTTCGGTTACTCATTCATAAGGTTTCGAGTCCAAACAAGTTGACTATGCCACTTTACGTTCTCTTTCGTTGAGTTGACTTCATCGATGATTTCCGAGATGATTTCTCAACCGTTTTACAAAGTTGTATAGTCTTCGTCGTGCGTGAGAGAGTCACGGTTCGTAATCCGAAAATAGATTCAAATTCGGAGTTCGGACGCCCGAGATACGGGCCGACGAACCGAGGGAGCGCGCGAGAGGACAGCCCAGGCCGTGGGCCACAAGGGCTGGCCGTGGTTGAGGCCGTGGGCCCCACGGCCTGGAGCAGCCTCTGCTCCCGTGTGGGCAACGCGCCCCCCACGGCCAGGGGGTGACGTGGCACCACCTGGTTGGCCGGAATCTTCCCTCTCTCTCTCCATTTTGAATTTCCAAGAAGAAAATTTCAGTTTTCCCGATATACATTCTCTCCAATATTTCCAAACTTCAAAACACCATATCTTCCTCATCCGGAGTCGGATTTGAGTGATTCAAGTTGGAGAGTGTTTGTATTTGAGTCCTCTAACATCTCCAAGTGGTTTGGTGGCTGTTTGATCGTGATTTCAAGTGGTTGGACACTGAATTTCGCACCAGCTGCAGAATCCGAGGTTTGAGTCTCAACTTTGGGATTTCTTGTTATTTGACCTTCCATTTGCTTGGGGTTTCTTCTTCTATATCTATGTTATTGTTTGGTAAAAGCTATTTGGAAAGATAGCTTGATTATCATTCTAATTGAAACTCAATTTGTGGACTAATGTTGACTAGATTCTATGATTCTAGGTTTTACATATGTTTGTGAGTTGTATTGTGATTAGAATGGCATCTTAGGTTGTTTGATACTTAATTGAATTGATTTTGTGTTAAAATGACTTTGAGATTTGATTTGATCCTTTGATTATTAAAATCTAGGATTTGTGTATTTGTTTGTGATTTAGAGAATATAGGTTTTGATTGATGTAAATCTCAAAACCTTGCTCTATATTTTTTATCTAGTATATTGATTGATTTTAATCTCATATATCTAGCTTTTAATTGTATATTGATAACATCTTGAATTTGTACTTAATGAACATTTTGTGATTCAAGTGTTATGTGTGTGAATGAGACTTTGAGTATATGTGTTAGGTGTTTCACATGCTTAGGTTTCTATTCATGTATTTTTGCATCTAGACTTGATTATTTGTGATTTCACATGTTTAGGTCTATTTGTGCCATAGAATGTATTGATCACATGTTCTATGTTGTATTGAATGTTTGCATCATTTGCATTCACATGATCACACTAGGAAGTCCTTGTAAAAGGCATGAAGTCTTGGTTAGAGTCGGGATGACTTGGATAGCCAAGCAAGAAGTCTTGCCTAGAGTCGGCATGACTCGGATAGGTAAGCAATGAGTCATGGCTAGAGTCGGGAGGACTCGGATAGTCATGCATGGGAGGCTCCCTAGAGGCAAGAGTGCCTTGGATAGGGAGTTGGCTATTGTATTGGTAGGCCTAGGCGTATGGTTAGACATAGAGTCCAATAGAGCGAGGTACACAGGAGGTGTATGCACTCTTGAGGAATTTCTAATCTACCATCGATGTTGGTTGTGTGTGTTGTCCAATATATGGTGGTTCCGCATCATTGAGGGATTTCATACTTTTCAATAGGGTTGGGTAGGCTTAGACTTCACTAGGTTGGGTGAGCTAAAGATTGGTCACTTTGTGAATGTTCTATGTTTGCTTTCCAATAATATAGTACCCAATGGTTGTAGTTCAACCCGTGGATGTTTCCTCCTTGGAGGTTTTACCACGTTAAAAAATCCCTTGTGTTAATTCTTCCTATCTCTTTCTCTTATATTTTAATTGTATATTTTATTGTCTTGATTCATAATATCCACATGTGATGTATTGTGAAGCAAGTCTTTGTGTAGTGTGATTAGTGTATTCATTCTATAGATCAATTTTTATCTTTGATTCTTTTATATATTGTAATTTTTGTATAGTGACATTTTGATCACTCTTGTAACACATTGAATATCTTATGAAATACAAGCTTATTTTGTTGTGTTGTTTATTTGCTATTTTACCTCACATAACTTGTTGATATACTTAGACGTTGCTCTTATGATTGTATTATCTCATTGTCTATGTGTGTCTTCCTTGGCTTATTGTGTTGTGTGTAAGGCTACCTTGAGGGACAAACGAATGTTTGTTCAAGGGTTTGAAAAAGGTGTAAAAACCTATTCACCCCCCTCTAGGTATGCTTTAAGCAATTTAACTTCGTTTGTGTACATTCAATTGGTATCATAGCGGGTCGTCGGACGGCACTCGACGAGATCTGGTTTACACTTACGAGTGGATTGCTTAGGTATTTGCTAGAATGGTTTTCCAAGATGATGTGATGACCGAAGGGGCTTCGAATTCTAGGCCTCCTCTTCTCAAGGGTCACAACTACGGGTTTTGGAAATTAAGGATGAAGGCTTACATCCGATCTATTGATGAGAGAGCTTGGATGACCGTTGCAGAAGGTTACCTTGCTCCTAACAAGATTGAGGATGGAGTGACCGTTTCCAAGCCTAGGAGTGAGTGGTCTACTAATGAGTTTGAGTTAGCAAAATGGCATCATCGGGCGGTAAATGCTATTTTCGGAGGTGTTGATAGTAGGCAATTCTCCTACATTCAGAACCTAGAAACCGCTAAGGAGGCATGGGAGGCTCTCCAAGTCACCAATAAGGGGACTAAAGCGGTGAAGAAGTCTCGTCTTCAATTGCTCACTTCCCAATTTGAGGTTTTGCAAATGGGTGAGGAAGACAAGTTTGTTGACTTCCAAGATAAGCTTCTAGACATCGCCAACCAATGCCAAGCACTTGGTACTCCTATCTCCGATGAGAGGCTAAATTGGAAGATTCTTAGATCACTTCCAAAGAGGTTCAAAGCTAAGGTTACCGCCATTGAAGAGAGCAAGGACGTTGACGTCATGAGCATAGATGAGTTGCTAGGATCTCTTCAAATTTTTGAGGTGTGCATGAAACCAAAGGCTAAGAACAAGGGTTTAGCTCTCAAGGTTGTCAAGGAAGCTAGTAGTAGCGATGATGATGAGGAGATGGCGTTATTGGTTAGGAAGTTTAGGAAGTTCATGAGGAAAGGTGCCAAGTCAAGTGCCAAGTACTCAAGGGACAAGGAAGTCAAGAAGTCCTTTACTCCACCTCATGAGAGGAGTGGCCATGCTAAGAGCAATAGGAAGGTTCAATGCTTCAAGTGCAAGAAGCTTGGACATTATGCTTCGGATTGTCCTAGTGGTGATTCTAAGAAAGACAAGAAGGGAAAGGCTATGGCGGCTACATGGAGTGAAGATGATGCCTCTAGTGATGAGGAGAGCTCAAGTGATGAGTCTTCTAGTGAAGAAGAGCTAGTAAGCAACTTTGTTGCATTCATGGCTTCTCACTCTACTCTAGAGGACGTTAATCAAGATTTGTTGGATAAGGAGATTGATCAAAGTCATCAAGAGTGTTTAAGTGATAATCCATCCTACATTGATCTTTTGGCTAAGGTGAAGTTTCTTGAGGAGAAGTTGAAATTAGCCTTAAGTGAGATTGATGAGAAGGAGGACTTGATCAAGATTCAAGTGGATGAGTTTGTTGCTACAACTCGTAGGCTCTTGCGTGAAAAGAATGCTATTGAAAAGAAGCTTTGCGAAGTTGAGGGTATTTTGCTTGAAAAGGATAGGATCATCTCTAATATGAACTTAGAGAGCTCAAGTGTAGCAGTGGTTGAAGAGAAACTCATAGAAGCATCACTTCCTACTAGTGAAGCTATCATTGAAGAGAAAGCTCCTAAGAAGAGACGTTCCAAGAAGAAGAACAAATTGAAGAATAAGGTACCCCTTGAAACTCCCATTTGTCCTCCACCACCACCGAAAGGTAAAATCTCTCCTTTTGTTCCCATATGTCATTTTTGCAATACCTTAGGCCATATCAAGCCTAAGTGCTATAAATTCATTGAATATTGCAACTTAGAAAATGCATCTAGGAATAGAGAGATTGGACCTAATTCTATGCATGCTAAAGCTTTTGAATATGGAAAGCATGATAATTTGTCAAAGCATGTTAAGAATGTCCGAAAGGTGAAGAATGCATATCCTACAAAATTTGACCATGCATGTGTTGCTAACAATGTTGAGAAGAAGAGTATTAATGATATTATTGTGAATCAAGTTGTGGAAGAACTTTACTATAGGTTCAACATTGTAGTCAAAGAGAATCTTGATGATGTTCGTGTATATTCACCCAAGACAAAATTTGTCAAGGGTGAGTGCTCTTACCATTAGTGTAAGTTGCACATGTGAGTTAGCTTTAAGACTAGTGTCGTTGATAAGAAGCTTAGCTTTTTGCTTTGTATCTTTACAACTTGACATGAACTTAGCTATCTCACTTTGTTTGTTTTGATAGTCAAAATTTGTTGATTAACTTTTGAGAAGTTTTTTTTTTGGAATCTACATGGTAACATATTTGTTATGGCTTTTAGAGAAAGCCATTTTTTTTTTTTTTTTTGTTTGAGTTGGATTACATTGTCTTTAGTCTCTTGGAATCGACACACCTATAACTTATAGTCATGAGGACTTACAAGCCAAGAGGACTCATAAAAAGGGTGAAGGCATTGTATTTGGTGAAAATAGCTTGCGAAGGTATCTCTATATCATATTGCTTGCTTACTTACTTGATTTTTCATCTATCAACTCATTGTTTGTATCACATTCATGAAGCATGTCATAATTGAGAACTAATATAGTGTTTATATAGTACTCTTTGACATTTGCTAGTTTAAGATCTTTTGGTGATAAGTGTTCACATTGATCTTATTTCATGAAGTGTGTTGTTATTTGTATGATTGTTGAGTGGCTAATTTTTGAATAATGTGAGCTTCATATTCTTTGATAGTTACTCTCTTGAGAAGTAGAGATCTTAAATAAGTCTCTTTACTTGCTTCTAGATCATGTGCTTTTAAGCCTTGAAATTGGTTTCAAAAAATGCACTTTGCTTCTCTTGTATGTTTTGTTAAGTATGTTGAGCTTGATTGATGTTCGCTTTGGATACACCTTGAAGTCCTAAGGACTAGTACATTTAAAAATGACCAATGGTTGGTATCCATTTGCTTCGGCAACATAGAACTCAACGAGCACCCTCATGGAAAGGGCTACACACCTTGGTTGTGAAGCCACCCAATGTAGGAAAGGGCTACGCCATTGTGATGAGTGAAAGCCGCCATGAGGTGTATATGTTTATGTTAGAAAAATCAAAGAAGTGTTGAAATGAATCATAAAAAAAAAAATAAAAAAAAAATTCTTTGATTCAAGCCTTAAAAAAAAATAATAAATAAATAAATAAAAGGCTTTTGGAGTATAGTTGAATAATCAAATGAGCTCGGGTTGACAAATAGAAATGGGTTGACGAGCCACATGCACACACACGCTCACATGTTGAAATCTATTCTCTTTATAAGCAAAATTTCGGATGATAACCGGTTTAACCTTTTTATGGAAAGGCCTAAGATGAATAGATGTTGAAATTGTATGCATGCTTGATTATCAAACTACTTCTTTTCATATACTTGAAGCAAAATCTTCACACACTCACTTTTGCTTAATTAGTATTTGTGGTACTTTAGCAATTTTTGATGACATATGAGAGTGATTGAAAATCTTGATGTAACTCTCTTAGATATGTGAAGCTTATTTGCAAATCTAATAAAAATTGCTTGTGATGTGATTGTGTGGTGATTTTTGTGAACATTTGTCTATCTTGATTTTAGATGAGGCACTTGTCAAGGGGGAGCATAATATGCTAAATTCTTGTTCTCTTTTATGACATGTTCACATGTTCTTCAAGGTTGTTATTTGTTGGCATTATTCTTATTTTTGATAAATCATGAAGATGCTATGATAAATTCTTACTTGCATGGTGATTTATTAAATATAGTGTTTTGCCTTTTTATATGTTTATTGGTTTCTTATTTGTTTCTTTGTTTCCTCTCACTTTGGTTTTTAGTTTGTTTTGTGTAGCAAGATTATGGGAAAAGCAAAGAAGGTTGGTGGAAATACTTCTTCTACTCCCATTGCCAAGTCCAAACCTACAATTTCTTCCAAAATTTCCAAAGGTAACAAAGTTGATGAATTGGGAATTTTTGGTTGCAAAAATATAATTCAAGAAAGAGGTATTGACTTGGACTCTTGTGTTCCTATGTTTATGATGTGCTTAAGAGTAGAAATTGGATTTCATGGGTGAACATGTTAGGAATCTCAAATGAGACCGTTGTTAGAGAGTTTTATCATGCTTACAAATCCGGTTCTACTGTGACTAGTGCTACTCTAAGTATTAGGAAAGTTGTCTTTAGAGTTTGCCCTAGGAAGGTTAATGAATTTCTTAACTTGCCCGATGACATTGAATCGGAATTCCTTGATGTTGATATCTTGGAAAACCTTGATTTAATGGGTAAGACTCTATGTGATGATAATGATTTTGTGTGGGGGAAACGTGCTTTTATTAGAAAAGGTGAGCTAACAAAAATTAGTGCATTTTGGCATTTATTTATATGCTCCAATCTTGTTGTTTCTACTAATGCTTCGGAGCTTAATAGAGACAAGATTAAGATTGTATATGCCTTGGTAACTAACCAACCTATAAACCTTGGTGAATTGCTTGTGGAGCAAATTGAAATTGCGGCTTGTACTAGTCGTTTGGACAAGAAATTGGCTTTTCCGGGGTTTATAACTCAATTGTGCTTAGCTAAAGGTGTGAGGAATCTTGATGGTGATGTTATGCTTCCTCCCTTAGAGAAGTTGAGTGAGAAATGTATGGCAACCATGTCGTACAAGGACAAGAGAAAGTCTAATGATGTACTTAGGCTTTTTGGTGATTCTCTTGATTCTAACCATGTCCCTAACTCACCCGCTCTTCCTAGTTGGGCTTTAAAATTGAGGAAAGAGGTTGAAGAATCTCATAGGTTGATTGAGGCGTCACAAAGGAAGATTGAAGACCTTAGTGCCAAGCTTGTTGCTCAAGATGAGAGGATCAAAGAGTTGGAAGGAAAATCAACTCCAACAAGGCAATATGTGAGATCCGCACACCGTTCTTCTTTCCTTGGTGGCACAAGTGGCTAGAGAGCTTCATGAGGTATATTTTCTTACTCTTTCCCTTTGGCTTCATATCATGTCAAAAAAGGGGAGAAATATGAGAAACACATGGGAGAAATCTAGCTTACTTAGTCTTATGTTAGTTGTTTTATATTTTTGTATATTTGGTATCTAGCTTGAACTATATGGCATGTAATATTTTTTGTTGAATCTTGGCTTAGAATATATTGATGGATAGTATGTATTAAGGGGGAGCATACTTGATCCATTTGAACTTATATGTTACTATTTTCTTGCCTAAGATTGGATATTGCCATACTTGTTGTCTCTTGGATATTCTTGTGCTTTCAAGTTCTTTTTAGGTGATATCAAGAGAAGACCAAGATGAAGTTCAAGACTTGTTGTTATAATTTGTGTCTATATGTGTAACTCTTTGTATTCATTGTGACCAAATTTTCTTTGTAATTGTTTTAGTGTTTGTTTAGGGGTTTTGTCATGGAATTTGCCAAAAGGGGAGATTGTTAGGTTGATAATTAGTGTTGGCATTAATTCCATATCAAAACATGTTTAACTTGTAATGTTTAGTGGTTAGTAATTGAAGAATTTCGAAGACGAAGGACGTCTCAACCATTATTCGTTCAAGTTGCCGGCTTTCAAGAGTTTCGGGCATTATCGGTCTACAAAGGTATTCAAAGACCTCTTATCTCTTACAAGGCTAGGCACACACTCACACATATCATTCTTGTGTGTCCCTTCATGATTTTATTTCATTTACATTTCACTTTCACACACTTGGCAAAATATGCTCATACATTCACATTTAGTTAATAAACTTTGTGTTTTGCATTTTCTAGGACTATGTCCGGAAACTAGCATATGTGTGTGTATTTGTGTTTGTATGTTTCCGTATTTTGTGTTTAGGACTTGAACTTGTTCTTATTTAATGCCTTATTGAGTTCCGGTCTTTTCAGTTACTCATTCATAAGGTTTCGAGTCCAAACAAGTTGACTATGCCACTTTACGTTCTCTTTCATTGAGTTGACTTCATCGATGATTTCCGAGATGATTTCTCAACCGTTTTTCAAAGTTGTATAGTCATCGTCGTGCGTGAGAGAGTCACGGTTCGTAATCCAAAAATGGATTCGAATTCGGAGTTCGGACGCCCGAGATACGGGCCGACGAACCGAGGGAGCGCGTGAGAGGACAGCCCAGGCCGTGGGCCACAAGGGCTGGCCGTGGTTGAGGCCGTGGGCCCCACGGCCTGGAGCAGCATCTGCTCCCGTGTGGGCCACGCGCCCCCCACGGCCAGGGGGTGACGTGGCACCACCTAGTTGGCCGGAATCTTTCCTCTCTCTCTCCATTTTGAATTTCCAAGAAGAAAATTTCAGTTTTCCCGATATACATTCTCTCCAATTTTTCCAAACTTCAAAACACCATATCTTCCTCATCCGGAGTCGGATTTGAGTGATTCAAGTTGGAGAGTGTTCGTATTTGAGTCCTCTAACATCTCCAAGTGGTTTGGTGGCTGTTTGATCGTGATTTCAAGTGGTTGGACACTGAATTTTGCACCAGCTGCAGAATCCGAGGTTTGAGTCTCAACTTTGGGATTTCTTGTTATTTGACCTTCCATTTGCTTGGGGTTTCTTCTTCTATATCTATGTTATTGTTTGGTAAAAGCTATTTGGAAAGATAGCTTGATTATCATTCTAATTGAAACTCAATTTGTGGACTAATGTTGACTAGATTCTATGATTCTAGGTTTTACATATGTTTGTGAGTTGTATTGTGATTAGAATGGCATCTTAGGTTGTTTGATACTTAATTGAATTAATTTTGTGTTAAAATGACTTTGAGATTTGATTTGATCCTTTGATTATTAAAATCTAGGATTTGTGTATTTGTTTGTGATTTAGAGAATATAGGTTTTGATTGATGTAAATCTCAAAACCTTGCTCTATATTTTTTGTCTAGTATATTGATTGATTTTAATCTCATATATCTAGCTTTTAATTGTATATTGATAACATCTTGAATTTGTACTTAATGAACATTTTGTGATTCAAGTGTTATGTGTGTGAATGAGACTTTGAGTATATGTGTTAGGTGTTTCACATGCTTAGGTTTCTATTCATGTATTTTTGCATCTAGACTTGATTATTTGTGATTTCACATGTTTAGGTCTATTTGTGCCATAGAATGTATTGATCATATGTTCTATGTTGTATTGAATGTTTGCATCATTTGCATTCACATGATCACACTAGGAAGTCCTTGTAAAAGGCATGAAGTCTTGGTTAGAGTCGGGATGACTCGGATAGCCAAGCAAGAAGTCTTGCCTAGAGTCGGGATGACTCGGATAGGTAAGCAATGAGTCATGGCTAGAGTCGGGAGGACTCGGATAGTCATGCATGGGAGGCTCCCTAGAGGCAAGAGTGCCTTGGATAGGGAGTTGGCTATTGTATTGGTAGGCCTAAGCGTATGGTTAGACATAGAGTCTGATAGAGCGAGGTACACGGGAGGTGTATGCACTCTTGAGGAATTTCTAATCTACCATCGATGTTGGTTGTGTGTGTTGTCCAATATATGGTGGTTCCGCATCATTGAGGGATTTCATACTTTCCAATAGGGTTGGGTAGGCTTAAACTTCACTAGGTTGGGTGAGCTAAAGATTGGTCACTTTGTGAATGTTCTATGTTTGCTTTCCAATAATATAGTACCCAATGGTTGTAGTTCAACCCGTGGATGTTTCCTCCTTGGAGGTTTTACCACGTTAAAAAATCCCTTGTGTTAATTCTTCCTATCTCTTTCTCTTATATTTTAATTGTATATTTTATTGTCTTGATTCATAATATCCACATGTGATGTATTGTGAAGTAAGTCTTTGTATAGTGTGATTAGTGTATTCATTCTATAGATCAATTTGTATCTTTGATTCTTTTATATATTGTAATTTTTGTATAGTGACATTTTGATCACTCTTGTAACACATTGAACATCTTATGAAATACAAGCTTATTTTGTTGTGTTGTTTATTTGCTATTTTACCTCACATAACTTGTTGATATACTTAGACGTTGCTCTTATGATTGTATTATCTCATTGTCTATGTGTGTCTTCCTTGGCTTATTGTGTTGTGTGTAAGGCTACCTTGAGGGACAAACGAATGTTTGTTCAAGGGTTTGAAAAAGGTGTAAAAACCTATTCACCCCCCCCCCCCCTCTAGGTATGCTTTAAGCAATTTAACTTCGTTTGTGTACATTCACACTCTTATACCTTCTGATGTGTTCCTTCGGATCAGTGTCTTTTTTGAATTGCTCTAAGTGAGGCATCCTGAATCTCTCCGGGAAGGGTGTTCTTAGGACTTCATTGGTGAAAGAGCTTCAGGACTCGTCGTCCGACAATTCATTACGCCCGTATCGCCTGACTAGAGCGTCCATCTGTCGACGGTTATTTTGAACTTCCCGGGCAAACTCTGTATGAGTATGTCCCTGTCTCCTTCCGGTTCTCCCGTCGCATTGAAATTCTGACTTACGGTCAGCTTTTGGCCCCTTTCCTCTGGGTTCAACTCTCTATGTCCTCGGTGCAGGCCATGTAGCCGAACTGTGCCCCTTTGGCGTTTACGATGATCACTCTGCTCGCTCTCTCCTGAGGACGACGATCGGGCTCTCCGATGGGTACGTCTTCTAGGGCGATCCCGATCTCTGGCCATCTAATCTTGCTCATGCCTTCTGTCAGAATCATTATCCTCTCTATATTCCCCGCTATCCCTGGCTAGCCTTTCAAAAAAAATTACTGGCCTGTCTGTAGGACCTCAGCCCGCCTTTACGGGTGCATCCGACGTTGGTACCACCACCGTGGAACGCAATCTTGCTGTCTGTTGATTTGGGGTGGAAAGATTGTGAGGTGACATCAAACCCTCCGTGGTGGAAAGGTCAACTCCCTGCCTTGCTGCATCTGATATGAGTTGCTGTAGAGAAGCACAGAATCTTTACAGAATTTCTTCATTAGTTGGGGGGAAGCGCTGGAGGCCAGCCAGAGCAGTTGACTGATCTACCGTTGCTAAGACTGCATCCGTAGTGTTGGGAGCGGTGTCCTCCCCCAATTCGTTAGTAGGTAGTCCGTGAGTGTACCTGGAATCGCTACCATCTCCTTCGCCGGCCATTGCCTCACAAGTGCTTTGATCCCCCTCCTTCTAGCGCCAATTGTTGACAGTGATTTTTCGTGATCACGTGGTCAACGGTTGATTGAAGTTTATGCTATTAATTGAATAAGAATGATTGAAACAAAACGAGAAGAATGACAAACACAATTACGTGGTAAAACTCCAGTGATAGGAGAAACATCCACGGGTTACTGCTAGGAGCAACGAAGTCAAATCCACTATCAAGAATCGTTACAAAATAATGCACTCTGATCTCTCTCACTCTTTCTCGCGTGCCCCCTATTTTGTGTATTAAGGGGGTATTTATACATGTTATTATTAGGGTTTGGGGTCGCCGCTAGGGTTTGGTGTCATGGTGCCCAAGTTTTAGGTGAGTGTTTCCATCCTAGACGGGTTCTGTTTCCTTTCTTGTTGTATATTTCCTGATTTGGCTGAGTTTGAGTTTGGTTCTGATTCCTCCTCCTTTATTTATGGGAACACTATTTGTTTCCTCGTTTGAACTCTGAGCAGCCACACCGTTGCTTATCGTGGAGATGTTGGTTGTTGATTTTGTCCTGCGTGTGGAATATGAACACTGGTGACTATCTCTTTTATTGAATCCTGAGTATGCCCGAGTATGCGCCCGAGTAGGGTTTACTGCCTGAGCTGATCGTCTTCGTCTGTGGTCGGGCTAACTCACTCTTTTTCCGAGTAAGTTATCGTGGGGAATTTCTGCTCCAGTTGTTGACTTATCTTGACTCCTGCTTACGTGGCCTTTTAAGGTGATGACGTATCCTTCATGACTATTTTCACCTATAACATATATATATATATACATATATGTAGAAAGAGAATGTAAACTATAGATTATGGAGAAGTTTTGATAAGTGCATACACTTTAAGTCAAAGTATGTAAATCTAATAATCCACATTCTTTGTCCTAATATATTTTATATCAGGACGAACTGACAATAGAAAAATTGTATATATATATATATATTTTTTTTTTTTCTATTGTCAATTCGTCCTGATATAAAATATATCAGGACAAAGAATGTGGACCACTAGATTTACATACTGTAACTCAAAGTGTATGCACTAGTTAAAATTTCTTCATAATCTATGGTCCACATTCCTCGTCCTGATATATTTATTGTCATGACGAACTGACAATAGAAAGACTGTATATATATATTATTCATTTTTATTATTTTGTAATAAAATATATGTTTTTTTTCTTTACTTGATGTTAGAAAGACCTTTTGGCCCTTCAACTATTAAGTCAACACTTAAATTTAACTTGGTCAAACAAGTTAAGGGTATGCTTTTGTAATAAACGCAAAAGTACAATACTTGTGTGTTATTACGAAACGTCAGTGTATGTTATTGCAATTAACCCTAAATTGTTTCCATTGTTTTTTCTATTTAACGTGTAAATCCAAAGTTTTTGTTCTCTGTGTTTTTGAGTTTTGGTTTTTAAAAACTTCCACCAGACAGTTTGATCGACATTTTTCTATGCTTAATATCTCTCTTCGCAAGAGCATGAATCGTAGATTTGTATAGTGCTAAAGCGAAGTTCATTCCTCAGGGATCGAGAATTCTATTGATTAAAAACTAATTCGGGTTAGACTAATCTACTCTAGTGCGTGAAAAGTAAATTGCATATCGCGTTGGTTGAAAACAAGTGATCCTTAAAAATGTTTTAAAAGTAAACTAGTAAACCACAACACACGAGAATGAAATGTATGAGAGGAAACACTAGGGAATCGATGCAACCTTTCTAAGACAACTCAATGTACTAGACTAGTCTCATTAAGCACTTCAATCTAATCTTAGGGCTTGTTTTAAGGTAGTATCAATTAAGATCTAGGGTTCTTCCCATTACTCGCACAAGGTCATGTGACAATCAATAGTTAAAACCCATATTTTCAGACAAAACTCTAAGCCAAGTTAACATAGCAAGATCATGCATACATCAACTTCTCCATTTACTAAGTTTATAATTAAGATTCAAATGGAAAGATCATTCACACCTAAACCCCAATTTCATAAATAATCTAAACCACCAACCAATATCAATTGAGGTCACAAAATAACATGTTTAAGTAGCTAGAGAAGAACAATTAATCTAGTGAATGAGACTAAAACTGAATTGATTATAGAGAAATAGACTAGTTAATTACAATGAGTAGTCCAATAGGGTTACATCAATCCCCTAGCTAAATGTTTAGTTGCACATCAATGGAAATCTAGAAAACATAGAATAGATGTAGAGAAAAACCCATAGTGGTCACTGTAAGCCTCCTCTTGCTCTTTGTAGTGCTTGAGAGTCTCTTGGACAAGTCTCCTCTTCTAGCTTCAAGAATATCCAAAAGATGGGTGGATTTGATGATGTACTAAGGTGAGAAAGATGTAAGATGACGATCAAATATGGTACCAAGAAGGGATCTAGGGTGTGGCTATTCATGGATAATGTAAGAGACCAGAAAAGAGAGGTATTTATATAGTCTTCCATTTTAGGGCAAGATTTCATCATTTTGCTGAGCTGGCACTGTGTCTCTTACACCATTATGACGTTTGGACCACGAGATTCTCTAGAAAAATTGTCACTACAAGTTATCGTGGTCCACTAGGACAACATCTAGACCGCAAAACCCACTAGAGAAATAGTCACGGGGAAAAACTTAAACTGTCGCACTCGTGCTCAATAGCAATTGCTCTGTGAAATCTACTAGAAAAAATGTCGCGGCCTCAACTTGCTAAAGTTCACTGGCACTATGTCTCTACCCCCTAGGTTCGAACCAACACCCAAATATATTTTTTTCTCCTCTCAACCAAAGATTCAAATCAAAAATGAAAATAAACAAAATCAAACTCCAAACCCGATTCTCACATAGCTTGATTCACAAATCAGTGTGATGAGATCAAGATCAAAAGAGAGAGATCCAACCCCAAACGATGAAACTGCGGAGAGAGGAAGAGAGAAATCGTGTCTGGAGGCTTAGGTAAAAAAAGAAAGAAAGATGAAACCCAAACACGATTAGAATCGTTATTTTGAAGGAAAAATGAATTGGACCTTTTTTCAAAAAAAAAAAAAATTGGACCCCTTTGTCAAAATAAAAGATAAATTTATTCGTAATTAAATATTTAAATTAATTAATTGAATTTTATTTTGTGTTTTATAATTTACGGTCACTTTATTTGAAATTAAATATTAAAATTAATTAAATGAATTTTATTTTATTTTGTCAATTTAGAGTCTTGCCCTTCGTCAAAATGTTTCTAGAAGCAATCAATGTAAGTTTACACTTTTACCCTCTTAACTTTACGGAGTCTTTGAAAACCCTAACATAATTGGATGGTAGGGACCAAAAGATAGATTTTTGGTAACTAGAGGGACCTGTCAACACAATACTGAAAACCGGGGGACCAGTTTAACTATTAGGTCAAACTAGAGGATTGAAAATGAATTTTACCCTAAAATATATTACGAGTAAAAAATAAAGGGGTATTATCAATTTAGTCCTAAGTTTTGGTGAAAGATCAATTTTTTAAACCAAATTGCTTTTTTACAACCATCGGTCCCTAACTTTTCAAAAGTACATCAAATTGGTCCCTTTAACCTTAATTTTGATGGTCAAATGTGATAGAAAATAAAATTGACCATTTTGCCCTTTGTATTTAATTATTGAAAGATAATGATACTTTTGCCCTCCTGCCAATTATAATTGCACAACTTTACCAATTTGGATTGTCCAATACAAAATTGACATGTGTTATAAAACTTATTTAAAAAAAACTTAAAAAATTAAATAATAACATAAAATTAATAAAATACATTAAAAATAAATAATATCATAAAAATATTACAATTGTTTTAATAAAAAAAACCTATAAATATATAATAACTCTTCAAATAACATAAAACTATTTATTTAATTTTTTAAATGGAAATCCATTAAAAAAAAGACAAATTAATTTGAAAAATGAATATATATATATATATATATATTATTTTTTTTAAATTGATCTCTACCATCCATCTGATTTTTATGATATGGATGGTGGAGATTGAAAAATGTGTCTAAACAACCTATAGGAGGGTGAATGGTTTATTAATCAATTATATTACCAAGTTTTTCGATTAATCAATAATGAACACACAACCAACACAAACAACAAAATTGCGGAATATAAATGAACATTTGATTTTTATGTGAAAACCCTCAAACTGAGAAAAACCACGGGACTAGTCTCGCCAACCACTTAGTCACAGAAACTCCACTATTTGAATATTTGATTACATCCTAACTTGACATCACTCGTCACTTTTCTCAAGGATCGTAACTCAACATATTATACCCGCAGAGACCTTTAACATGGGTCTTGACAATGCTTGCCAACCAACCTTTTGGTTGCAAGACTTCAACTTGCTTGTGCAACTACCACATGTAGCCACAATACTTGGACTCAATGAAAAGAATTAATGTCTAAAGTGAACAAGCAATGAATGCTCAATGCATATGAGTGCCAGACTAACACTAAATGCTTAATTAAGTATGAGTATGCAAACTCAACAACCCTAATTATTAGTTAACCCCTACAATCACCAAAGCCTTAATGAAAAAGTTCTAAAGATGATGTCTTGGTAAAAAGAAAGGAAGAACAATAAATAAGATGGGGTTTTGTTCTTTCCTACCAAGTGATGATGCACAAGAAATCCATGCTTGATGAAGTCCTAAATGCAATGAATGGGGATTTGAAGAGTCACAAATGGTTGCAAGAACCTTCCTCTCTCTAAGAACTCAATAAGGCTCACAAACAATGAAAATTTCGGAGTTCTTGATGAACAAGAAAGTGTCTTGGGCTATATATAGGGGACTTGTAAAACTACATCGTTTTGGAAAAATTAGTTTATAGCGGTCCCATTTTCACGGTTGACCATGACGACAAACAGCCGCAACAAAGGCAACTGAATTGTCGTTGGAAATTCATGGTCCCATTTTTGCGGTGGATCATGATGAAGGCATGACTACGAAATCACTGGAGAAACTTCGCTCCTATTTGTCGCGGTTCTTCATGACGACACCAAGACAATGTAAACCTCTAGAAGGTTTTTTCGCGGTGGTTCAAGACAACACTTGAACTGTGAAATCCTCTGGAAGGAATGTCGCACTCATTTTTTATGGTGGATCAAGACGGCACTTAGACCATGAAATCACTGGAATGGTTTTCACAGTTCATCACAACGACACCAAAACCGCAATAACAATAACTACGGTTGGTTTGAGGGGGAGTAATGAAGTTAACAGGTGAACTAGCCTAGTTGTATAATGACATGGTTGTTGATATGATTGAATGGGGTGTACATAGAACAAAAATATGTCTCTTTATTTGTTAGGCATATTTTACTTATTGTTGTAGTGGTGTAGAATACGCCACACTTATATTTATGCTCATTTTCAAGAGCTCATTCTTATTGTATCAACTATACAGAATTGTTTCTCGATCTGTTTATGTTGTGAGAGAAAGTGAGAGCTTTAGAGAGAGAAACCGTGCTTATAATTGAAATTTTGGTCGAGAGGGTCACCATTCTTGAAAGCTTTGTTATTCATGTTGTGTACTTAAAAGCATATGGATAGGAAAATAGAAAAGAAAACATAATAGGATCGAGAGAGAAATATTTTTCTAGTTTAAACGAATTAACAATAGGGTTTACTTTTTGACTCTTTTTTATTTCAAGTAAAAAATTAATTAAATAAATCCTGACTATTCATTTTTTCAATTGCCACATGTAGCGGGATCCTCAAAAGTTTAGGTAAAACTTATGTTATGAGAGGATCCTGATCCCACGTGTAAGACCATACCACGTAAAATTTTCTCATTAAATGATACTGTACAACATAATTACGTAGGTGGAACCATACCAAGTCTGATCATATATTTGCTTGTATTATAGAATCCAAAAAACAACAAAAAAGCAAAAAACAAGAACAAAAACAAAAACGGATTCTGCTAGCTAGTATTAGTATATATTCGCCGAATCCAAGAATAGTCAAACCGAGAATCAACATTATGTCCAGGTCAACATATATAATTCGCATGTTTTCTTCCAAGCGAAGGAGAACAAATAGTTTAAGAAACCTTTTTGCCTTTTGGAGTCAAATCCCAGGAGCCAACCAAAACGAAGACTAGCTCTAACATGACCAATGTACTAATAGGATGACAATCAAAGTGGGACAAGTCAGCTTTGTAATTGATAGTGATATTGTCGCGATCGATCCCACAACAAGTTGCATTATATATAGGTGATGATTGGTTGCCTATTTATCATGAATTTCTGCCAATTAATATATAGCATATACAAACTCCATGAAATTGTACATACCGTTAAATTGTCATAGTCCACGGCCTGCTTGTACCAAATTATTGAACAAACGAAGAGGTGGTAGCGAGTTTGCTATTACGTTTGAAACTAATGTTTGACAAAAAGAAGCCGTGTCAATTTTTTTTTGTGCAGTGGTTGTCTGGTTAACATAAATCGATTATATAATATATATATATATATATATATATATATATATATAAATAAAAGATCAACTTACATAGAAAAAGAAATCTTAATTCCTTAGCTGGGAATGGGAATTTATCAAGTCTTCTTTCCAGATAAACTTAATTCTTTATTTGTATGTGGAATCACGTAATAACTTGATTCCAAACAGATTTTAGTAAACATTATAATTATAAATTATGCACCAAATTTAGAGTCCAAATGATGTGGCATCATTAAAACCCAATAATTTCAATCATTCAATTCTAATACTAGAGAAATCAAGGATCCACATCATTTTAGCATTAAATTTGGACAAAGTAACATTATTAATATAAAAAAAAAAAAAAAAAATTAAGTTCTTTTTCCCTCGTTGGAATTCCTAATTAGGAAACGCGTATGTTGATGAGAGAATTACCAATATCATGAATATTTATTTTTTTAATTATTACAATAAATTTAGAATTCAAGAGAGATAAACACTACTCGAACACACACATTCATATACTCCAAACTTTTTTGGGCGGAGGAGCCTGATGTGAAGTTATGAACCCTCAGTATAAGTTGTAACGTCTTATCCTTCTTAGTATAAGTTGTAACTGTTTTGGCGTGGGGTCTCGCTTTTTGCTTTCTCTGATTTGCTATTGTTTCCACTGTGCTGTTGCCTCCCTTGGGGTTGTTCCTTTTGGCCTCCTTGGCCCCTTAATAATACAGAGCAGCTGTTCAAAAATATATATATATATATATATTTTTCACTCATTGAATTTTTATTTTTTAAAATGAAAGGATATGTTGCTCAGATCTAATATGATCCACTTAATTAATTAAATTTCATAAATTAATTATTAGAGTCAATTTTGGGTTGACAAATCCAAATCAAAGACAATATGTAATCATGTATAGTTACCAAACGAAAATAAGAATATGCCAACAGGGACGTAACTATCAAAAATAAGAATATATATGGCAAGTCAGTCTTCTTTGGCGCCAAAATTATTTCCTCTGATAAATAAGCACGTCAGTTGCGACCCTTTAATTTTTCTCATTATTTATTTTACTTTTTTTTTTTTTTTTTTTTTTTTTTTTTTTTTTACATTACAAAATATTTCATTTTAATTATAAAAAAATAAAATGTTAGAAAGGACATTGTAGAGTATTGGGAACCCCTGTCCAAGTAATTCTCATTATTTATTTTACTTTTTTCTTTTTGACACACATAAAACAATACTAAATATGTAGATCAAAAGAGATAATTATTATTATTTAAAAAAAGGTTGTTATTTGTGGTTATTCTCAATTTGAATAAATGACCTGAATCATATATTCAGTATACTCTATAAAAGAAAAATAGTTCTTTTAATTTGTTTGGTAAGCGGAGAATTCAGAGGTTACAATAGGAAATGTTTTTCAATTTAAATTAATATCTGAAACGTCATAGTATTTATACAAAATAATTAATAAGGTTTATAAATTCTAAAAATACATTTATGTTTAATTTGTTGGTTTCTTTATAACCCTGTTACAGTAAATATCATCACCTCACTAAAAAAAATTATTTAAAGCTGTATAATAATAATCATTATTATTTGGTGGGTTAAAGGTGTCCTTTAGCCTACCAATATCCTAGATTCAAATCGCCAGCACCGCATATGGATATAATGGATATAAAGAAAAGAGAGAGAGAGGAAGAAAATGTAAATTGTGTTGGAGGACTGTTTCCATAACTTTTTTATTATGGGGTGAAAATAAATTTTCACACTTGGTTAGTAACAATTTATGAAATTTATAGTCCTATAGATGTGGTTAAAAATATTTCCTAAAACTTATGTGGTTGAAATTGACAATTTCCACTTATTTGGAGGGTTCAACTATCTTCAATAAATGATTACATATTTACATGCCACTCTAACCATAGATTAATTATTATTATCTAAACATTAATTAAAGTGCAAAATAATTTAATTTATTTTGAACCAATTTTCCAACAGAAGCTCGATCGATATTTGTTTTTTGCAAGTTTGAAATTCATTTTTTCCGCGTTGATGCTGACACCGCTGGCCGACAAGCATAGAAGAAATTGATGTACATTTTCGCCAACTTTTGTCCTTTTTAGTCTTGTTAGCTCTATAAAATGCAGTGAGACTTCTCATTTAAGCATCACAGAAAAAAAAAAAAATAGTTAGAGACTTTCTTGGTATTCTTTGTTGAAAAGATGTTGTCGATCGTGAAAGTTCCAGTCTTCCAATTTTTGGGTTTTATATTATTGAGTAGTTTCCTCTATTCTCAAGCTTCGGTTCGTCATTATACTTTTGTGGTAAGTACCAGGGTTTCTAGCTAGCACTCTATAACGAGCTTTGAAAATAAGAGATTTTATTAAAAATGCTTATTGAATTTTTAAAGATTTATCCATTTTCAAATATAAAAACTAGCTAATTAGTTGGTAAACTTTTTAGGAATATATATAAATATATTTCTTATTTATTGTTATAAATCAAATTTACAAAATAAATGAATCTCATCTATCAAATGCATGGTGCGTGTTTTTAGAAGAAATTTTTTATAGTTTATTGCATAACATGTAAACTAGAATTTCAAGGTTGATATATTCTTTTGATTTTATATTTTTGGTTATTGTTCTGTTTTTTTTTTTTTTTCTTATGATTTGTTTGCTAGGTTTGGATATATCATTTGTTTTTTATTTTAAATAAACTCCCTCGTGTGTTGAAAGTTAAAAAAATAAAATAAATAAATAAGGTCATAATTTAGTTATATATATATATATACATACATACATACATATATATATATGTATATATTATCATTATATCAGTAATTATCTCCCAAAACCGTTCTCATTTTTTAATATCAGTACGAGAGTTGTGAGAATATTAATTAAGCAATAGATAGATAGATTTAACATACGATAGCTAATTAAGAAACTAACATTAATAATGTCAGTTTGTCTAAGGAGAAAATGACACATCATTATATTATCATAGTACCCCCTTCTAAATACGAATCTTTGGATTCCTCACTGCCAATTAAAATTACACAAGAAGTCAGCCATGATAAATTAGAGTTTTCAATGAGATTCAATATCAATCCCATATTATATACACATTAGTCAAATGAATAAAGCTGGTAACCAAAAATTAGCACATAATTAAGTACTATATATAATTAACTGGTAAATATTTGCGACTAATTAGAAAGAAATTTTGTTTCTTATATATAAAACAATAATAATATATATCCATCAATCGAATAGCTAGCATATTGAGAAACTGTTTATTTTTGCAGGTTGAAGACACTCCATACACTAGGCTTTGCAGCACTAAGAACATATTGACTGTAAATGGACAATTTCCAGGACCAACTCTATATGTCAACAAGGGAGATACAATCATAGTGGATGTTTATAACAAGGCCAATTATAACATCACCATTCATTGGTACGTCTATGTACATCTAACGATTGAAATTAATATAAAGGTGTTACAAAACCTACATGTGAAGTTTAAGGAGATGGGATGAATCCCGTATTGAAAAAACATATAATAAATAAGGGCTAGTCTTTTGGGTTGTAGGGCTATCCAAATATTAATATAAAGGTGATATATATTTATATATGTTTAAATATTTGCAGGCATGGAGTGAAGCAACCTAGAAATCCATGGTCAGATGGTCCTGAATACATCACCCAGTGCCCAATTAGAAGCGGAGAAAGATTTAGCCAAAAAATAATACTTTCGAATGAAGAAGGAACTCTGTGGTGGCATGCTCACAGCGACTGGTCTCGAGCAACTGTTCATGGAGCCGTTGTTATCTATCCAAATCACAACAAAGGAAGTGGTTATCCTTTTCCCAAGCCTCATGCCGATGTGCCTATCATTTTCAGTGAGTGGTGGAAGAAAGACATAGTGGAGGTGTACAATGAATTTCGACGAACAGGAGCCGATCCTAATATTTCTGATGCTTATACCATCAATGGTCAACCTGGTCATCTTTATCCTTGCTCAAAATCAGGTATCAATAATATTGCTCCATTTCTCTTCTTATTCCAACTTCAAACTAGCTTGCTTGTTATTTTCAAACTCTGTCTCAGTTGAATTAAATGAATGAATTTTTTTTGTCTTTTTCAAATCAAGTTGCTAAAAGTTAAAATAAAAATATGTGTAGGAATCTAATTAATTTAACTACATCCCATGCATTAAAGAAATAGATAATGATTTCAGTGAAAATATCAATTTTCCTTTTAAGAATTACATAAATTCGGGTTTTTTAACCCACAACCTCGTGATATAGGTGTGAGAGATATACTACCGGACTAACCTTATCTCGTTGTGAGAATATCAAATTAAGGTCCAAATTTTTAAAAATTTCGGTAGAACTATTGAAAAATATTGAAGGATATTTTTAATATCAATCTCACATAAATAAATAAATAGCTGCCATATATTTGTTTGGGAAAATTGCTCTAACTTGTCCTTACAAATAGTGAAATTGCACTTGGAAGACGAAATTGTATTTATTACATTAAAAGGTTAAACAGTCTTTTTGTCTTAGGAAGATAATGGTGGCTAAAGGGTAAAACAGTCTTTTTAGTTTAAGGCAAATAATAAATAAATAAAATTAGTTACTCAATCACACACGTCGCCACATCAGTGATAACATTTAAAATTAATAAATTTAATTATATTTATTAATAAATTTAATTTTTAAAAAATCTAAAATAAAATAGATGATGAACACTTTTTTCTCTTTCCTTATGCCAACAAACTCTCTCCCATATTAAAATTGTTTAAACATCATCTCATCTAATACTTTCTCCATATGTATATTTTTACAGACACCTACAAGTTAACAGTTGATCAAGGCAAGACTTATCTTCTCCGGCTAATCAACGCTGCAGTGGAGGACATTCTCTTCTTCGCCATCGCCAACCACCAACTCACCGTCGTGGGAACAGACGGTAGCTACACGAAGCCATTTAAAACAAACTACATCACTATCTCCCCAGGACAAACCATTGATGTCTTGCTAGAAACCAACCAGCCACCCAGCCACTACTACATGGCCGCTAGGGTTTACTCCTCCGCTGAGGGCGTCGATTTCGACAACACAACCACCACGGCCCTGCTTCAATACAATATTGGAAACAAAAGCACCACCCCACCTTCAAACCCTCCTCTCCCTTATCTCCCATTTTACAATGATACAAAGGCCTCAGTTAATTTCACTGGAAAGCTTAGAAGTCTAGCAAATGAAGACCACCCGATTGAAGTCCCAGTAAATATAAGCAGTAAATTAATTTTTACAGTTTCTGTCAACACATTTCCTTGTGCAAATGACTCTTGTTTGGGTCCAAATGGGTCAAAGCTCTCTGCTAGTATGAACAACATAAGTTTCAGTCTACCATCAACTGACATACTAAAAGCTTATTATAACAACATTAGTGGCGTCTATGGCAGCCAGTTTCCTAGCAAACCGCCGCTGGTTTTCAATTTCACCGCGGAGATTCCTCCGACGTACTTGAACACTCCTAAGAAGGGCACGGAGGTGAGGGTGGTGGAGTACAATTCAACGGTGGAGATTGTTTTACAAGGGACAAACTTGCTTGCTGGGACTGATCATCCCATGCATTTGCATGGATACAGTTTCTACGTGGTGGGTTGGGGGTTTGGGAATTTTGATAAAGAGAAGGACCCTTTGGGCTACAATCTTGTCGACCCTCCTCTTCAAAATACCATTGCTGTTCCAAAGAACGGCTGGGCTGCAATAAGATTCAAGGCCAACAACCCAGGTATATATATATATATATATTGCTTAAACAGTTTTCATATATTATTGGGTTTCTTTTTCAACTGTCAGTTCAGGAAAAAAAAATTTATCTTTATTCTAAGTTTTTACCCGAATAAAGATAAAACTTGTGATTTGTAATTAATGCAGAAAAAAAAAAAAAAAAAAAAAAAACTAACTACAAATCTCGTCTCTATTTCACCAAGCCATTAAAAAAAGTTCTTAAAATTAGATGTGTAAAGATGGGTAATGACTGATTTAGTTGGTAAGTAGTATTGTTCTTAGACCAATTTAATCTCACTCACATAATTTAAATCAACCAAGTATCTTAGTTTGAGTTCTTAGAGTTCATGTTAGTATGTTACACTATTTTTACCCTCAAAAAATGTTAAAAATACAAAATATATAGCATTGTATATGATGTCTTACGAGAAGAAAATGTATATTTTTTTTATTAAACTTTTTACATGAGGAGCTAGCCTAGCTTACTGTTGTCAATATAAAGATTATGATACTAATTCTCGTATTAATATTTTTGGTGTTTTGAGCACAGTTTCTTACATGTGTAATTTTGGTGTAAAAAACAGGAGTGTGGTTCATGCACTGCCATCTGGATCGTCACCAGACATGGGGGATGGAAATGGCATTCATTGTCAAAAATGGTCAGGGCCCAGATGCACAAATGCTGCCTCCACCATCTTATATGCCTCCATGTTAAATTGTTATAGCAAAATTTATTACTACCTAGTTTGTGTAATTTGATTGGTGTATGGTTTTGTATAGTCACTGCAATAAAACTCAAGCTTGAAAGTTGAAACAAACATAAATCTTTTTTTTCTTTTCTTTCTATATTTTTCAGCATTCTGTTGCTGTTGCTGTTGTTCTTGTTTTTGTTTCTCTTTTACAAAGTGTTCTAATTAGAACACAAATTAATAGTTTGTGTAATTTGATTGGTGTATGGTATTGTATAGTCACTGCAATAAAACTCAAGCTTGAAAGTCGAAACAAGCATAAATCTTTTTTGTTTTTCTTTTTTTTATTTTTTTATTTCTTTCTATATTTTTCAGCATTGCTGTTGCTGTTGTTCTTGTTTTTGTTTCCCTTTTACAAAGTGTTCTAATTAGAACACAGATTAATAGGAATGGCAGTTGGATTGGGTATTTGAGGTGAAACTCAGACTCAGACCCGAGCCGAGTTCCACACCGGTCTAGGCTTGACTAGCCCCAAACAGGCAAACATCCCATGTTTAAGGTCCAGTCCTTTATTCATTGCCACTAAAAAAAAAAAAAAAAAAAAGTTTGGGGTAAATACACTTACTTCCCCTGAAGTTTAGTGTAAATACAACTAGAGAGAAAGTATGTATTTATCTACTCAAACATCCCCTACTCTTAAAATTAAACTAATAAAAAATCAAATTACCTATAGTTATTAAAATTTAAAAATCAAGATAATATTTTTATTAAAAAAAATTGTAAAAGCTAGTACAAATAATTTAAAATTTAGAATCAATTTATTATTAAAAATTATAAATTTAAAAAACAGTACAAAGTTAACTTTAAAAATTAAAAACATTTTTATTTACTTTAAAAATAGTAAAAAAAAAAATATTTAAAAAAAGTTTTTTATTTTTTATTTTAAAATTATCTTTTAATTTATATTCCATTGAAAGGATTATCTCCAAGTAATTTAATTTAATTATTTTTTATAAAAATATTATTTACATTTTTTTAAAGGTATTATTTACATTTTCAAATTTTAATAGGCAATTTAATTCTTAGAGTACAGAAGATCTGAGTAATCCAAGTCAACGTTCAACGAGCACAATTTGTTATAGACTTAAAGAAGTTGAGGAATCCTAGGAACCTCTAATTTCTGCTGCTTCTTCTCGGCCGGCCTACAATCTTCGATTCAAATTTCTAAGACACCTATTATTTGAGCATAAATGTGGTAGCCAAAAATGGCCCAATGGCCCAACATGCCAAGGCCCAATCCCTACAAATCCTACCCAGGTCCATTGTGTTGGGTCGACTCAACACAGGTGCCAGCAGAAGCTACCGTTGAAGATTTGTTCAAAGTTTTCAGTTACAAAAATATCAAGTAACTGCCCATTGAAGAGAAAATCTCTCCTAAAATCACGTCCACTATCAAATGATGATAGTAGACGTTAGAACCAAGGCACCTAGTATAAATAGGGAAGGCACCTTCACAGGAAGTCTCTCTGAAATCTCTCAACAAAAGCCTATAATTAGCGTATTGAAACTCTGATTCCACCACATTCCGGCCATCAGAATTCACTCTCAGTCATCTGACTGCATTGCTCAGCCCAAGCACGTCTAAGGCTACCATCAAACCCCCACCTCTCTCTTTTTTCTACGTTATATTTCTATTTAAAGTTCTTTTGCAGGTTCAGCAAAGTTCAGACGAGCATATATAGACGACAGTCGACATAAACCAACCAACTTCCAGCATAGTTGCTTTGGGCCTGATACTACCCGACTCATTTGACGTACCAAGTCATTCGACCATCTACAGTTTGGCACCCACCGTGGGGCCCATTGCAACTACCTTCAAGTTCAAATCAGTCTACTCCAACTACAATTGAACATGGCAAGAAGTGGATCCGCTTCAACCATCGAAGAACAGATTGCTGCATTAACCGCCCAAATGACTGCGAGCACTGAGAGGTTACAAGCACTTGAAGCAGAAAACGCAGCAATCCGAGTGGTAAATGAAGAATTGAGAGCGCTGGTCGACGGAGTGGTGTCTGATTCAGCAACGTCGGAGCATCCAACATCGGAACCAAACGGTGAACCGTTTGTCGACCGACTTACTCTAAGAGCACAAAGCAACCCCAACGGACCCAAGACGAATCCGGTCGACCGTCAGAATCAGCCAACATTTCATACCGCAAGGGTTGATATTGACCTCAACGATATGCCCGCCCAGAATGATATGATGAACGAACAAGATCCAGCAATGGATCAACGACCAGACAACGTCCTTAAGACGACAATGTCTCTCCGGTCGACACCGGGATTGGTAAAACCCGGGCCCGACTTACATTTATCTGCTAATGTGGAATTCTCTCGCAGGTTTGCATAAATGGAGGCTCTCATCCAGAGAATCCCGGGAGTCCCAGCTCCCATCAAGAAAAGTACAGCCAATAGTTTCGCCGACTCACCCTTCGTCGACGCAATTGCTCTCATCGAGATGCCCAAGAAGTTCAACTTCCCAAACATGAAGCAGTATGAAGGGACGACCGATCCGGACGACCATATAGCACAATACAAGTAGAGGATGTTCACCGTTGCAATCCCACGCTACCTTAGAGAAGCGTGCATGTGCAAAGCCTTCGGATCTAGCCTAAGTGATCCTGCCTTACAGTGGTACACTAATTTGCCTAATAATTCCATTGATTCTTTTGCGCAGTTGACGGACACATTCGTGGAGCAATTTGCGAGCAGCCGCAAGCTGGAAAAACTGTCGGACGACCTCTACACTATATTGCAAAGAACTGGCGAAAACCTGCGAGCCTATGTTGGACGTTTCAATAGAGAAAAAGTGCAAATCCCGCATTGCAACCAGGCGACTGCCATCTACGCCTTCAGAAAAGGCCTCAGGTTTAATTCTGATTTATACAAGGAACTTACCAAATACCCTTGCAGGACAATGGAAGATGTACTAGCGAAAGCATGGGCCCAAATCAAATGGGAAGAAGATGAGGCAAACTTTGTTGGAAAAGCTAACAGTAGCTATTATGGAGGTCGACGAAACGATCGCATCGACAGGAGGTATAACGACAGACGATCAGAACCATACCCGACGAGCGACAGAAAGAATATCCAGTCACGACATGAGAGTTCTGGTGAGAGAAGCACCTACAGGCATGGAACTCCAAGGTCGAGTCGACCAAAGGTGGAAGCACTAGAATACAACCTCAGCATCGAACCGGTCGACCTTGTTGCAGTCTTGAGAGAAATGGGTAAAACCGTCAAGTGGCCGCGAAAAATGAACGCGCTTCCCGAACATCGGGACCCCAAACTTTGATATGAGTTCCATGGTGATCACAGCCATCGCACGGAAGACTGCATCACCCTAAAATTTGAAGTTGCCGAGCTACTGAAACAAGGACATCTACGAGAATTCCTAACAGACAAGGGTAAACAAACTTATGCAAGACGCGACGACCAGAGGTAAACTAGTGCAGTCGACAGTCCTCCAGAACCACCTAGGCAAGATAGGGTAATCAATTGCATTTCGGGTGGATCTGAAGTCAGTGGCATAAGCTACTCAGCAGCCAAGAGACATACGCGACAAGTGTCAAACACAGAAATCCAGCCAAATCGAGAACATCCATCCAAAGTCGACGAAACTGTCACCTTTCGGTCGACAGATAAATCAGATTTGTTCTCTCCCCACCCTGATGCTTTAGTTATTTCTTTACATATAGCTAATTGTTTAACTAAACGCATTTTAATCGATAATGGCAGTTCTTGCAATATTCTATTTAACAGTGCTTTGAGAGAAATGCAGGTCGACGAATCAAAGCTTAGTCATCGAACGACTATGCTAACTGGATTCAGTGGAGAACAAAAAAGTACGCTAGGCGAGATTGTGCTACCAGTCTACGCTGAAGGAGTCAACCTGTACAACAATTTCCTCGTGCTCGATTGCCAATCTCCTTACAACGCCATACTCGACAGACCCTGGATACACGAGTTGAAGGCAATCTCGTCGACTTACCATCAGTTGATCAAATTTCCAACCAAATGGGGAGTTAAAGAGATTAAAGGAGTGCAAAGAGCCGCTAGGGAATGCTACCAAAATGCCATGAAAAAGAAGTGACAAGACTTATAGCAATTACAGGAAACCAAAGTCGAGTCGACGCAGAACAAGCCAAACATGGAGGAACTCGACGAGGTGTCTATCGACCCGGACCATCCAGAACATAAAGTCTATATTGGGTCCAAATTATCGAATGACATCCGAAACCAGTTGATTGCATTTCTCAAGGAACGTCGTAGCAGCTTCGCTTGGTCGCACGAAGATATGATCGGCATCGACCCCGACGTAATAGTACATCAACTACAGGTCGACCCAGATCATCAACCAGTAAAACAAAAACGAAGAAAGTTCACTCCAGAAAGGAACAAGGTGATCAATGACAAAATCCAGAAATTGATCGACATCGGTTCAGTAAGAGAAGTAAAACACCCCGACTGGCTAGCAAACGTCGTGGTTGTAAAAAAGAAAAATGGGAAGTGGCGAGTCTGCATCGACTTCACAGACCTCAACAAAGCTTGTCCCAAGGATTCTTTCCCACTACCTCACATCAACATGTTAGTCGACGCGACTGCGGGGCACGACTTATTAAGCTTCATGGATGCATACTCCGGCTACAACCAGATACTAATGCACCCCGACGACCAAGAGAAAACGGCCTTCGTCACGGAGCGAGGTACATTTGTAGGGGAAAATACCAGTAGTACACGCAGCGGAAGCGAGACTAAAAATTAATTTAGTGACTTTTAAATTTTTTTCCCTTTTATGAACCTTAAACCCTTTAATCAATTAAACATATATATTATTTAACAAAAGAATAATACCTTTTGTCGCGTGATCCGATTGACTTATGTCGATGGTAATCCACAAGATCTTCAATCCTAGCACGAACGTGGATCACCTAGGAGCGTGGTCTCCCTTTTCTTTGAATTGCAAACCTGTGAATGGACAAACAAACTTTTCTTTTCTTTGTTAGTCACAAAAACAATCAAAAGAATGCTAAGATTATTCCGGTCACTTTTGAGTTCTCAATCTAATGATCGAAACTCGCGTGAACCTAGATCGATGTCGTACACACAAGCTTATTGATGAATAAGCAAATAGTAT
Organism: Acer saccharum; assembly: GCA_030490815.1. NCBI lineage: Eukaryota > Viridiplantae > Streptophyta > Magnoliopsida > Sapindales > Sapindaceae > Acer > Acer saccharum. The sequence goes on along the minus strand of CM059872.1, from coordinate 23,005,296 downwards.
ACCATCAAAGAATAATCTATCACTCTTTTATGTTTTTAGTAGAATTAAAATAATCTTTCTATGAATTGAGAAGAAGAAGAAAATAGAATCAAGCACCAAAAACCTTAGAGTGGCTGAATTCTATAAGTCCACATATATAGGTGGCAAAATTTTCTTTCTCTCTTTCTATTAGGGTGGCCGAAAATTCTAACCTAAAAGGGACTAGGGTTGCCGCAATACTCAAGCCAAAAAGGAGTTTGTATTGCACCCTAATTCCTATTTAGTTTAAGGGGGGTGTATTCAACTCGGATTTCGTTGGAGTTGGATGGATTTGTTTTAAGTGATGGATTTTGATGGAATTCACAAATCCCACAGATTTCATTAGATTTTGTTGGAATTATGTAAAGAGTTCATTGGAGTTCATTGGAATTCCTTATGTAGAATTGGATGGATTTGGATGCATTTGTAAGGATTTGTCTTTAAAAAAGAAAAACAGATTACTGAGTTAAATTAATAAAAAAAAAAAAAATGTATTTTTGTCTATATAATTTTTTTGAAATGCTTTAAAATTAATTTTTATTCCTTAAATTTGTATTTTTAATATAAAAGTAAACATTTAACAAAAAAAAAAAAAAAAAAAAAAAAACCATAAGTCACGCTGCTGCTGAAAATGATTGCCCCCATTCATTCAAAAACAAAAACAACGAAAAAAATCAAAAAATATCATCATCAACCAAGGCATCTGCTTCTCTTCCTCGACACTTTCTCTACCTCTCTCTCCACCCATCGCAATTTCAATGACCTGGTAAGTCTCTTTTATTTCATTTTTCAAATATAAAAATGCAAGAATCTTGATTATTGGAATCGAATTATTTCATTTTCCAATAACAAATTAAAAGCATTTTGGGGCTTGTTTCTAGGGTTTGGCGACTGGAAATTTCCAGACAAGTTTGGGAATTAACAAGGAGTTGAAATTGAAGGACAATCGTTTCCTGTTTGTGAAGAAATTCAATTTGAATTGTTCATTGGACAACAGAGAGAGTGAGAGGCAGTGAAACAGAAAGAGAGAGAGAGAGAGAGAGAGAGAGAGAAGTGTGTGTGAAATCTGAAATCTGAAATATTCACAAATCTTTGGGTTGAGGCCAAGATTTGGAAAATGCCTCTCTATTTATATTTTTCCCTCCCAAATCCATCCAAATCCAACCAAATCCATCACTTAAACAAATCCATCCAAATCCATTGGATTTCCAATACACCCAGATTTCGTTGGATTTGTTTGAAATCCTTCAAAGTCTAAGTTGAATACACCTGGATTTCGTTGGATTTGTTTGGAATCCAATGAAATCTGAGTTGAATACACCCTGATTTCTAAAATCCAACAAAATCAAATCAACTCCAACGAAATCCGGGTTGAATACACCCCCCTAAGACTTCAAACCCTAATACATTACATAGATATTTTATTCTTTTATTTGACTAAATAAAAAGACTTCTTATTTGATTAAATAAATAAAATTAATTATTTATTTCCTTATCAAACAAGTCTTTTACTTTTACTTTAGGAAATATATTTCCTGATCAGAAAAGATTTGTTTCTTAATTAAACAATTAATTAATAAATTAATTAATTCTTATTTAATTAAAACAATGAAACAAAATAATATATTAGGTTAATATATTAACCCTTGCCGCCCCACTTAAAAATAAATGGGCCATATATTATTTTCTTATTTCATTTAATCCATTGGACTTTAAATAAAAAGCCCACATGTGAACCAGACCCATTCTTACTAAAAGAAACAAGCCCACATGTCTTTCATTAATATATTAATATAATTGAGCAGCCCATTAAATAAATAATGTGCAAATTATATTCTTAAAATATTAAATGCAATTCTAAATGGACCCATAAATTGGTCCGGTAGAATATATCAAGTGATCCATGCAAGTCCATGTCAGCCCATTAAATAAATAATGTGCAAATTATATTCTTAAAATATTAAATGCAATTCTAAATGGACCCATAAATTGGTCCGGTAGAATATATCAAGTGATCCATGCAAGTCCGTGTGGATTGGGGATCTTGGCGGGCCATCTAAATTTAAGCTTCAATAGACATAACCTAATCACAATCAACAAATTATTCACTTAGGTCCGATCCATTAATTTTAACTCATTCCATTAAAGAGCTAAAACTGAACTCTTAAATAAAGATAGAAAAGGAAGATGCTCCTCATTCATACCCTAGACAATCATATTGGAGATAGTGTATCCTCGTGATTAATATCAGTAATCGCCAAGAGTTCATAGACTGCCTATAACTCTCCAAGTTACCATATTTACTCATATGACCACGTTTTGAACTTGGATATTTTGACTTGTCCAAAAGCCATGTTTTCAATAAACACTATCGAAAACTCAACGTTGAGATTTAATATCCAATTACCTCAAAACATCCATATGATGATATTATACTCTCATTTAATAAATGGAGCCACGATGTCCATATTTATAAATGAAGTCCTCTATCGATTAACAAATGAATATCACCAAACTATCAAGGATAGACTATGCGATATAATCGTACTCATTGATAACTCAAATGATATCACTTGCAACCATAAGTCCATCATTTATCTCAGGATTAAGATAGACTCTCCGATTGTCCTGATAATGAAAAGACTATTATCTATTGACGGTTCTAGATAAAGTTTTTCATTGTGATCCAGTTCATTGCACCCAGTGCACTAGATCCTTTTGCTCGAAGACACTCCGATGATTTTAGACTCATCATATCTCATTTGATCCCACTCAAATGCTAGCAAAAGAATTCTACAACTTTAACAAGATAAAGGTGCCTAACCTTTATCTTAAGTTGTGAACATTATTCAAGACTAACTAAAGAATTGTGTCTACCACATACATATCCAGATGTACGAATAATTCTTCTTTTCTCATAGTCTTTAGACCTTATGATTATTTACTTTGACAATTATAATATTAAACTATAAATGCTATACGATTTGTTAAACCAGAAATCACTTTATTAATATGAAAAAGATTGTTAATTACAACATTACACTCTTGCTATTGAGCATAATCCTAACAATCTCCCACTTGCACTATAGCAAATGTGTCATATCTCTCAAGCCCATGTTCTCTAAATGCCCATCGAAACTCTTCTGAGGTAGAGCCTTTGTGAAGGGATCCGCTAGATTCACTGCTGACGCGATTTTGGTAATCGTCACGTCACCTCTTTGAACAATCTCCCTTAAAAGATGATACTTTCTTTCAATGTGTTTACCTCTCTTGTGACTTCTTGGTTCTTTCGAATTAGCCACTGCTCCACTGTTGTCACAGTAGATAGTGATCTGCTTATTCGCACTAGGAACCACTTCCAAGTCAATAAAGAATTGGCGGAGCCAAACAACCTCTTTGGCAGCCTCGCATGCAGCAACATACTCAGCTTCCATGGTGGAATCAGCAATACAAGATTGCTTGATACTCCTCCATATAACTACTCCTCCTCCAATAGTAAACAGAGCCCCTGATGTGGATTTTCTGGAGTCAGAATCTGATTGGAAATCAGAATCTGTATACCCAACGGGAATCAAATCCCCTCCAGAGTATACAAGCATATTATCTCTCGTTCTCTTGAGATACTTGAAAATATGCTTGACTGTCGTCCAGTGATCAGGACCAGGTTTCAATTGAAACCTGCTAACTATGCCAACAGCAAAACAAATATCTGGTCTAGTACAGAGCATTGCATACATGAGACTTCCAACTGCCAAGGCATATGGAACTCTACTCATGAATTGCTCTTCATGCTCATTCTTAGGAACTTGTTCCTTAGAAAGCTTGATTCCATGTCTGAAAGGTAACATACCTTTCTTGGAATCCTGCATGGAAAACCTAGACAAGATCTTGTCTATGTATGAAGCTTGGGATAATGCAATCGTTCTATTCTTTCTATCCCTTATTACTTGGATACCTAGAATAAAACTTGCTTCTCCTAAGTCCTTCATATCAAATTGTTTTGCTAACCATTCTTTTACTGATGTCAATACACCTACATCGTTTCCAATGAGTAGTATATCATCAACATAAAGAATCAGGAAAACCAACTTGTCACCCTTAATCCTTTTGTATACACAAGGTTCGTCAGGATTCTGAATAAATCCAAAACCTTTGACAGCTTGATCAAACCTTATGTTCCAGGATCTGGATGCTTGCTTTAATCCATATATGGATTTCTGCAACTTGCATACCTTATCCATTTGGCCCTTTTCAATGAATCCTTCTGGTTGCATCATGTAGATGCTTTTGTCAAGACTTCCATTAAGGAAAGCTGTCTTGACGTCCATTTGCCAAATCTCTAGATCTAAAGATGCTGCAATGGATAAGAGTATCCTAATGGATTTAAGCATGGCCACAGGAGAGAAGGTTTCCTCGTAATCGATACCTTCTTTCTGTGTATACCCTTTAGCTACCAATCTAGCTTTAAAGGTTTCCACCTTTCCATCCATACCTCTTTTCCTCTTGTATACCCACTTGCACCCAATGGGTTTTATCCCTTTACGCAAGTCTACAAGGGACCAGACTTTGTTATCGAACATAGATTCAATCTCGGATTGCATTGCCTTTTGCCAATGGTGACTATCAACATCCTCCATAGCTTCCTTGTACGTATAGGGATCATCGTCGTCCGGGAGATTCTCCACTGATTCTCCCAGACCGATGTATCTTTCGGGTTGTGTTCTAACCCTCCCACTACGACGAGGAATGGTAGGTTGTTGATCTTGTGTTGGATCGGAACTTACAATTGGGTTAGGTTGTGTAACCTCTCGTGGAATTGTATCTCCTGACATCTCATTCAGGACAATTCTACTTCTAGGCATAAAATTATTCATATAGTCCTTTTCTAGAAATTTAGCATTTGTCGAAACAAATACTTTAAGATCTGAAGGACTATAGAAATAATATCCTTTTAGTTTCTTTTGGATACCCTACAAATATACATGTTTCTGAACGGGACTCCATCTTTTCTGTCTTTCCTTTTAACACATGCGCAGGACAACCAAATATCCTTAAGTGTTGTAAACTAGGCTTGCGCCCAGTCCACAACTCATGCGGTATTTTAGGAACAGACTTAGATGGTACATCGTTTAGAATGTATATAGCAGTTTGTAAAGCATATCCCCAAAAAGAAATAGGAAGTGTTGAATAACTCAACATAGACCTAACCATATCCAAAAGAGTTCTACTTCTCCTTTCTGCTACCCCATTCTGTTGAGGTGTACCTGGTGCAGAAAACTGAGAAACTATCCCATTATCAATAAGATATTGCTGAAACTCACCAGATAGATATTCTCCACCACGATCAGATCTCAAGATTTTTATGTGTTTCTCAAGCTGATTTTCCACTTCAGCTTTGAATGCTTTGAACATGTCAAAAGCATCCGACTTATGTCTCATGAGATACACATAACCAAAATCTCGAGTAATCATCCGTGAAGGTGATGAAGTACTCATATCCACCTCTAGCTTGAATGCTCATAGGTCCACATACATCAGTGTGTATCAATCCTAAACATTCAGTGGCTCTTGCACCTTTGGCAGAGAACATCCTTTTGGTCATTTTACCTTCCAAACAAGATTCACAAGTTGGTAGATCATCAACCTTTAAGTCACTCAAAGGTCCGTCACATACCAATTTTTTAATCCTATTAAGGTTAATATGACCTAAGCGTAAATGCCAAAGGTAGGTTTCATCTGTTGATAATTTTACTCTTTTATGATTAGGTTCCGTTAATTCTGTGTTTAACGAGTGAGAGATATTTCTATGCAAAAAGTATAGACCGTTTTCCAATGTACCTTGGCAAATAATTTTGTCATTCTTACTAATAATAAAAACTTTATTAAAAGTAACCGAATATCCAAATTTATTCAAACAAGAAACTGAAATTAAATTCCTCTTGAATTGAGGTACATAATAAATGTCTATCAAATCTAAATGCCTTCTAGAATCCAAATAAACTTTAATATCTCCCAGTGCACTTGCAGACAATAACGTTCCGTTGCCCAAGCGCAAATTGATTTCATTCTTACTCAGCTTTCTCCTTTCTTGGAACCCCTGAAAGGAATAACAAACATGATTAGTGGCTCCTGAGTCTACGATCCAAGAATCTGTAGAATCAGCCAAAAAACATGTTTCAAGATAATTCACATTACCTTCTTCCTTCTTATTCTGTGACTTTGGGCAATTTCTCTTCCAATGTCCCTTTTCACCACAAAGGAAGCATTTCCCTTTGATCTTGGTTACTTTCTTGGTCTCCTTCTTGATAGGCCCAAGTTGCTTTTTCTTCTGTTGTTTCTTGACCTTTTGACGGGCCTTAACAGTAGCAACTTTACCAACCATATGAATCTCTTGACCTTTGCCTTTCACAAGGATCTTTTCAGCACTTTGAACATCTTGCATCAGGCCTTGTAAGGTGTATTCCTTTTTGTTCAAAGTGTAGTCCAATTTGAACTGATCAAAGGAATCTGACAATGAATTGACAACCATATCAATCTTTGTCTCACCATCTATCTCAGTGCCATGCAGTTCAGCAATGTTGAGATGTGCTATGACTTTCATCATGTGATCCTTCACAGCCTGTCCAGGTTTCATCCTAAGATTCATAAAAGCAGTCACTGCCTCTCTCTTAGTCGTCCTAGACTTCATAGCAAACATCTCCTCTAGAGACATCATTATATCAGCAGCGGACTCCATTCCTTCATGCTGCTGTTGCAACACGTCGGAGATAGTGGCCATAATGTAACATTTTGCCATATCATCTGAAGTCTTCCACTGCTCATACTCATCTCTATACATTATGCTAGATTCATTATTAGGAGCAGGTGGTTTAGGAGTAGTTAGAACAAACTTATGTTTTTCACTTTGCAGCAACAACCCAATTTTCCTTTTCCATGTGACATAATTATCTCCAGTTAAAGTGTTGTCTTTCAGGATGTTTATAAGTGATGGGGTCATGATTTCTGAATAAAACAAAACATATATAGTAAATAATCATGATAAAGCACTTTTAAATATTTATCTTGAATTAAATAAATAACTCAATCATAAAATTCAACGGTGATCCAACACCCATAAATGTTACGCCTCCTTTGGGAGTTCGCATCATTTACTAGTTAGACTAGGTCCCACCTAATTGATAACATAACAACCAGCGTTTTCAATTTTAGCCTTGCAATTTTATTGACAAGAACTCTTGGGAGGATATCAATAAATTACATTGAGTGTGTTACCAAGATATCGACCCTCAATTTTCTCTCACGAAAATCCCTCCTTGGGGAGTAGATCTCGTTTAAGTCCATTGTCTAGTCTATCCTTGTAAGGAAGTATATTGCTAAATTCCATTCATGGACGCCCCTTGGGGGGATTACCAATAAATAATAAAGCTCAACTAACCTTGGAGGTTATAGGTGTTACAAAAACACCTTCTCCCACTCAATTATTTAAGGCGTGTGATTAAATCCCATAGAATGATTTACCAAGTTATCTAGATGCCAATTTAGATACCTAAATCATTCAATGCATGTTCATACCAAAAGAGATATATGAGTGGCACTCCTATTCTATATGTCATGTTATCATACAATAACAAATACTGTAATATATAAGCATAAATTAAATAGCAACAATTTTGGCCCATCCTATAGAAAAACAAGTAAATTACAATTGTTTTAGGAATACAAGATCTTCAAGTGGCCCATCAACCATACGCTCATCCTTCGGCCTTCTCCCATGGGCGTGCACAGCCCACAACCCCACAAAGGGGCTGCCATGCGCAGCCCATAAGGCCACACAAGGCTGCCATGCGCAGCCCACCAAGGTTTGGGCTTGCCATGCGCAGCCCAATCCATTCCTAGGGTGCGCATGGTGCTCGTTCTCGATTCCGGTTGCTTCGTTTTTCTTCGTATCTTCGAATATTCAATACCCAAAAATATTACAGCAGTATAAAATAATAAATACTGCAGTATTAAATTTTTTTTTTTTTTATTCACTGCAGTATTTTACACATAAAAACTGCACTAATAATTAAATAAAAAAAAACTGCAGCAGTAAACCTAAAAAAATACTGCACCTTTTTAATAAAAAATAAAATAAAAACTTATCAACTACCGAGAAGGAATTATGGCGATAATAGACCACCCTTCTTGTTACAATTCCATAACAAAAATACATTGAAAATCTAGGACCAAAATCGAGCAATAACAATCCACATAAAACATATATAAATCCATACATCACATGTAATTATATATGCGAATACTTAGAGTACCATCTCTTTCTAAACATGCATAATCACAATAAAAAGAAATCGATCCACGTATATATACGTTAATTAATTAAAAGGGTTCAACCTAGGCTCTGATACCAATTGTAGGGGAAAATACCAGTAGTACACGCAGCGGAAGCGAGACTAAAAATTAATTTAGTGACTTTTAAAATTTTTTCCCTTTTATGAACCTTAAACCCTTTAATCAATTAAACATATATATTATCTAACAAAAGAATAATACCTTTTGTCGCGTGATCCGATTGACTTATGTCGATGGTAATCCGCAAGATCTTCAATCATAGCACGAACGTGGATCACCTAGGAGCGTGGTCTCCCTTTTCTTTGAATTGCAAACCTGTGAATGGACAAACAAACTTTTCTTTTCTTTGTTAGTCACAAAAACAATCAAAAGAATACTAAGATTATTCCGGTCACTTTTGAGTTCTCAATCTAATGATCGAAACTCGCGTGAACCTAGATCGATGTCATACACACAAGCTTATTGATGAATAAGCAAATAGTATACCATCAAAGAATAATCTATCACTCTTTTATGTTTTTAGTAGAATCAAAATAATCTTTCTATGAATTGAGAAGAAGAAGAAAATAGAATCAAGCACCAAAAACATTAGAGTGGCCGAATTCTATAAGTCCACATATATAGGTGGCAAAATTTTCTTTCTCTCTTTCTATTAGGGTGGCCGAAAATTCTAACCTAAAAGGGACTAGGGTTGCCGCAATACTCAAGCCAAAAAGGAGTTTGTATTGCACCCTAATTCCTATTTAGTTTAAGACTTCAAACCCTAATACATTACATAGATATTTTATTCTTTTATTTGACTAAATAAAAAGACTTCTTATTTGATTAAATAAATAAAATTAATTATTTATTTTCTTATCAAACAAGTCTTTTACTTTTACTTTAGGAAATATATTTCCTGATCAGAAAAGATTTGTTTCTTAATTAAACAATTAATTAATAAATTAATTAATTCTTATTTAATTAAAACAATGAAACAAAATAATATATTAGGTTAATATATTAACCCTTGCCGCCCCACTTAAAAATAAATGGGCCATATATTATTTTTTTATTTCATTTAATCCATTGGACTTTAAATAAAAAGCCCACATGTGAACCAAACCCATTCTTACTAAAAGAAACAAGCCCACATGTCTTTCATTAATATATTAATATAATTGAGCAGCCCATTAAATAAATAATGTGCAAATTATATTCTTAAAATATTAAATGCAATTCTAAATGGACCCATAAATTGGTCCGGTAGAATATATCAAGTGATCCATGCAAGTCCGTGTGGATTGGGGATCTTGGCGGGCCATCTAAATTTAAGCTTCAATAGACATAACCTAATCACAATCAACAAATGATTCACTTAGGTCCGATCCATTAATTTTAACTCATTCCACTAAAGAGCTAAAACTGAACTCTTAAATAAAGATAGAAAAGGAAGATGCTCCTCATTCATACCCTAGACAATCATATTGGAGATAGTGTATCCTCGTGATTAATATCAGTAATCGCCAAGAGTTCATAGACCGCGTATAACTCTCCAAGTTACTATATTTACTCATATGACCACGTTTTGAACTTGGATATTTTGACTTGTCCAAAAGCCATGTTTTCAATAAACACTATCGAAAACTCAACGTTGAGATTTAATATCCAATTACCTCAAAACATCCATATGATGATATTATACTCTCATTTAATAAATGGAGCCACGATGTCCATATTTATAAATGAAGTCCTCTATCGATTAACAAATGAATATCACCAAACTATCGAGGATAGACTATGCGATATAATCGTACTCATTGATAACTCAAATGATATCACTTGCAACCATAAGTCCATCATTTATCTCAGGATTAAGATAGACTCTCCGATTGTCCTGATAATGAAAAGACTATTATCTATTGACGGTTCTAGATAAAGTTTTTCATTGTGATCCAGTTCAATGCACCCAGTGCACTAGATCCTTTTGCTCAAAGACACTCCGATGATTTTAGACTCATCATATCTCATTTGATCCCACTCAAATGCTAGCAAAAGAATTCTACAACTTTAACAAGATAAAGGTGCCCAACCTTTAACTTAAGTTGTGAACATTATTCAAGACTAGCTAAAGAATTGTGTCTACCACATACATATCCAAATGTACGAACAATTCTTCTTTTCTCATAGTCTTTAGACCTTATGATTATTTACTTTGACAATTATAATATTAAACTATAAATGCTATACGATTTGTTAAACCAGAAATCACTTTATTAATATGAAAAAGGTTGTTAATTACAACATTACACTCTTGCTATTGAGCATAATCCTAACAACATTTTGCTATAAGGTAATGCCTTTTGGTTTAAAAAATGCAGGTGCAACCTACCAAAGGCTGGTCAATAAAATGTTCACGAAGATGCTTGGATCAACAATGGAAGTCTACATCGACGATATGCTGGTCAAATCCTTAGTTGCACAACAACACATCGACCACCTGAGACAGTCGTTCGACGTTCTCGACGAATATGGTATGAAACTGAACCCTACTAAATGCTTTTTTGGTGTATCTTCAGGAAAGTTTCTAGGCTATCTGGTCACCCATAGGGGGGTCGAAGCAAATCTAGACCAAATACGGTCGATCGAGAACATCGAATCACCCAGATGCATCAAAGACGTACAGAAGCTTACTGGTCGTGTGGCGGCGTTGAACCGTTTTATCTCTACCATTCTTCAACACCCTTAGAAAAAACAAGGCATTCGAATGGAACGACGACTGTGAGAGGGCATTGCAAGACTTGAAGACATACCTGAAGTCGCCACCATTACTGTCGAAGCCAAAGGACAACAAAACACTGTTCGTGTATCTAGCAGTATCCGAAACTGCTGTCAGTGCGGTCCTCGTCAGAGAAGAAGAAAACAACCAACATCCAATCTATTACGTAAGTAAAACCTTACTCGACGTAAAAACCAGGTATAGTCGACTGGTCGCACTGGCCCTCGTCGTCGCAGCACGCAAGCTTAGGCCATACTTCTAATGTCATTCCATAAAGGTACTAACTACTTACCCTCTTGAAAATATCTTGCATAAACTTGAGCTTTCAGGTCGACTAACAAAGTAGGCAGTAGAACTCAACGAGCACGACATCAGCTTCCACCCAAGATCGGTAATGAAATCGCAGGTATTGGCTGATTTTGTAGCAGACTTTACTCCATGTGAAAATGTGCAGGCTGAACAGGAAATAGTGGCACTCGCCGACGAAACTACCATTGGGAAATGGACTTTGTCGGTTGACGGATCCAGTAACATCAAAGGAAGCGGGTTAGGATTAGTACTTAAATCCCCCCAAGGGGACATAATAGAACAGTCGATCCACTGTGGCTTTCGTGCGACAAATAACGAAGCAGAATATGAAGCCTTGATAGCCGGGCTCGACCTCGCAAAAAGCCTTAACGTGAAAAGCATCAAAGTACTAAGCGACTCCCAATTAGTCGTTCGATAAATGAATGGAACATACGAGGCAAGGGATCAGAGAATGTCGGCCTACCTGAACAAAGTCAAACAGTTGCAGTCGACCTTCGATAAATTTTCAATTGAACAAATACCTAGATCCGAAAATACACGAGCAAACGCACTGGCAAGCCTTGGTTCGACGACAACAAACGGTTCAAAGTCGATTCTATAGTCCACCTCATGTCTCCATCTATTCTAGAATCAGAAATATTGACACCAGTCGACAATGGCAGAAGTTGGATAGAGCCGATCTTCAATTATCTCCAAGCAGACATTCTACCAGACGACAGGGCAGAAGCAAGGAAAATCAAAGCAAAAGCAGCTAAGTTCTGCATCATGTATGGTAAACTCTACAAGAAGTCATTCACCGGTCCTTACTTGAGATGTGTGACCCCTCGAGAAGCGTACGACATCCTAAAAAGTCTGCACTATGAAGAATACGGAAATCACTTCGGCGCCCGTAGCTTATCGAACAGAGCCATCACAGCAGGGTACTACTGGCCGACCATGCGGACTGATTCATAAAATCACGTGAAGTCGTGCGACAAATGTCAACGTTTCGCACCAGTATCGCACCTCCCCCCAGGTATGTTAAATTCAATTTCGGCCCCATGGCCTTTTATGAAATGGGGGATGGACATTGTAGGTAAGCTCCCGGCTGCACCTGGCGGCATCGTCTACATATTAGTCCTGACAGACTACTTCACCAAATGGGTCGAGGTCGGGGCATATCAACAAATACGCGACATTGAGGTACGCGACTTTGTATGGAAAAATATTATCTGCAGGTTTGGAGTTCCAAGGGAGATAGTGACGGACAACGGATCCCAATTCATTTCGTTCATCTTTAAGAATTTCTACGACAAATACGCAATCAAGCTAAGTTTCTCGACTCCACGGTATCCTCAAGCAAATGGACAAGCGGAGTCGACCAACAAGACAATTGTCAACACGTTGAAGAAACGACTGGAAGTTGAAAAAAGCGAGTGGGCATAAAAACTTCCAGAAATCTTATGGTCGTATAGAACTACCCCACGACAGTCAACAGGGGAGACTCCCTTCTCACTCGTCTATGGTTCAGAAGCAGTCATCCCAATAGAAACCAGACTGTCGACCGCCCGTAGCGAAAATCCAGATGAAGAACAGAACAACTTGGAGCATAGTTTCGAACTCGACCACCTCGACGAACGACGAGATCATGCTGCTCTAAGAATTCAGTCATACCAACAACAAGTCACTCGACACTACAATAAAAAAGTAAGAACCCGAGTCTTCAAACTCCACGACTGGGTACTCCGAAGAGTTTTCCAAAACACAAGGGAAAAAGGCACCGGAAAGTTGGGGCAACATGGGAAGGATCATATCAAATAACAGATGTTGTCGGACGAGGGGCATACAAGCTAAGGGGACTCGACGGTCGAGAGCTGCATAATAGTTGGAACGCCCTACATCTAAAACAGTACCATTTCTAAACTTTATTTTATTTCTTGATTTCATTATTATTATTTTATTCCATCGACTTCTCATTACTAACAAGTCGACCAGAGGAGCAATGATGACAACTTAGTGCAAAACTGAGCTCACAAACACTTTTTATCAACTCACAAAGCTGTCGACTTCGACAAGCAAACTTACTATTTCAAATAGAGTTTTGACGACCACAATACATCGACGTCGAACTCCCAATATCCTCAATTCAACAATCGTATATTAAGAGTGGGGGAATAACACTGGGGGCAAGCGATGACTTAGGCAAATCAAACGCATGTACGCGAAAATCTATGTAAAAAGGTCTTGTCGACCATCAAACGCATGTACGTAAAAATTCTATGTAAAAAGGTCTTGTCGACCATCGAACACATGTACGCGAAAATTCTATGTAAAAAGGTCTTGTCGACCATCGAACACATGTACGCGAAAATTCTATATAAAAAGGTCTTGTCGACCATCGAACGCATGTAGGCGAAAATTCTATGTAAAAAGGTCTTGTTGACCATCGAACGCATGTACGCAAAAATTCTATATAAAAAGGTCTTGTCGACTATCAAACGCATGTAGGCAAAAATTCTATGTAAAAGGTCTTGTCGACTGAAAGACACGCGAAAGCAAATCTTAGTTACAGTCATTGACAATAAAATCTTACTATTGTATATCAACTTATCGACGAAATCATCTTTAAAATTATGTCGACCGACCTACGTATGGGCATGAGTCTACAGGCTTATCTTATACAAATTCAAGATAACAAATTCAAATCTTGTATATAATGTCGATCGACTTACGTTTGGGCATGGGTTTACAGGCTCATTTGGCTCATTTCATGCAAGTTCAAAGCTATCACTGCGCGAGAGTCGTATCAGACCAAAATATAACTCTTAAAAGAAATCATCACGAAAGCAAAGTTAAAAAATAGACAAACGGTCGAAGTCGACCAAAAGATCCATTACATCTACAAAATAAAAAATATATATAGGTCGAGGTCGACCAAATCATCCAAATATTACAAAACAGAAATGAAAATTTTATATGCCATCCTTCGGAGGAGGACCGACGGTAGCAGCAGCTTCATCCTCAACATTATTGAGCATTACATCATCTTCAGGGCTCCTGTCGACATCTTCAGCATCTCTTTCGTCGCCCGCCCCTCCTTGGGATTCCTCAAGTTTCAGACGCTGCATCTCTTCGTAAGTATTAATTTCTTCTTGCATCCCTTGAGGATTCCACTTCGAGTGGGCGCCCGATAGGTATTCCTTGAAAAGCTCTGCCCTAGTTTTACACATGGCTTCCACTACTATCGACAATGCCCTTTCCCTTAAAGCCTCGATAGTTTGCTCCTATTGATCAGCTGTTTCTTTGAGCTTCGCCACCTCAGCCTGGTGTCGATCCCTCTCATTTTTCAGCGCCTCCTCCAAGGCTATTTTTTGTTGCTCCATCACACTCTTCTCAGTGGAGAGCTTAGCATTTTCCGCTTTAAGAGAGTCGCCCACCTTGCGAAGCGCCACACTTTTGTCGTTAACAGCCTTGTACCGACCATGCAGATGTAATGTCGCTTGGTAGGCCTTCACAAAGGAGATATCAAGTCAGCAAAGAATACTACCAATAAAGATAGAATATAAATAGAAATCTTTCTACCTGAAAATTTGAGAGGAGCAACGTGTCGAAGACTTCCTCCGTCTTGACGTTCTTTAGATGCAAGTCGTCGTCAACAAGGGTGAAGTCGTCCGACCTCTTCAAAAATCCTGCAGGATCCTTGAATGACAAGAGCCCAGAAGCGAGAAGCTTCATCGGAGAGTCAGGCTCAAAGTCTGCTCCAACCAACTTATCTTTCGAACTGGTTGCTGCTTTCTTTTGTCGGTCGATAGCAGAAGCCCTCTTTTGCCTCTTTTTCAACGGACTCCTCTTTGGCAACGAATCCAAAATTTGATCGACCACTGCTGAAGCACCTTCGATCGACTTCTTAGCAACCTGTTTCTTATTGGCTTGTGCAGCTGCCCGTTTCTTGGCGACTTCTTCTCTGTAACGCCTCATAGTCTCTGCATTATCAAGAACATTGATCTTTGCGCTCGCCATTGTCGTCACTACGAAACGACGTTCAACATCAGTTAGGGGCGGTAAAAAACTCAAGTTGTACTGAAGAATCTCAAAACTCCTCTTAATCTATATATACGATAAGAAGTCCTTCACGTGAGGATAGGGTGCGCGCGATCTATTTAATGTCGACCACCTCTACAGTCGACTAGGCCTGAAATTACCTTCCGTTAGCAAACTACTAACACTCCTTTAGGCTGCAGGGATTTTTAATAAAATCTTAGTACGCTCAGGTGCAACGGCGCACAACGGTGCTTTGCCTGCCCCCTCTAATTTCTGCAAAGTTAAATAAAGCATTCAAACAAGTTACTCATGTAAACAATACATGTGTAAACGACAATCTACTCGACAGATTTCAAAACTTACCATAACGATTCCAAACCCGTCGATATTGATATTCCTCTTCCCCCATCCTCCATGGGCCATCGACTGGGGGTCCCTTTGCAAATAAGAATGTGTCTTTCCAGAGTCTGTCATTCGACTTAGTGTCGATAATGAGTTCCTTCTTTTTATTTCGCGGCAATAACGAGTAACGACCAGTGTCGACTAAATGCTCCTTCAGGTAATAATTGTGAAGGAGACATCCCAACCCGAATTGGACATTGTGCCTCTCACTTAATACTCCTAGGCCCAACAGTATTCTCCAGGTGTTTGGCATCAACTGACCAGGGGCAAGGTCGTAGTATACTAACATTCGTCAAACGAGCTGAGGGATAGGGAATCTAAAACCTAAACGGAAGGTGTACTCATAGAAACACGTCCATCCTGGTACATCCCAATCAACACGTTCATGTTCCCTTGGCGCACGTAATTCAACGTCGTCAGGAATACCATACATCGTCCGAATGCCAGGTAACATATCCTCTGTAACCAAGCTAACCGGACTGTCGTTCAATATACCTAAAGGACGACCGGATGTCGACGCCTCAGGAACCTCCACATATTCTGGGTGTTCGACAGCCGATGCGATAGCATACACAGCACCCTGCTCTAACATGCCCCTAGCGTTTATAGAGACAGGCGTCGACGGATCCTCAATTGTGACCCGTTTATCAACGTTACGCGTCCTACTATCGACTCCTCTATCATCGTCACTGGGAGTCCAGTTAATATTCAAATCAGAGGTTCTGTGGTCGCTCGACATCGTATCTCCAAAATCTGACAGATGCAAAAAATGCACAAGTCAGATAGAAACTAAACGCTACAATCACAACCTAAGGATTTTCGATCAAAAATCTAGGGTTTACTAACTTTTACTTGAAAGCCAACCTAAAATCCTAAGGTAAGAGTCTACCCATTGTCGAGCATCTTTTCGAATCTAAACAACTACTCATCATAACGACATATACGCAAAAAACAGAAACAGTACTTTGCAAATAAAACCAACTTGATATGGATCAAAACATCAGAGTTTAGCAAAACTAGTGAAGAACATGCATTCTCAGGAAAATAAAAGAAAAACTTCAGGCAAGCATAAAGAATATATATATCTACTTCCCTAACAGATTTACAAGTTCGTTTTATGCACAAAAAAGAAAAAATAAAAACTAGGTGGAAAATTTTACCAACCTAGAAGAGATTAAAGAAAAGATGTGAATAACAGCACCTTAGTTTCAAAGCCTCAACGAAGAAGTTGAAGAAGTTCTCGGTGAAGAGTTGGAGAGATGGAGAGACCGTCCAAGTTCGCGAAAGTGGGTTATCAAAAGATGGAACGCAAAAAATGGAACGGTTTGGGTTTTATAGGTTTAAGTAACCCTACTTGCCACGTGTCGATGCCTCTTCAACTGTCGGTTAACCCAAGCAAGCCACCGGTTAACCTAGGTAAGTTATCCAATTTAAATTTTGAAAAGTTTTCTTGAGAACTGCGCATGAAATTAATGCAGCTGACGTCAACATGGGAAACCCAAACGCCTCCATCACATCGATTTAGCACCCATCACATCGATTTGCCATCAACTGCAGAAGACAATCATCTAACGACAAACGACAAATCATCATTAACGACTTGACGTCATTTCTCCAATAAGGGTTATCAGTTAAAACAATATGCAAATGGATATTGATTCCATTCGACACGAAGTCGGTCGACTATGGTCGACTCAAACAAAAAATCACTAGTAATTCCATTCGACACGGAGTCGGTCGACTATATTCGACTCAAACGAAAAAATCACTAGTGATTCCATTTGATACGGAGCTCTTTAAACAATGGTCGATCCGACGATGGTTGGCTCAACAAAAATCACTCTCTAACTCGATATTCCTCTTTAGATAGTGGGGGACAAACTGTGGTAGCCAAAAATGGCCCAATGGCCCAACATGCCAAGGCCCAATCCCTACAAATCCTACCCAGGCCCATTGTGTTGGGTCGACCCAACACAGGTGCCAGCAAAAGCTACCGTTGAAGATTTGTTCAAAGTTTTCAGTTACAAAATATCAAGTAACTGCCCATTGAAGAGGAAATCTCTCCTAAAATCACGTCCACTATCAAATGCTGATAGTAGACGTTAGAACCAAGGCACCTAGTATAAATAGGGAAGGCACCTTCACAGGAAGTCTCTCTGAAATCTCTCAACAAAAGCCTATAATTAGCGTATTGAAACTCTGATTCCACCACATTCCGGCCAACGAAATTCACTCTCAGTCATCTGACTGCATTGCTCAGCCCAAGCACGTCTAAGGCTATCATCAAACCCCCACCTCTCTCTTTTTTCTTCGTTATATTTCTATTTAAAGTTCTTTTGCAGGTTCAGCGAAGTTCAGACGACCATATATAGACGACAGTCGACATCAACCAACCAACTTCTAGCATAGTTGCTTTGGGCCTGATACTACCCGACCCATTTGACGTACCAAGTCGTTCGACCATCTACAATAATCTCTCTCTCTCTCTCTCTCTATAGTCGATGCCAATTAACTATTTTGATAGGTTTGGTAGGATGTGATGATAATGCATGTTCAAAATTTGCAACTTTAAAAAAAAAAAATTTTAAAAAAAAAAAAAAAAACAGAAATTATATTTTTATAATTTGATAAATAAAATATAAAAAAACAATTATGTGGTATCACCCTGATTCTTATAATTTAAATAAATGAATTATAATG
Organism: Acer saccharum; assembly: GCA_030490815.1. Taxonomy (NCBI): domain Eukaryota; kingdom Viridiplantae; phylum Streptophyta; class Magnoliopsida; order Sapindales; family Sapindaceae; genus Acer; species Acer saccharum. The sequence continues at coordinate 22,986,740 of CM059872.1, read as the reverse complement.
ATATTATATCATTTGAACACCAAATTTAAAAAAATAATATTACTTTAAAAAAAAAAGGATTTTTATTCTATTCAAAATTTCTTACCTTACATTAATTACCTCCAATTATGATGATACTAACTACAAATACCTTAATTAGTTCGGCCACAGCACCGACAATTTTGAAAAGCTTAACACCGCTTCTCGAAGAAATAGATATGTGTGTGTTGTTTAACAAACCACGTATATGAATAGCAGAATAGGTTTTGGTGTGCTACTGTGCTAATCATAAAAATGAGCATTAAAAATTATGTTGTTCGATTTAATTACAAATTGTTTACAACTTAGTTTGCACCATTTAAAGAAACATTCACTGGTTGGTGACTATTTTTTGTGTTCAGATCAGAACCTACATGTAGGTCAAATAAAAGTTCACAATTTAGGTCTCATTGCACTAAGCTCACATGACTTCAATGCATCGGTTACCCATATATGTTGATTGGTGTACCCGACTAATGTTGAAATTTGACATTGTTGATAAGCCAACTTTTCAGTGATGATGGGGTGCCCTACTCAACAAATGCAGTTAAAAGTTTCTCTCACAACAATGAACTCTTATTATCCAAGTAAATCAACCCTTTAAATATATTTAACAGCTGAAATACTGAAATATGATCCTCTGCTAATCTGATCTTTTTCCTAACCTCACATAATCTTATAATACATAAGCATTGCAATGAAAAGCATTGCAAGGAATGTATACATGGTTAAGATGTGATTGGTTTCCACAACCAATCACATATTTTAAAAAGATTAGGGAAAAGATCAGATCAGCCGTAGAGGATCCAAATCCAGAATCCAAATGATATTATAAAAATAAAGTAAAAAATATTAACATTATCTCTAGTTGTGTTATCGGAAATTCCTATCTAGTATGGCATGGTATTAGCAATTAGCATGTCATAATGTAAAAACCAAAAATAATTATAATTTGCCGCATGACACTTTTCGTGCAGAATCATAAAAACTGAATCTCTCACCGTCTAGAATTATTCATTGTCTTTCTCTACTGATATCCAAAATTGTTTGTGACTTGTTCAGTACAAAAGCCAAAAACGTTATTATAGATCAGTGAAACCATATATCCAATTTTAAAATACGGATCCCATAAAACAAAAAGGAATTGCAATATCCAATAGATCAGTGAAACCATATATCAACTTTTGAAGTTTTTGTAGTATCGAAGCCTACAAGTCTACAACATCAATTTATTTATTAACACTTCAATAGAAAAGTACCAGAGTCCAAAACATAAAGTACTTTCTTCCATTTTCCCAAAGCATAAAATACTTTACAATCTTTTCACATACACTCAACTAACATACCATATATTACCAAGGAATTATGTGTATTAAGGCGCAAATTACATCACATTCATGCTAAGGGTGATAGGCTATGTAGCATGGATACGGATACGGCACGATACGAACGGTAAATCTTCAAAAACTAGGATACGGATACGGCAAGATACATCAATTAAAATAATATATATTTATATTTAAAAAATAATAATAATATATGAAAACATATTTAATAATTCATTCAAAATAAAAACATATTAATAATCTAAATAAAACATGTCACATAACTATATAAATCATAACAATGTAACATATTACAGGATCCAAATAAAATATGTCACATAAGTTGAACATATTATAAAATCCAAATAAAACATACGTCACATAAGTCATAACATATTACAAAATCCAAATAATACATAAAAAAATATTCACAAAACATATTTTAAATTCCTAATTAACTTTATTATCATCATTCATATTGTTAAAGGATATAAATAATTCGAATTCTGATTCATCAAGAGAAAGGTTTGAAATCTCAAGTATCTCGGTATTCTCCATGCCAATGGAATCAAAACTAAAATTTCCTTACAATTTCATTTTGACTCCTAAAATTTTGAAATTATAATTTGACCAAGTTTTATACTAAAATAATTATAATACTGCCCTAAACGTATCCTCCAAGTATCCCCTAAGTATCCTCCAAGTATCCTCTAGTCAAATTTATGAAAAAGTCAATTGATACGCCAATTGGCGTATCGGATACGTATCTTGGAGTATCCGGAAAGTATCTAAACTGGATACGAGTTCGATATGAGTTATCTCCACCAAATAGAATATCCGTGTTTCCTAGGTGATAGGCCGGTGTAATAAGATACAAATTTGATTAACATTATCCAATATCTAAAAAATATAAATATTTTTCTCATAATATTTTTTCTTAATAATATGTCCAAAAACAAAAAACAAAAAAGGCGTTTCTTAATAAGTATTTTAGAATAAGTCAACATAATTTATTATATTCAAATAGCTCCAGTTCAAAACTTCATACCACAGTCCACAAAGAAGATCTCACAAACACGTACATATATTAATAGTTTAAAAACAACAACAAAAGAAAAGAAAAGAAAAAAGTAAAAAACACAAACACATATAACAAAAGCCCTAAAACAACATTATAACTCAATTTTAAGTTCTTGCACCAATGACCAAACCCTAACCCACAAAGAGTTGAAACTTAAACAACATTTCTTGGAACAGCGATAGCACAGAGAGGGTTCTTCATTTCACAAGACAACTTAAGCAACTCACTTAGGTCAACCGGGTTAGCCACCATGTCTTGAACCCAATCAAAACGGTGAACCAACTTAGCCACCCAAAGGCTCACCGTCACGAGCCCCAGGTTCTTTCCCGGACAAACTCTACGTCCAGCCCCAAACGGCGCAAGCCGCAGATCACGACCCTTCACGTCCACATCAACACCCCCTTCACTCTTTAAGAACCTCTCTGGCTTAAACAACAAGGGCTCTTCCCATATGTTCGGGTCATGAGTTATGGCCCACATGTTGACCATTGTAGTCGTGTTAGCAGGGACCACCATGTCATTGCTAAGGTGGACATCTGATGTGGACAGCCGGGCCCAAGATAGAAGGGGTCCAGGTGGATGAACACGTAAGGTTTCCTTGATCACTGCTTGAAGGTAGGGTAACTTAGCCACGTCAGCATCGGTGACTGTCTTGTTACCTACAATTAGGTCTAGCTCACGGTGCAGCTTGGCTTGCACGTGAGGATTCAAAACCAGCTCAGCCATCACCCACTCGGTTAATATTGCTGTTGTATCAGTGCCACGAAATATCATTTCCTGCACAAAACAATTTTATAATCAATTTTTTGTCAAAAAAATGTATATATAATCAATTTGGAACCATTTTTAATACTATTGAATAATTCAGGATTTTAGAAGAAGCCGATTCAAACCCACAACTTAAAGTTAGATGTGAGGGAAAACCAATCTCATCTTCTCTAAATAAATAAGCTTTTGAAATGATTGATTTTTTTTGACAAAAAGTAAGAATAAATAATTATACACTAGAGTCAACTAGATACGTACCCACAAAACAGCTATCATATCTTCCTCATCGAGCTTCTCATCACCATCCAAAGATAGCAAAACATCGACGAAATCAGAATCATCAGAGAGTTTTTTGTGACCTTTAATAACTTGGTGTTCTTGGATGATACGTTTCACTAGTTTTCTGATACGAGGAACCAGAACGGAGCAACGTTCCTTTATACGAAAAGGATCGTAAAAGAATCTGAGCCATGGAAGATGATCAGACCAGTTAAAAGCACCCAAGATTTCAAACCCTTCTCTGACCATCTCATTCAACTCTCTAAGTTCCATTGAATTATCATATCTCTTGCCAAACACTGTCCCCATAATGTTGTTAAGAGCTGCTGCTTGTAGATGTTTGCGTAGAATCACAGCTCCGTTAAGAGACTGTTCAGTCGATATAGTTTCCAACATGGTATCAGAGTCGAGCAGACGTCCAGCTTCATGAGCTGCGATACGCTTAGGCGAGAAGAGATGTGTGGATGCGATTCTTCTCAATAGCCGCCAGTAAGAGCCGTTGGGGGCGAATCCGATGGCACGGCTAAACATGAGGCTCTTAGCCGATTGTTTGATCGGACGGTCAGCGAAATGAGAAGAGCTTAAGATTTCACGGGCAATAACAGGGTCTGAGGTGACCACAACGGGTGTGGAGCCGATGCTTAAAGCCATGAGCTGTTTAGCAGCTTGGCTATAACCAGAAACCATGCAAGCTAGAGTACGGTGAGCCAAGCCGTGGCTCAAGCTGAATAAGCTTCCGAAGAAGGGGAGGCCTCTGGGTCCGGGGATGGGGACCCGACCCATCTGGGTTCTACCGTTCTTCCAGGCTAGGCCACCGGTGGAGAAAGTCCAAGTTAACAAGGCAATGAAGAGTGTGATAAAAAGGCAAGTAGTGAACAAGTTTTGGGTATGTAAAATAGCTGGGAGTGCAAAAACCCACCAGCTTGGTTCCACAGAAATTGAAGTTAAAGCCATATTGCAATAGATTGTGATAAGACTACTATAAGAGAGTGAAGGAGGGTGGTTTCGTTTAAATAGGAGTCCATGTGTGGAGTGGTAGGGATATAGTAAAAGATATTATGAATAAAAAATAAAATTATAGTTAAAGTTTACGTCAAAACAGGGATATAAATTTACGTGGAGAGAGAAAGATCTTTAGGGCGGTCAAAGTATATATTTTGAGCAGAATGATGTAACTCCCCCTGAGGCCCTGACAACTTTTCGAGAAGAGTTTCGGTGTGACTTGTGTATTATATAAGAGCATCCACAATGGTGGTACTATTCAAGACCCAAATGAAGAAGACCCACTTTGGATCCACTTTTAGTTCCACAATGGTGTCAATTAAGACCCAAAATATGAGACCCAAATGTGGGGCCCACCCAAGTAGACCTAAATTGGGTTCCACATTTGAAACTTAATTTGGGTCTTGTCTAATGATTGAGTTGGGTTCCCAACACTTCCCAATCATTGGGTTGGGCCCCTAAATATATATATATATATATATTTATTTATTTATTTATATAATTTAAATTAAAATATATAACTATTAATTTTAATAATTATATATAATGAAAAAATATAAATAAATTTAATATATATATATATATTTCAATTATTTAAATTTAAATATATTATTATTAACTTCAATAATTATATATATAATGAAAAAAAATAGAAATAAATTTAATTTCAATTATAAATTTTAGTTCAATGAAATTAAAATAATTTAAATGAAAACATTAATTTTTTGAAGGTTTGGAATCGGAACCAAACCTTTAAAATCGGAATCGAAACCGAACCTTCAAAACCGGAACCAAAACCGGAACCAAAACCGGTTTTGAAGGTTCGGTTTCGAAGGTTCGGTTTCAAAACCGGTCTGGAACTGAAACCAAACCGAAACCGAGACCGAACCCGAACCATCGGAACCGAAACCGAACCGGAACCCAACCGAACTAAAACCGGTGCCATGTCTAATCTTATACAATATTTTATTTTAAATATTTATTTTTATTGTTGATGTAATTCGGTTGTGAAAAAATTATTTTAAATTAATCATAATTTGTTAAATAATTATTAAATATATATATAATATTTTAAAGAAGAGTAATGATTGTTTGGAAAAAAGTTAAAAAAGTGGATCTACTTTTAGTTTTTCAATTGAACACCATTGTGGGAAAATGAGACCCAAATAAATGAGACCCAAATGAGAAGACCCATTTTTTACTATTCAAGAGCCATTTTTGGTGATGTGGCAATAAATGGGTCTTGAATAGTGCCACCACCATTGTGGATGCTCTAAGGGGGCGTTTGGATCCGATTTACAAAACTGTTCTCTTGTTTTTAAAAAATAAAAAACAATTTTAAAGTTGTTTGGTCAAACATTTTTTATAATGTGTTTTTAAAAAACAAAAAACAACTTTTCAAGGTAACAAAGTCGTAACTCAGTCGGTAAATAGACGAGTTTAGGGTTTAGATAAATAACTCCCAAATTAGCAGCTTTTAAAAAAATATCCGATCCGAATTAATAGATATTGTAAAAAAATAAAAAACAACTTTTCAAAAGTTATAAATAAAAAGTTGAAGTTTTTTGTTCTTTTCAAAACAAATCATGATTTTTTAATCCAAATAATTATTTTACTAATTTCAAAAACAACACCAAACAGTAATGTGTTTTTAAAAACAAAAAACAACTTTTCAAAAGTTATAAAATAAAAAATTGAAGTTTTCATTCTTTTCAAAACAAATCATAATTTTTTCCTACAAATAATTATTTTACCCATTTTAAAAACAACACCAAACACATTTATATCGTTTCCATTTGTGAAAACTACTTTTAAAAAATGTTGCCAAACACATTTACGTTTTTAAAATATCAATGATTTTCATTTTTAAAAATAGTTTTCAAAACCACAATTTTAAAAATGATATCAAACGCACCATTAAGATTTTCATGTTATTTTATAGGGTAAAATACATTACACGCATACTTTTGGCATATTTAGTCTCTCAGAGATTAAGATTTAACACGCCAATTAAACACACCAGTTTCCATCAATTAAAACATAAACAATTCAAATATTAAACACACCAGATGCCCTCATCTTCAACCTTAGTTCTTGGCATCTACTGCAAATGAAGCTCCAATCCTAGTTCATGTCGTTTAATCCAATTAAATTAAGGTTTCGAATACATACCTCGAGAAGAAGGACTCACACCAACTCGATTCATCAGTACAAATCCATGAACAAACAAACTCCACTTGAAATCTCCACTACAAATCCATGAACAAAACAACCTCACCAAATCCAAAGCTAAATCTCCACTAGAAATCTTACCACACATAACGAAACCAACACTAGAATCAAAATAAGATAATGGCGTGAGAGAGTCCGCTAGGGTTTCATTTCAGTCAATGTATGTTGTGGTGTAAGAAAAAAAAGAGAGAGATCTGTTGTGGCATGAGAAAAAAAAAAAAAAAGAGAAGAAAGAGAAGAGAGAGAAGTGAACTAGTTTTTCAAATAGAGAAAGAAAATAGGAAAAACAAGGGTAATTTTGTCTTTTTAGTGAATTGTTTGCTAAGAACAATAAAATCGCTAACTCATGCTAAAAATAGAAAAGCCATTAATTATATGGCTAAAAGGGCTAATTCCTCTATTATATATATATATATATATAGAGAGAGAGAGAGAGAGAGAGAGAGAGATATTCAAATCAGTGCACATTAATATAAATATATGAGGACATTGAATGTGAGCCACTCATTTCCCATGATTTGACTTAGTGTTGTATGAACTTGTCAAAACTTCTTCATAATGAGTGGCTCACATTCAATGTCCTTATATATTTATATCAATGTGCAATGATGTAAACAAGACCGTGTATATATATATATATATATACACAGATTTTTATTGTCGGTTCATCCTGATATAAAATATATCAGGACGAAGAATGTGTACCATTAGATTTACATACTTTAACTCAAAATGTATGCACTTGTCAATACTTCTCCATAATCTATGGTCCACATTCTTCGTCCTGATATATTTTATATCATTACAAACTGATAGTAGAAAAACTATATATATATATATACGATCCCGTTCACATCAGTACATACTGATGTAACTACATCAGTACCAATGCATGTGGACAACTGATTATGGAGAAGTTTTGACAAGTGCATACACTTTGAGTCAAAGTATATAAATCTAATGGTCCACATCCAACGCATTGATGAAGTTGTATCAATGCACATTGACTTGAACATTTATGTATATATATATGTATATATATATACATATATATATATATATATATATATATATATATATATACGGTCCCATTCACATCAGTGCGCGTTGATGTAGTTACATCAGTATCAATGTATGTGGATCACTGATTATGGAGAAGTTTTGACAAGTGCATACACTTTGAGTCAAAGTATGTAAATTTAATGGTCAACATCCAATGCATTGATGAAATTATATCAATGCACACTAACTTGAACATTTATATATATATAGGTGTGTTCATTCAAACCCGAGAAATTTACCGGTGAAATAAGGGTTTTTTTTTATTACGATGGACAATGGTGTGAGAATATGTGTAATTAATTATGTGATATGAGTGAGAGGTTTATGGTATTCATAATGTTGGTAACTCAAACTAAAAATATTTGTCAAACTAAATGAATACCCTTCACTAAAACATATAGGACAGTATGTAGAATTGTCGAGGAGGAAATTCAATGGGTGTAATATATCATTGCATCTCTAAGTTTATTCCATAAAAGTGCTTCTGCCGTAAATTTACATTCAAAATCTCAATTCTTTAATGTGCGTCATAAGAGCATCTTCAATGGAGAGCACCAAATTTTACACCAAATTGGTGTAAAAAGAGCATTTTTTAAAAATATTCTTACATCAAATTTTTTCCTACTCCAATGGTTCAATTCACACCAAATTTTAAACACAAAGAGTATCTTTAAAAAATATTACTCCAATAAATCTTTAATTTATTATAAAAGTTTAATATTAGTTAAATGTCTAATTAATAAGTAAATTAAATAAATTAAATATATAGATTAATATTGGTGTTATTTTAAATATTTCAACAAGATCTTTCAAAATGTGTATTTTTTTGGAATAAATATTGTTGTAATTAAATCTAAGACGGTTAAATTAGAAATTTCATAAAATATAAAGTAATGATATGACTAATAAAAAAATAATTAAAAGAAAAAATATATTAGGTGTATGAACAATACACTATTCTCTATCATCAATATTTTATCCTTAAAAATTGTAATTTGATGTTACGTTAGAGCTCATCTTTAAACCAAGTTGGTGTTTTTACACCAAATTGGTGTTCCATTGGAGATTACACAAATCAAGAAAATTTAGTGCACTAAAAATATAGGTGTTTTAATATAGTTTTAGAGAGCAGACAATAAACTGTATTTATAGGTGTATTGTATACATGCGTAGACTACGTAGTAGTATCTTAGACTGGCTGGTGTATGATTTAAGCATGGTCATGACTCATGACCCATCCAGTACTGAATTAAAATTCTTTATCTGGTTTGATGATCGATCTTCGTCAATCAATTTACTTTACAAGCATGCGTATATAATAGATGAGAGCAGACCCCTAAAACGACCTGCAAAAACTTGGTAGGGGGCTAGTGCGTAGTACAACGAAAGTTATATACATATATCCAGTGAAGTAGCATATCTAGTTGGCTATCTGCCTGTGTACATTATATTTAAATCCAATGTACCAAAACTCTCACCGACACGTAATAGCTAGCTGACTTTTGTATTTGAATCTTCTGATTACTTCTGCGAAAAACCATGCAGAGACCCAATGCAATGCAGCGGCCTATATAGTGGGCATTGTGCACATACATTCTGGTTACGAATCCCAAAATAGAGTATTTGTGCTCGTGCCCATAATTGTCGGATCGGAGGCCCACAATTCAAGGCCAGTAGGGCTGCTCAGCAGTGCGTGTGTTATGGCAGGAAACTAGTGTGGTGTGGTGGTGGCGTGTTCTGTTGGATTAACTAGGGTTTTTAGAGGTCCTTTTTATCAGTACTGGTACATTCTTTAAAGAACAAGACTCCTATCTCTCACACACACACGCCAAAAGATTTTGAGATTTGATATTTGAGATTCTCACGTTCACCGGGTTATAAACTCACGTGCACACCATGTTTTGTTGCGTGATTGTCAAGTCAATCGCAAAAGCTAAAAGCTGCTTTGATTTTCTCACCTACGTACCTTTTTTTCACTCAATAATCAACCTACTCATGACTCGAAACCAAAGTCTTCTCACTGCTGTGCCCATGCGGCCATGCCTATTCACTGGTACTTGGCTACCGACGGATCGTTGTTTGTGATGAAAATTGTCTACATCTGCCCACGTGTTAAAGCCCTGAAAATCGAATTTTATTTTTCTTTTTTTCTGGGTTTTTTTTTTTTTTTTTGAGAAGTCTTTTTTCTGGGTTTGTTACTGCTTGTATTAATTGTTAAGGCATTGGTGATCAACTATAAACAGAGATTCAGTTTGTACCATTGCATATTAAATGTTTTATACCATTGAAGATATGTTACACTACATATATGAAGTTAAGAGCCATGCATTTTAACAGTGATTCATAAATTTAATAGCACCCTTTAAAGAGTGAGTTTTAAAACTATCACTAACTTAATAGTTTAAGTTTTAGAGTAATGTTACTTTGTACAAATTTAGTGTTAAAATCTGGTGTCCAAATGATGTGGCATCACTCTGATCCATTCATTTAGATTGTATTATATTTGCTTGATTTAAATGAATAGATCAGAGTGATGCCACATCATTTGGACACCATATTTGGACACTAAATTTAAGCAAAATAGCATTACTTTAAGTTTTAATAGCATATAAAGTGTGGATTCGGCAAAAATACCCTTAAAACACACTTACAAAAATAAGTCTTGCTCTTTTTTGTGTTTCCAAGACTTATTTTTGTGTTTCCGAGACTTATTTTGGTTCTTTTGAGATTTATTTTCTAATTTTCGAGACTTTTCAGGTAGTTTTTGAGATTTTTTAGATAGTTTCCGAGACTTATTATGTATATTTGTAATTTTAGAGATTTATTGGGTAAAAATGAAATTTTCCAAAAACAAAATTTGGGTCATCTTCTTTGTAAAGACCTCCAATAATATCTATTGATGGAGGACCTCCATTGTTCCTCCATTAATGGAGGTTTTGAAAGAAAAAAAAAAAAAAAAAAAAACCTAAAAATGGCGGGTATTTTAGTCTATTTGTGTCATTTAAACTTAATTTATTAAACTAGTGATATTCTCAAAATTCAACACAAAAGGAATGATATTTCCCACTATTTCCACTTTTTAATAGAACACATTTGATTCCAATACTCATATACTTTGTAAGAGTGCTCCCTCTCATCTTGCTGTTATGCATATGTGATATGTATTTAGTATTGATACATAAAGTTTAATGTTACATATGTGAAGTTAAACACTATATGATCCAAGTTAAATGTTACATTTGTGATTTGTATAAAATGTAGATGTATCTCAAGATTGGTACCATAATTCTTCTTCTTATTTTTCCAGCCACCATGGCAAATTGCCAAATTCCATCATTTATTGGTACATGTAACTAGAAATATCAAAAGATATTTGCAACTTAAACCAACTCATTGTGCTCGTGTGTCTATTGCTGTTGAGTCCCAATCGTTTGCAAACATGGTTTTCATGTTTCTACCCTGGAATTGGTTTCCAGGTGTTGTAAGCTTTGGCTTCTTTCCATCAAAAAAAAAAATACTCATTGTGAAAAAAAATACTTTTAAAAGTCATTGTGAACAGCAATTTACAATAAAGTTTTGCTTGCAAGTTGCTGCAGCTGCCTAGATGGATGTGCACATATATATAAGGGTTTTTAGTTTCTTCAAATTAGAAGTAGAGAGAAAAGGAGGTTCATCCCTAGGAGAATGTTATTTCTAGCCTGCCATACAATCCCCGATCTAGTTTCACTGTTTGTATACTATTATTGTAACAAGATGTAATCCAAACTCAATCAAATATATTACCTAATTTATTATTGCTTAGGGATTTGTTGTGCTATTTTGATTATAAAATTAAAAAAGGATATCAGTTATATTATCACACAATAAAGTTAAATGACATAGATTTAATGTTGAATTTCTATAGATATTGTATTTTATTTATAAAGATTAGTGTTCATGGATCTGGATCTTTACTGAGCTAATCTTTTTTCTAATCTAAAACACTTAAAGATTATATATATATATATATATATATACAATTTTTCTATTATCAGTTCGAACTGACAAAAGATATATCAGTTCCTTGTATGTGGGTCATTGGATTTAAATACTTTGACTTAGCTGTATGCACTTGTCAAATCATCTTTTAAATCCAAAGGCCCACATGCAAGGAACTGATATATTTTATATCAATTCGAACTAATAATAAAAAGACTATATATATATATATATAAAGATAATGAAAGTGAAATAAATAAAATAAATAAATCTTGACCATCGATTACATATGTTGTAGAGAATAATATTCTTCTTATTATTTCTCATAGAATACTTGAAGTATATATACATGACTAACAGTTGGTATCCTAGTGCATGACTAACAGTTGTGTTAACCGAAAATTATCACCGGGGTGATTTTTCCAATTAACAATTGAATATGACTAAGATTAAGGTAGATCTCAGTCAGCAGGATATCAAGTAGTTCGATACCCTTAGCTTCCTAATAAAATCTGTAAAAAGCAACGATACTGGTGGACAAAAATTAATGTAATAAAATGATCACACGTAACACTTTTTTATTGATAATGCAAACATGATAGGAATACAACAGAGATTTTAGATAGCTATGGTGATGGGATAAAAACACTCAATTGGCTATGGCGATGGAACTCTCGTGCATATCGATAAGTGGAAAAAATCTCTAGTAGGGTTAAGCACTCACGTTGCCATCCCTTTTCTCTATGATAATATGATGTATATATACGTATCAATACTTGCCCAGCACTTCTCTGAATTCGGTCTTGTGACCTAGAGTTTTTGGGGGCATTCCGTGGCGATTGGCGAGAAGATCGTTTCTTCCCTTCCAGGAATCGAGAGATCTCTTATTTTACGGAATTCTAATAGAGTTGACTTGTATTTCAAATAGGACTCTTAGTGGCGGGAATGAGCATAACTCTTTATTTTTCTTGAACGGCGGCGTTTAACTGTCGCTTTAAGCTGTCTTTTGAGCGTGCTTAGACTTACCTTTACGATCTGTTCTTCTCGGTGCTTTAATTAATCTGGCCAGCCAGTTTTTAGGGATGAATCGAAGTATCGGGACATCGGCTGATGCTGTAGCACGGTGTCAAAATGAATAAGTATCGGGATACTTGGTCTATGTGGTAGCGGGGTACTTGGTCTGCGTGGAAGCAGGATACCTGGACTGGGTGGTAGCGGGATACTTGGTCTATGTGGTAGCGGGGGTACTTCAGGACCCTGTTTTCTATGTTGTTTGCTACTTGGGAATCCCGACGCCCTTGATTTCAGTCTGGATAGTTCGGAGGTATGCCTAAGTACTTTGGTTTGGACTCTTTATAAGAAGTAGCTAGATTCTGCCTTGGTAGCTCTTTCAATCTTGAATCTGGATGGAAAATTCTTTTTTGACCCTCCGTCAATTTTGGCGGTTAACAAGTTGGTATCCTAGTGCAAGACTAACAACTAATAGTTTGATGGTAATATCAACTCTAACTACTGGATAGATAATTATAGATAATTACATGATTAAATATATACAATATATAATCAGATAACCATGAATCCGGATTAGTATCAATACGCCCCTACAAGATGGTGGACATGTCAGAGACACCAATCTTGGACCATAGTAGAGTGAACCTTGTCCTGGACAACGGTTTAGTAAGCGAGTCGACCAGCTAGTCTGAAGAAGAGACATGTGACACTCAAAGTTGACCTCGTTGAACTCTTTCATGAAAAAAGTGAAAATCAATAGCTATATGCTTCATTCTAGTGTGAAATACTGGATTAGAGCATAGATATGTGGCACCAACATTGTCATAGTAGATTGTCGGTGGATGAGCCTCGACAATTGATAGTTCACGTAGGAGATTGGAGAGCCAGATGACTTCGGCAGCAACAAGAGAAACGACTTTGTATTCTGCCTCTGTTGATGGTCGAGCGACCAACCGTTATTTGCAAGAGCACTATGAAATTGCATTCGTTCCAAGGAAGATGACATAGGCACTAGTATAGGTGTGGTCATCCTGGTTCCCTGCCTAATCCGTATCAAAAAATCCATACAGTGAAGCCGGAGAGTCACGACGAAAGAGCAGGCCATAACCAAGGGCTCCACATAGGTAACGGAGAAGGCGTTTAGCAAGGGCCTAGTGGCCAGTTGTTGGGCTATGCATAAACTAAGCCAGCTTGTTCACTGCAAACGCAATGTCAGGTCGAGTAAATGACAGATATTGTAGAGCTCCAATTACCTGACGAAATTTAGTGGCGTCGTCGTCAAGAAGTTTCAAAGAGTGGTTCATTGGAAGCGGAGTTGAAACCGGTTTGGCATCAAGCATTTTGGTGCGAACCAATATATCAGTTACATATTTATGTTGAGATAGAAACATGCCATGTGAAGAGGGAAGAACCTCAACCCCAAGGAAATATGATAGCGAGCCTAGGTCTTTGATTGAGAATCGTTGAGCAAGTGTACCCATTAACTTTTCCACTAGAGCCCCGTTACTTTCAGTGATGATTATGTCATCAACATATACCAACAAAAACATAACACAACCATTATCATTAAAGATGAATAGAGATGAGTCAGATTTAGAGTTGACAAACCCGGTTTGGAGGAGATATTGACGAAGCTCATTGTACCACGCCCGATGAGCCTGTTTGAGGCAATAGATGGCTTTCCTTATGCGACATATGTGTGCTGGATAGGTGCGGTCTATGAATCCTGATGATTGTGCCATAAAGAAATCTTCAGACAAATGCCCTTGAAGAAAGGCATTATTCAACTCTAGTTGACGAAGTGACCAACCACGAGAAACGACAACACTTAGTACAACCCGGATTATGGTGGATTTAACCACTAGACTGAAGGTCTCAGTGTAGTCAAGACTCGATAGTTGATGAAATCCCTTGGCCACTAAGCAAGCCTTGTATCGAGAGATGGAGCCATCCGGTGACTTTTTAATGCGAAACACCCACTTGCACCTTATAATATTGTGAGCCGAGTGAGAAGAAACCAAATCCCATGTGTCATTTTGAATGAGTGCATTGAATTCATCCGACATCGCTCTTCTCCATTCAGGAACCTTTAAAGCTTGAGAGGCATAAGTTGGCTCAATTTGTGAGGGTGATGACAATACACTGGTGAGGGATAGTTTTGTGATTGGTTTGTGAATGTTGTACTTTGACCTTGTGATCATGTGGTGGTTGGTGTGGGAAACGGGAGCACTGCTTGGTTTGGGTTGTACACTGCTAAGGTGGTGCGGATGGTTTGAGGGTGAGCTGAAATGTGTTACGGGTGAGCTGGTTTAGGCTACGAGTGGACTGGTGTGGATTGTGGGTGAGCTTATGATGGTTACAGGAGAGCTGGTTAGAGATAGGGTTGTTGCTGGTTCAAGAAGGAACTGAGCGAACCTATTACGGGTGGTTGACGGAACAATTATGGGTGGCGGTTGTGTTGTGTTGGGTCGAGAAGGGACGGGTGCCACAACTCAAGCTCTGGAGCTGGGTGTTGCCGCTAAATGGGAGATCCCATGCAAGAAAAAATTCGGTGATGTATGTGCATGTGTATAGAGAACCGGGACTGATAGTGAGAGTTGGGGTAATCAGGATGTGTGTGTGTCGGTGTTGGGATGAGGACTTGACAGTGGAGACTTATGTAGGGAAATACTGACTCAATGAACGTAACATGTTGGGAGATAAAAATATGATCGTTTTCTAAGTATAAGCAATGATATGCACATTGCGACAGGGAATACCTAATAAAGAGACATGCTCTAGACCGAGGCTCTAATTTGTGAGAGTTGTATGGTCTAATTCATGCGTAACACAGACACCCAAACACACGTAATTTTTCATATGAGGGATGCATAGAAAATATTTTTTCAAAAGGTGTCAACATGTTGAGCATCGGTGCAGGCATCCTATTTATCAAGTATACGGTCGTGGTGAAAGCATATGACCAGAAAGTGAGTGGCATTGATGCGTGAGTGAGAAGTGACAGACCCATTTCTACAATGTGACGATGATGTCGTTCAAAGACTCCATTGTGTTTAGGTGTGTGTGGTGGTATGGTGAAGTGTGATATGTCGTGACTGGCAAGTGTTTGTTTTAAAGCAATAAATTCACCACCATTGTCGCTGTAAAAAGAAACAATGGAAAGGCCAAAAAAAATTTTCAACCTACATTTTGAAACGTTTGAACACATCATAGACATCAGATTTATTTTTCAAGGGATAAAGCCATATATATTTTGTAAAATGGTCAACAAAAATCACATAATATTTATAGGCATCTTTGGAAATAACTAGAGAGCTCTAAACATCTAAATAAATTACCTCAAGCGGTTTTGAACTATAGATAGTTGAAACTGAAAAAGGTAGTTTCTAAGTTTTATTACATTTGCAGGCATCATATGGGACACTGGACTTATTAGACACCAAAATAGACAATGCTTGGGAAGAAACTAACTAACTTATTATTTTGGACGAATGATGACCTAAATGGTGATGCCAATCAGGGAGGGTAGCTTTGACACATGAGAAGGCAATGATGGGTAGAAATTCTTACTGAGCATGAGACGGTCATTCGTAGACACCATTCCTAGTCCATCCTTGCAAGAGCTACACCCCCGTACGGAGATCCTTCACAGTAAATAACAAATGTGAGAATTCAATTGGGACTTGATTAACAGTGCAAAACTATGATACAAAGATTAGGTTTTGTTTCATATTTGGAACACATAAGACATTAGATAATAAAAAAGATGAAGTCTTAGAGGATAAATGAGGAGAACCAGTGTGTGTGATGTTTAAACCTGAACCATCACCAATCATAATGTCATCGGAGCCACCATATAGGGAATGTAGTGACAGATTATTGAGGTCGGTGGTGACATGATGTGAGGCACCTGAATCAAGTAACCATTCAGGAGATGGAGCAAATTTTGGAGCAGCATAGTTTGCACAAGGATGCCATTGTCTGTAGATTGATTTGGTGGAGCCCGAGGTTGTACTAGACCCAGTGTGAACATTGAGCATTGCTTTGTTGTGTGACCCTATTCACCACATAGTTGGCAAAATCCACAATATTGTCACGGTTTATTTGAATTATTCAGAGATGACTTGTTGAAGCCTACAGTAGAGTTGATGTTGCTGTTGTGGTAGATGTTGGATTGGTTGCTGGAATTTCTATTGCCGTTGTATTTTCACGACATGTTGGTGCCGGATTGGTCGTGATGGCTGTTGTGGTGTTACAACTTGTTGGAGCTACCAAATTGGCTGCCGGACGATGGTCTTGCTATGTAGTTCGTGGTGATGGGCAGCCTTTGGCTCTTAGCAGCTTCTTGCTTTAGTACTGCTTCAAAGTTGATGAGTTTCTCATGGAATGATCGAACCAATTATGGTATGATTTTGTCCCTCATTTCCTCTTCTTTATGCTTGATTCTCGAGCATTTCCCCGTGTTTTAACGTCGACAATCAAGTGTTTTATGATTATTCGTGCCACAAGGGCATTTGTGAAGAAGAAGAAGAGTTGGTGCAAAAATATGCACAAAGTGGAGAAACAGGGCATTATCGCCCCTTGAAGGTGTTGCCTTGGCACACGGTGACAGAGAGATTAAATCCTGAAAATCAATCAGGTATAGCATCGCCACGAGATGTCGTTCCGAGAACACAGGATGACATAGAAGAACAAATGGTGTCGCCCCGAGAATAAAGGGCGACAGAGAGGTTGATTCCAAAAAAATCAATCAGGTATTATGTCGTCCTTTTATGTCATCATAGGGTCAAATAGCGACCACTATCAGACTGCTCATTATCCCTATTTACACCACTATGAAAAAGATGAGAATGGCTACAACAATTGAATCTCAGAATGCGTAATCATCTGCCGCCATGATGTCGCCATGGCGACAATAAGGGCGACACCCTACCACATCAGCTTTTCAAGCGGTTATCAGTACAGATCTGAAGCCACTATAAATATTCTTCTTCTCTGAGTTGAAAGGGGATCCATACATTTCCAAGCACGAATTTACATAGCATTGTAGACCTAGCTTTCTCTTCCATTGTTCCTACTTTCAACTTCCTCCATTTTTAATCTTGAACAATCTTTTCCATCCAACACTCAGCACCAAATCTTGATTACTTCAGTCAACCATTCCTCTCTTACCATTCTCTACATCCCAATACCTTTGTCACTCACCATTAGACATCCATCCATCTAGACACATCCTTTTCTACCACTCTTTGCACTAAGGAGCATCTAAGGAAAGAAAAGAGCAAGCACTAAAGAAGGAGGCCTAATGGTGATTTCTGTATCTATTACTCTATTTTCTCATTGATTGTTTGTGATAGCTATTGTATGTAGGATTGGTTACCCTTTACATAGCTAAGTTGTATGCATGTCATATAGCAACATGATATCTAGGAGTGTTTAACATGTTCATCCATGACTAGATAAGCTTAAATGTTTGACCTTGTATTTATGCACTTTGAATTGCACATATTCACTTTATGTTGTTTATCTCCTCTTTGAGAGTTAAGTCTTGTATTTACCTTTTGGTAATTTGCAAGCAAGGAACTAGGTTCACTTTTAAAGGCCTGCGGGTAGTGTGGTGGATTAGTAACCGTAGGGTTCGACATGGTCAACCTAGGTTGTAAACACCATTGCAATTAGTGGATTCGAGGTTTGTGTGTGGCGCACATAACAGCCCGTGGTTTTTCCTTATTGAAGGTTTCCACGTAAAAATCAAGTGTCATTTATATTTCGCATTTTTACACTTGATTTTATTTTGTGACTAGTTTGGGGTATTTTCGTAAAATCACGAAAAATTGTTAATAATTGATTAAAATCTATTCCTCCCCCCCCCCCCCCCCCCCCCCCCCCCCCCCCCCCAAGATTATATTAGACTCATTTTATATATATTCTCAGTTTCTTCTTGACTGGTTTACTTTAGCGAGCATATCTTGGGCCTTTATTAATTTGAGTGACGTGGCTTGCTGGCGTGCTGATTAGTCAATGTTTCTTTCGTTGACAGGTCAAGAGATGACATGACAATGTCCTTCTTTCGTTTTTTTCCGCCTATTTTGCTAACGTGTCTTCTAGCCGAATATATATATACAACAATACCCCCATAAATACTTCGAGCCGAACAAATAACTTGGTCTTCCAATTCCTTTGTTTCTACGAGCAGCATTTATATCCGTACTAGGCTTTTGGCTTTCTTGAAAAAATCCTTTGAAAATTCTTTTATTTATTTTTTATATATTTTTTTTATCTACGTGCTAGCTTTAGCAGTTAATGCTTCCACAGTAAGCTTTCGTTTCTAGCCACAAGATTTCAAAAGACTGCACTGAATTGACATAGTGAAATGATGCTCCGACTGCTGGATGTTCCCTAAGATGCCATGTGTCTGTTGCATGGTGGGTGGCTTCACCGTTGTCTTGTATGAAAGTCGTTTACTTTATCAACCTCTCTCATTTAATTTTTGAATTTTGAAATTTTCCTCTTTTTAAGACGAAAACCGTTCCATTGCCCACTACTCTTTTCTTGTTCTGAGTAACTCTTGACTCGCCTCTTCTTCTTCCTCCATCATAATCTCTCAAGACGCTTCAAGTTGCAGGTCTTTGATTCTCCGTTTCTTATATTGGGATTCCGGTGATTTTTTCTTCCGTTTCTCCCCTCTTGTCTGAGGTACGACTTCCAAGGATCTGCCACACCTCTTGTTTTCAGAAATACTTCTGGTGAGTTTCTATGGATCCCTCTCAATGTTCTTTGCTTTTTAATCAAATGATGTAGGCTCTAGAACTCGGTGACAAAAACGTCGCAGATAAAATCGAGTCATACTTGCGCAATTTTGACCCACGTTTCTTGTTCCAATTTCTTTGTATATTCCCACTGCTCATGAGACCAGTGCTCCTGATATCTCTCCATCCTTCTCTTTTGGTAGTGATTCTTTAGAAATGACGAGACCTTCAAAACCCAGCGGTAGTAGGCGAAGGGCTCCCAAGGTTCACAGAGGATCTTTGTTGGACGCTCAAACAGTTGTTGACTCCGACATTGAGGATCATCGGGACGACAAACTACATTTCTCATTTTAGCGTCTAAGTGCCTTTGATAGTGAGGTGAATGTAGTCGGTGAGCAAGAGCTCTGAAAATATAAGAGTCAATTCAACATACTTGACACTGTTAACTTGTTACTGCCCAGCGATAGAGCTGCTTGGAATCCTCTGCAAAATGTCGTTGCCATATATGGCTCGATGCTTGGTGTGGGGTAACACTTCCCTTTCAGCCATTCATTACTAGATTTCTGGTGGATGCCAAGCTTGCGCCTGCTCAGCTCGCTCCAAACAGTTATAGAATCTTGATGTTCATATGTCTGATATGGAAGACAAAGGGTTACAGGCATCCTACCCCCTTTGAGATTCGCCATTTCTATACACTTTGGCAGTCAGGTCACGGTGGCACTTAATTTCTTCTCTCCTCCACTGTGGAGAATTGGATTCCCAAGGGTGCGGTGAATCCGGGGCAAGTGGAAATTTCTAGTGATGAGAAGAAGAAGGGTTTTATTTGGGGTTTCCCTACCTCGAACAAAAGGTGGAAGAATGGTTGGTTTTTTATGAGTGGTGAGTGGTGAGTGGTGCGTGGGGCAGAGATGTACCTGCCAGCGTTCGCCGAAACCTCTCGGCGAGGAAGGTCCTAAGGCACTTTACCTCTCTTGACTCTTGGTCAAAGACACTGCCTGCTCTGTTGGATGATGAGATTTCTCATCTCGCGGCAGCCGCCGTTCTTCCTTTGGTTGAAAGGGGTCAGCCATTCCTCTTAGACAAGGAGAAAATGATAACTCAGCGGATTTTTCCGTGTTTACCTGACAGGCTTCCTCGCTATAAGTTATACTATGTTTCTCTTAACATTTATTACTTTGTCGTTGGCTTGTTAATAACGCCTTGCCTTTTTTCGCACTGAGTGATGTCGACGTGGTTTGTGATGTGCAAGCTCGGGCGGTGAAGAATTTCGTTGTTGCCAGTCAAAGGCAAGCCGTATATTTAGCTAATGAGGGAATCACTGCTCCGGATGGTGACGACTCCTAAGGTAGCGAGGGTGTCGGCGATGGCTCTGAAAGAGACGCTGATCCTAGTCAACTTCATATGCATCAGGAGGTTGCTGTGAGAAGTACCCCAGCCACAAAGGGAAAGAAAAGGCGGGTGTTTCGGGGGTTCGTGATGACATTCCTATTTTTGACACGAATGTCCATGACACTCCTGCAGATCTTGCGAGCGACTTGTATCCCAGGGCTAGTCGGGGAAAGCGCCAAGCTGAAAGTACTTCTGATCATGCTGTTCAGCCAACCAAACTAGCTTCAAGGGTCATTTAGTACGTGGTTTCATCAAATGAGGAAGTCGAAGGTGAACTTGTACTTGCCGAAGCTGTTCCAATAGGGAATGCTGCTGTAGAGGTTCCCACCGAAGGGGTAACCGTTGCGGTTCCTGCTCCAAACCATGAGGATGCCAATGAGCCAAACGTTTCTACTTCTGCTTTACCAAGGCCAGCTCCTCATTCGGGAGTTACAGGTGAGTAAAATGTCGCTGCTTCGACTGGTCAGCTAGGGCTATCAAACTAGCAAGGGACGTTTGCACCTGCTGCAGATTCGGGTGTTACTCATGAAGGACCTCTTGAAGGTTCAGTTGAGGCTAGTGGAACATCCGGTTTTGTCTCTCTTTCGAATTTCTCCGCCACTGAAATTTTGTCACACTTGATCCATCATGACGTTTACATTAGTAAGGGTTGGGAGCATGTGAAGGACAAGTCATGTAATAAGAAGATGGAATTCTTCTTCAACTGTCATTCTTTGATAAGCCTTTCCGGTCTTCTTTTTCCATTTGTTATACTTCTATCTTCTAACTTTTGCGTTTTTATCTAGGTGATGTTCGAGATGGTGGATAACTATAGGCATGGGAACGCGATCTCTTCGGAAAACTGATCACGCTATAAATGTTCACATTTAGCGCTCCCTTTCCTACCTTTTGTGTTCGTTTCCGAGCACTTTTGTGTACATAACGTGTGTTTTGGTTAAGTTCAGGTAATATGCCCATTCAGGAAAATGTTTGCATCAAAGTTGGATAAAAGAGGAGCAAAACCATTGGAAGACGATGTGGCGGAACAAAGCCCACAGCATGAAGCCGTGGCATGAAGTCGCAAAAAGAGCAAGCTAGACATGAGTCGCCATCCAGGGGACTTGAACTGGCCAAGATATTCGCCGCGGGTTCATGCAGTGAGATACATCCCTCCAACCAAAAGGTATGAAGTCGCCAGGATTACTAACAAAGCTGGCGAGTTCATACCAGCGAGGAAGAAGCCGCCAAGAAGAAGTCCAGAAGCCGCCGCCGGTTTAAACCGCGGGTTCAAAACCGCGGAACAAACCTGCCAGAAGCACGTTTGAGGGTAATTGGGGCATTCTTTGCCCAACTTGAATAAAAAGATATAAATACTTTATTTTGCTTTGTAGAAAAAGGGTGTGAAAAATAGTTGTAGTAATAGTTTTTGATAGTTAATGGTTCGTACATCATAGAATAGATTAGTTTTCAAGTAGCTACTAATCTTAGTTAAGTTCTTAGTTCAACCAACTCTTAAGAGTTATTTGTGATCATCTTGGCTTGCAATTGCTGTGTAGAAGGAGGTAGTTCAACTTCAAGAGTTGTATTTCTCCTTTTTCTTTACACTAATGCTATTCCTTGATATAATGCGTAACTAACTCACTCATGTTGGGGGATTTATGAAAGTAATGATGTAATTGCTTGTTGCCATTCTTTCTATATGAATCACTTATGCTTTTGAATGTTTAAATTGATAGAATCATAACATGTCTCTCTTAAACCTTAGAAGGCATGTAATTGGTTGTATTATAGTTGTGTTAGGATTATGCTCAATAGCAAGAGTGTAATGTTGTAATTGACAATCTTTTTCATATTAATAAAGTGATTTTTGGTTTAACAAATCTTATAGCATTTATAGTTTAATATTATAATTGTCAAAGTAAATAATCATAAGGTCTAAAGACTATGAGAAAAGAAGAATTGTTCATACATCTGGATATGTATGAGGTAGACACAATTCTTTAGTTAGTCTTGAATAATGTTCACAACTTAAGTTAAAGGTTGGGCACCTTTATCTTGTTAAAGTTGTAGAATTCTTTTGCTAGCATTTGAGTGGGATCAAATGAGATATGATGAGTCTAAAATCATCGGAGTGTCTTCGAGTAAAAGAATCTAGTGCACTGGGTGCATTGAACTAGATCACAATGAAAAGCTTTATCTATAACCGTCAGTAGATAATAGTCTTTTCATTATCAGGACAATCGAAGAGTCTATCTTAATCCTGAGATAAATGATGGACTTATGGTTGCAAGTGATATCATTTGAGTTATCAATGAGTACGATTATATAGCATAGTCTATCCTCGATAGTTTGGTGATATTCATTTCTTAATCGATAGAGGACTTCATTTATAGATATGGACATCGTGGCTCCATTTATTAAATGAGAGTATAATATCATCATATGGATGTTTTGAGGTAATTGGATATTAAATCTCAATGTTGATTTTTCGATAGTGACTATTGAAAACATGGCTTCTGGACAAGTCAAAATATCCAAGTTCAAAACGTGGTCATATGAGTAAATATGGCAACTTGGAGAGTTATAGGCGGTCTATGAACTCTTGGCGATTACTGATATTAATCACGAGGATACACTATCTCCAACATGATTGTCTAGGGTATGAATGAGGAACATCTTCTTATTCTATCTTTATTTAAGAGTTCAATTTTAGCTCTTTAGTGGAATGAGTTAAAATTAATGGATCGGATCTAAGTGAATCATTTGTTGATTGTGATTAGGTTATGTCTATTGAAGCTTAAATTTAGATAGCCCGCCAAGATCCCCAATCCACACGGACTTGCATGGATCACTTGATATATTCTACCGGACCAATTTATGGGTCCATCTAGAATTGCATTTAATATATTAAGAATATAATTTACACATTATTTATTTAATGAGCTGCTTAATTATATTAATATATTAATGAAAGGCATGTGGGCTTGTTTATTTTAGTAAGAATGGGTCTGGTTCATATGTGGGTTTTTTATTTAAAGTCCAATGGATTAAATGAAATAAGAAAATAATATATGGCCCATTTTATACATGTGGGGCGGCAAGGTTAAAATATTAGCCAAATATATTATTTTGTTTCATTGTTTGATTAAATGAGAATTAATTAATTATTTAATTAAGAAACAAAATCTTTTTCTGATTAGGAAATATGTTTCCTAGAGTTATACTATGTGTATACTAAAATTAAAAGACTTGTTTGGTAAGAAAATAAATAATTAAGTTTATTTATTTAATCAAATAAGAAGTCTTTTCATTATAGTCAATAATAGAATAAAAATACTTATGAGTTGTATTAGGGTTAGAAGTCTAAAGTTGATGTGGATTAGGGTGCAACACAAATCCTTTTTTGAAAAGGAATTGCGGCAACCCTAATTAGATGAATATACACAAACGAAGTTAAATTGCTTAAAGCATACCTAGAGGGGGGGGGGGGGGGGGGGGGGGGGGGGGGGGGGTGAATAGGTTTTTACACCTTTTTTCAAACCCTTGAACAAACATTCGTTTGTCCCTCAAGGTAGCCTTACACACAACACAATAAGCCAAGGTAGACATACATAGACAATACGATGACACAATCATAAGAGAAATGTCTAAGTATATCAACAAGTCATGTGAGGTAAAATATCAAATAAACATAACAACAAAATAAGCTTGTATTTCATAAGATGTTCAATGTGTTACAAGAGTGAACAAAATGTCACTAAACAAATATTACAATATACAAAAGAATCAAAGATACAAATTTGATCTATAGAATGAATACACTAATCACACTATACAAAGACTTGGTTCACAATACATCACAAGTGAATATTATGAATCAAGACAATAAAATATACAATTAAAATATAAGAGAAGAGATAGAAAGAATTAACACAAGGGATTTTTTTTAACGTGGTAAAACCTCCAAGGAGGAAACATCCACGGGTTGAACTACAACCATTGGGTACTATATTATTGGAAAGTAAACATAGAACATTCACAAAGTGACCAATCTTTAGCTCACCCAACCTAGTGAAGTCTAAGCCTACCCAACCCTATTGGAAAGTATGAAATCCCTCAATGATGCGGAACCACCATATATTGGACAACACACTCAACCAACATCGATGGTAGATTAGAAATTCCTCAAGAGTGCATACACCTCCCGTGTACCCCGCTCTATCGGACTCTATGTCTAACCATACGCCTAGGCCTACCAATACAATAGCCAACTCCCTATCCAAGGCACTCTTGCCTCTAGGGAGCCTCCCATGCATGACTATCCGAGTCCTCCCGACTCTAGCCATGACTCCTTGCTTACCTATCCGAGTCATCCCGACTCTAGGCAAGACTTCTTGCTTGGCTATCCAAGTCACCCCGACTCTAGCCAAGACTTCTTGCCTTTTACAAGGACTTCCTAGTGTGATCATGTGAATGCAAATGATGCAAACAATCAAATCAACATAGAACATGTGATCAATACATCCTATGGCACAAGTAGACCTAAACATGTGAAATCACAAGTAATCAAGTCTAAATGCAATAATAAGAGAATAGAAACCTAAGCATGTGAAACACCTAACACATACACTCAAAGTCTCATTCACATACACAACACTTGAATCATAATATGTTCATGAAGTACAAGATTCAAGATGCTATCAATATACAATTAAATGCTAGATATATGAGATTAAAATCAATCAATATACTAGACAAAAATATAGAGCAAGGTTTTGAGATTTACATCAATCAAAACCTATATTCTCTAA
Source organism: Acer saccharum (assembly GCA_030490815.1). Classification (NCBI taxonomy): domain Eukaryota; kingdom Viridiplantae; phylum Streptophyta; class Magnoliopsida; order Sapindales; family Sapindaceae; genus Acer; species Acer saccharum. Next base: position 22,961,056 of record CM059872.1, on the reverse strand, counting down.
ATCACAAACAAATACACAAATCCTTGATTTCTTCAATCAAAGGACCAAATCAAATCTCAAAGTCATTTTAACACAAAATTAATTCAATTAAGTATCAAACAACCTAAGATGCCATTCTAATCACAATACAACTCACAAACAAATGTAAAACCTAGAATCATAAAATCTAGTCAACATAAGTCCACAAATTGAGTTTCAATTAGAATGATAATCAAGCTACCTTTTCAAATAACTTTCATAAAACAATAACATAGATATAGAAGAAGAAACCCCAAGCATTTGGAAGGTCAAATAACAAGAAATCCCTAAGATGAGACCATTACCTCGGATTTTGAAGCTGGTTCGGAATTCAGTGATCAACCACTGGAAATCACGATCAAAAAGCTACCAAACCACTTGGAGATGTTAGAGGACTGAAATACGAACACTCTCCAACTTGAATCACTCAAATCCGACTCCGGATGAGGAAGATATGGTGTTTTGAAAATCAGAAATTTCAGAGGAGAGGGCTGACGGGAAAACAGAATTTTTCTTCTTTAAAATTCAAATGGAGAGAGAGAGGGAAGAAATAGGAGGAGAGAGAAGGAGGGAACCGGCCAACCATGTGGTGCCACGTCACCCCCAGGCCGTGGGGGGCGCGTGGCCCACACGGGAGCAGAGGCTGCTCCAGGCCGTGGGGCCCACGGCCTCAACCACGGCCAGCCCATGTGGCCCACAGCCTGGGCTGTCCTCTCGCGCGCTCCCTCGGTTCTTTGGCCCGTATCTCGGGCGTCCGAACTCCGAATTTGAATCCGTTTTTGGATTACAAACCATGACTCTCTCACGCATGATAACGACTATACAACTTTGAAAAAAGGCTGAGAAATCATCTCAGAAATCATCGATGAAGTCAACACAACGTAAGAGAACGTAAAGTGGCATAGTCAACACGTTTGGACTCGAAACCTTATGAATGAGTAACCGAAACGATCGGAACTCAATAAGGCATTGAATAAGAACATGTTCAAGTCTTAAACACAAAATACGGAAACATACACATACAAACACAAATACACACACATATGCTAGTTTCCGGACATAGTCCTAGAAAATGCAAAACACAAAGTTTATTAACTAAATGTGAATGCATGAGCATATTTTGCTAAGTGTGTGAAAGTGAAATGTAAATGAAATAAAATCATGAAGGGACACACAAGAATGATATGTGTGAGTGTGTGCCTAGCCTTGTAAGAGATAAGAGGACTTAGAATACCTTTGTAGACCGATAATGCCTGAAACTTGAACGAATAATGGTTGAGACGTCCTTCGTCTTCGAAATCCTTCATTTACTAACCACTAAACATTACAAGTAAAACACGTTTTGATATGGAATTAATGCCAACACTAATTATCAACCTAACATTAGACCATATGAAGATTTCGGCCAACCCTAAAGGAAAAGGAGAAGAAATTTCGGCCACCCTATATAACACATGTTATAGAATTCGACCAACCCACTGGTTCACTGAATCAATTTTTCTTCTTCTTCTCAACTCAAAGAAAGTGTTTGATTATTCTACCAAGACATAAAAGAGAGAAGAGATTATTCTTTTGATGGTACACTAATTGCTTGTTCATCAATAAGATTGTGTGTACAACATCGAATTAGGTTCACGCGAGTTTCGATCATTAGATTGAGAACTCAAAAGTGACTGGAATAATCATTGTATTCTTTTGATTGTTTTGTGACTAACAAAAGAAAAAGAAAAGTTTGTTTGTCCATTCTCAGGTTTGCAATTCAAAGAAAAGGGAGACCACGCTCCTAAGTGATTCACGTTCGTGCTAGGATTGAAGATCTTACGGATTACCATCGACGTAAGTCAACCGGATCATGCGACAAAAGGTATTCTACTTTTGTTACTTGATATGTATAGTTAATTAATTAAAGGGTTAAGGTTCATAAAAAGGAAAAATTTTAAAACATACTAAATCTATTTTTAGTCTCGCTTCCGCTGCGTGTACTACGGTATTTTTCCCTACAAGTTGATGAAATACTAAATTCCTATTGTTTGAATTGTGTATTGTCATCCAATAACTCATTGATTAGAGCATGTGTACTATCAAGAATATCTTTAAGAACTCACTCTATCAATCCATGTTCCAATTCCAACATTCACTAATGATTACTCTAAAACCTTTGAAGATATGTTACGTGAATTGTTGAGTGTGCCTTATTGTGTAAATGGAACTAGGCTAAGTGATTTGAGCATTATTGCATGAGAGTGGTTACTTGTGGTTCATCATTGCTAAATTCATATATCCCCTAGCATTTTAGTTAATTAATCTTCAATCAATTAATATCACATTAGTTTAGTTTAGTCTAGTAGAAATTCGCTTGTTCTAGCTTTTACTAGTCGTCCTTGATCCTCGTGGGAACGATACCCTTACTTTGTACACTATACTAGTCAAACGAATTGTACGATTGCAAAGGGTGAAACACTCGTGCGTCCCTTAGTATAACCGTAATAGCATAGCGTAGTTTGTAGTGAAATTTGTAGAACCGGTTAGGATGCGTCAAAAATAAACGTCTGAACGAGCAGATATCTCGCTTGGTGGCTGATAAGCTCAGCGTGGAAGAGTCTTACTCGTAGCAGATTGCTTAATTAAGGGAGTCTGCTGATGGGTTCTTGGCTGCCCAATTGGTCACCGAGGAAAAGTTGTCTGCTGTTGAAGAGGAAATCCGGGTGCTGAAGGAGCAATTATTTTCTAGCCAGGACTCGTTCGCTGCGTGTATGGAAGTAGAAAGGTTGGCCGAAGAGGCTAGGGAGAAGGCTGAGCGAGAGTTGAGCGACCTGTATAATCAGTTATCTTTGAGAGATACCATCTTTAGGGGTTTGAAGGCTAAGCTAGAGGTCCAAGCGGTGGATCGGTTTACGAGGTCTTCTACTTATGACGCGCTTTTTTTGTGCAAAATTGAGCGTGGTATAAGGCAATCGAAGAAGTTCTTTGCAATGAAGGACTATTCAAACGAGAAGGCCTTGAGGCATTTTGACGAGTCCCTTCAGCTGCATATGGACAGCGGGGTGGGTTCGATCAAGGAACAAATAAAGCGATAAAAAGCCCACTACCATTATACAAGGACTGTGCCTCATCTGATGCACTTGGAATTCCCCACCAACGTCCGTTCAACACTTATTATTCTGGCAAGAAGGGTAGTCTCACTATTTCCGGTGATGAACCTGATTTAGGCCCTGTTTCTGGCCAGGACTATGGGCCTTTCATGCCAGAGGGGGACGAGGAGATAGCTTGGCCTTCAGAGGATGAGATTGACGATGAGAAGGACAGTGGGGGTGCCCGCTCCGGCAGATGCTTGAGATGTATATTTTATTTTTGTAGTTTGTATTCACCTGTAAATGTTAACATTTATTTATATAATCCACTGGTTTACCTGTTCAGCTTATTGCGATTGACTTCTTGATTTAGCCACTTTGTTTTACTTGTAATCTTTCAGTCATCGCTGCTAAATTTTTAGTTTAGGCTCAACGCCTCTCCTTTTGTTCAGCTACCATTACTGAGTTTTGGGTTTAGGCTCAAAGTCCTTTTATTATTCAACTACCATTGCTAAGTTTCTGGTTTGCTAAGTGTTTGTCAGGACGTATCCGACCATATACCAAGTTTCTTTAAGCATACTGTGGGGACGTCTCTCGCTTTTGCTTTATTCTTATTTTTATTGCTAGCTCATTCGACCCCCAGCGTTTCTCTTGGAATATACTTCCAAACGCTTTTTGTTGAATGCCTCATTTGCATTTCGAAGGGTCATGCTTGGCCAACAGTGGTGAACGCCAATTGGTCTTGTATCATTTATTTATTTATTTATTTTTCTCAGGCTGTTGTGACATATTCATCTTTAGCCTGCTATGGTAGGGGAGCACCCCGTTCGCCTTCTTTTATGTTGCTGAGAGTTTTAAACTCATTTTTGTGTAGTGGCGAGTAGCTTCCATAGCTAGTTAAACTCGTGCAACGGCGAGTAACTTCCATAGCTAGTTATTCTTTTGTGCAACGATGAGTAGCTTCCATAGCTGGTTGTAACTGTTTTGTGAAGGCATGAACTTTTAGTAATAAATTACTCTTCATTGAATGTCTCCTGCAATCTCAATAACATTTAAGAATAGAAAATACTGAAAAGAAAATTCTAAAAAGGAAAAATAAAAATGACTTTTAAAGAACGTAGGAAATCAAGGGTAGTAAATCTTCAAATATTGTGCGTTGCATGGTCGAGGGAGCTCGCCGGCTCCTACTCGAGCGATGCGATATACGCCATGCCCAGCTATGCCTGTAATATGGTATGGCCCTTCCCATTTGTAAGATTTCCATTTGTTGATTGGCTCATTTCGTGGACAAACCACAATTGGGGTTCATTGTAAGGGTAGCTTAGGTGTTGGTGTTCAAGTTTATACCCTTTCAAGACCTCATCTTGATAAGCACCAAAGGTAAAATTCTAAGTGCTTACTTTCTTTGAAGAGATTTAGAAGCACGCACACACACTTTTTGCATTCTTACATTTGTGTGCATTCTCTTCATATGTCACATTACACACTAGCACTTTGATTGTTATATCTTGTTGTGTGTTTATGGGTCTGGTAATTCGTTTCCTGACATGTTCGGAAACGTCCGCGCATGCACGAAAGTGTGCTTGGTTCAGCATGATGATTGCCGATGGAGAATGCCTTGGCTTCTGCTTAGGATTCACCTTTGAAACAAATAACGGTGTGTTAAATATTAATCTAGAGAGGGGGGGGGGGGGGGGGGGGGGGGTGGTGAATAGATTTTAATAGATTTTACCAATTTTCGTTTAAGGTTAATATTACGAAAATTCCCCTAATAGTCAATAAACTAAAGCAAGTGTAATATGATACGGAAATATAAACAACACTTGATATTTACGTGGAAACCCTCACGGGAAAAACTACGGGCTATTAAGTGAGCCACACCCGAACCTCGAATCCACTAAATGTGATAAAATTACAACCTAATCCCGGAAGTAATCACACACCTACCTAATACCGGTTTGAGTGAACTTAGTTCGATTGCTTGCGATCTAAGCAACCTAATCCCGGAAGCTACACACAAGACTTTGATTCTCAATGAAGAGATTAACACCTAAGTGAATATATGAATATCCAAAATGCAACATAGAGCAAGGGAAAACCCTATATGCTTATCTAAGATAATGATTTTGCAATTAAAGCAACCCTAGATATTAAAAACTAAATGACATGTCAAATAGTTTAGCTAATCAAGATTAAACAAAAACCTAATTAGCTATCACAATACAACTTCTCAAACAATCAATACACTAATCTCAATCTTGTATCCAAAACATATATGAAAATCATACAAGTAATAAATGAGATTGCTTGAATAAGAAAAGACACAAAATAGTAAGATATTAGTGAAAAAACTTACCAAGCAAAGTGTAATGAAGAATCCATGCAAGATGATATCTAAATGATCAAAGATGATGCTAGATGATGATGATGATCATGGAAAATTTGTTTGAGTAATAAAAGGTGAGTTCTTTGTGTATTTTTCTTGTCTTGAAAAATATCCTAAGTATGAAATCTGAATATGAACTCTCTTAATTGACCTAAAGTCAAAGTGGCATTATATAGGGTGTCAAAATGAAGTGTGGTCGTTTTGAAACGTGACACCAATTTTGCCTTGGGCGCTGTACGTAGAGCGCTTTTGTACAGCACCCCAACTCTGTTCTCACAAGAAAATAGAGTGGCGCTGTACGTACAGCGTGTACATACAGCGCTTTGTACAGCGACCCAACAGCGACCAAATTAAATCGATCAGGTCTGTACAGCGCTCATATGGGCGCTATACGAACATCGCTTTCAACAGCGCTCTGTATAGCGCCTTACACTAAGTATAAATCCTAAGATTATGCATGGCATGGCATGGTCATACAAGATGTAATCAAAATAAACATGCAAGAAGAGATGTTTTAAACATGAATGCACACATAAATAACCACATGTTACACAAAGAATGGATATGAATGGAATGGGTGTGTGTGTGTGCAACTAATCTCTTCAAAGCATAAAACCAAGCACTAGATATACCTTTGGAGTGCTTGTAACCTTGAGGTCTTGAAAGGGCCATTAGACATGAACACCAAATCCTAGGCTACCCTTACAAAGAACCCCAATTGTGGTTTGTCCACGAAATAAGCCAATCAACACATGGGAATCCTTACAATCTCCCCATTTGGCTATTTCGTGACAAAACCACTCACAATTGAAAGTATACAAACGTAGTTAAATTGCTTAAGGCATACCTAGAGGGGGGGGGGGGGGGGGGTGAATAGGTTTTTACGCCTTTTTCAATCCCTTGAACAAACTTTCGTTTATCCCTCAAGGTTGCCTTACATACAACAAATACACTAAGAAAATACAACATACATAGACAATTGAATAGGTAATCATATAAGCATGGTCTACATACATCACCAAGTTGTATGAGGTAAACAAACAAATAAGTATAACAACAAAGAATACTTGTATTTCACTATATGTTCAATGAGTTACAAGAGTGATCAAATATCACTATACACAAATACAATATACAAAAGAATCATAGAAATAAAATTGATCAATAAAATGAGTTCACTAATCACACTATACAAAGTCTTGCTTCTCAATACATCATGAAATGAATATTATGAACAAGATAATAAAATGTACAAATAAATATAAGAGATAGAGATAGGAAGAATTAACACAAGAGATTTTTTAACGTGGTAAAACCTCCAAGGAGGAAACATCCACGGGTTGAACTACAACCATTGGGTACTATATTATTGGAAAGTAAACATAGAACATTCACAAAGTGACCAATCTTTAGCTCACCCAACCTAGTGAAGTCTAAGCCTACCCAACCCTATTGGAAAGTGTGAAATCCCTCAATGATGCGAAACCATCATATATTGGACACCACACAAAACCAACATCGATGGTAGATTAGAAATTCCTTAAGAGTGCATACACCTCCCGTGTACCCCGCTCTATCAGAGTCTATGTCTAACCATACGCCTAGGCCTACCAATACAATAGCCAATTCCCTATCCGAGACACTCATGCCTCTTGGGAGCCTCCCATGCATGACTATCCGAGTCCTCCCGACTCTAGCCATGACTCCTTGCTTACCTATCCGAGTCATGCCGACTCTAGGCAAGTCTTCTTGCTTGGCTATCTGAGTCACCTCGACTCTAACCAAGACTTCATGCCTTTTACAAGGACTTCCTAGTGTGATCATGTGAATGCAAATGATGCAAACAATCAAATCAACATAGAACATGTGATCAATACATTCAATGGCACAAATAGACCTAAACATGTGATATCACAAGTAATCAAGTCTACATGCAAAATACAAGAATAAAACCTAAAGCATGTGAAACATCAAACACATAAGCTCAAAGTCTCATTCACACATACAACACTTGAATCAAAATATATTCATGAAGAACAAGTTCAAGATGCTATCAATATACAATAAAATGCTAGATATATGAGATTTAAATCAATCAATATTCTAGCAAAAAATATAGAGCAATGATTCAAGATATAAATCAATCAAATCCTAGATTGCTCTAAAACACAAACAAAATTCAATAATCCTAGATTTCATTAATCAAAGGATCAAATCAAATCTCAAGGTCATTTATCACAAAATTGATTCAATCAAGTTCCAAACAACCTAAGATGCCATTCTAATCACAATACAACTCACAAACATATGTAAAACCTAGAATCATAGAAACTAGTCAACATTAGTCTATAAATTGACTTTCAATTAGAAAGATAATCAAGCTATCTTTTCAATAGCTTTACCAAACATAAACATAGATATAGAAGAAGAAACCCCAAACAAATTGAAGGTTAAAAAGAAAGAAATCCCAAAGATTAGTCCAATACCTTTGACTCAACAGCTGGTTCGGTTTTCAGTGTGCAACCACCAGAAAACTTGATCAATCAGCTACCAAACCACTCAGAAATGATAGAGGACTCAATTACGAATGTTCTCCAATTCAAATCACTCAAATACGACTCCGGATGAAGGAGATATGATGTTTGGAAGATGAGAAAATGAAGAGGAGAGGACTAACGGGAAAATGCAATTTTTTCTTCTTAAAAAATCAAATGGAGAGAGAAGAGGGAAATATAAGGAGGAGAGAGAAGGATTCCGGGCCAATGAGGTGAGGCCACATCACCCCAGGCCGTGGGGGGCGCGGGGTCTCACGGGGGCAGAAAGCCCTTCTGGCCGTGGGGCCCACGGCCTCCCTCACGGTTGGGCCAAGTGGCCTCACGGCCTGCTGCCTCTCTCGCGCGCTCCCTCGGTTCTTCAGCCCGTATCTTGGGCATCCGAACTCCGATTTTGAATCCATTTTTGGATTACGAACTGTGACTCTCTTACGCACAACAAAGACTACACAACTTTGAAAAATGGTTAAGAAATCATCTCGGAAAACGATGATGAAGTCAACACAACGAATGAGAACGAAAAGTAGCGTAGCTACATCGTTTGGACTCGAAACCTTATGAATAAGTAACCGAAACGACCGGAACTTAATAAGGAATCATAATAGATCATATTCAAGTCCAAATACAAAAATACGGAAACATACAATCACAAAGACACACACATATGCTAATTTCCAGACATAGTCCTAGAAAATGCAATAAACAAAATTTTACCAATATAGAATGAATGCATGAGCATATTTTGTCAAGTGTGTGAAAGTGATACATAAGTGATGTTTAATCATGAAGGAACACACAAGAATGCCATGTGTGAGTGTGTGCCTAGCATTGTAAGAGATATGAGGTCTTATATTACCTTTGGTGATCAATGATGTACCAATCTCTTTAAAGCCGGCTTCTTGCATGATTTGTGGTCGAGACATTCTTCGTCTTCTCAAATCTTCAATATAAGAACCACTAAACATTACAAGAGAAACACGTTTTGATATGGAATTAATGCCAACACAAACTATAAACCTAACAACAATGATCCTCACAACAAATTTAAGCTACGGGATAACAAGGATATTCTACAATACAAAGAGATAATAAAAAGTAAAAATCTTCAAGTCTTCAATCTCTTGTAGAACTATCAACCCTTCAAAACAAAAGTTACACTTCCAAGCAAGTGTATGTGAAATGATCAAGTGAAAATAAAACAAGCATTTGCGTTATAAACGATTAGGCACAACATTACGCAATGTATGTGTATGCAATACTCCCCCTCAATGAATATTCTCCCTAACAAGCACAATTGGTACTACAATTTGCAACTCCCCTTACCACAATCTTCTCTCCTTTTTTGTCATGATATAGGCAAAGGAGTAGTCCCCAACCGGGTCACTCATAGCAATGAGAGATAGTAGCATGCAAGATATTTGCATAATAATATAAGTCACTTTATGCATTCTAATTAATTGAAGAGAAACAAGGAGATTTATTTGAAGAAAAATGTGTGAATCAAACATGCTTTGCATACAAGACATGTAGCATTCAAGTCCAAAATACAATGGTATTTGGCAAAGCAAATGACAAAGGTTTCTAATAAGAATTCAAACCAATTTCACCATTGTCATGAGAAAAGCAAGGATATAGAGATTTCATTGATTTTAAAATAAGAACAACTATATCCAACTTTATAAGCGAAACATGGCATGAGCGACTTTGCACCCTATTTGATTTTTTCGGATAAGATATCCGTATGATAGTAGCCATGTTCAATCAATAAAGAAAGAGAGACATTTGGATTTTTTAAATCATTTGAATGGTACAAGATCCTTTATTCATTTTGAGTCTCATAAGTCTTTTTCACACAAATTTTGCATTTATATTGCAATCATCAATTCATGCCTTTTCATTTTGAGCATGTTATATGAATTTCATGCTTTTTCATTTGACATTAGCATGTTATAAAAGAATCATCATGTCATGGAGATAATTATAGGTCATTCAAATCATACTTCCTATGTACATTTCCTAGTCCAAAATGCATGTTTGAACATAAATATGACATGGATTGTAAACAAGCAAGGTTCACACTTATTGAATTGAAAACATATATACATATGTGTTAGGATTATGCTCAATAGCAAGAGTGTAATATTATAATTGACAATCTTATCATATTAATAAAGTGATTTCTGTTTATTTAAACAAAATCTTATAGCATTTATAATTATAATTGTCAAGGTAAATAATCATAAGGTCAAAAGACTATGAGAAAAGAAGAATTGTTTGTACATCTGGATATGTATGAGGTAGACACAATTCTTTAGTCAGTCTTGAATAATGTTCACAACTTAAGTTAAAAGGTTGGACACCTTTATCTTGTTAAAGTTGTAGATTCTTTTGCTAGCATTTGAGTGCGATCAAATGTGTTATGATGGGTCTAAATCATCAAAGTGGCTTTGAGTAAAAGAATCTAGTGCACTAGGTGCATTGGACTGGATCACAATGAAATACTTTATCTAGAACCGTCAATAGATAAAAGTTTTTTCATTATCAGGACAATCAGAGAGTCTATCTTAATCTTGAGATAAATGATGGACTTATGGTTGCAAGTGTTATCATTTGAGTTATCAATGAGTACGATTATATAGCATAGTCTATCCTTGATAGTTTGGTGGTATTCATTTGTTAATCGATAGAGGATTCATTTATAGATATGGACATCGTGGCTCCATTTATTAAATGAGAGTAGAATATCATCATATGGATGTTTTGAGGTATTGGATATTGAATCTTAACGTTAAGTTTTCGATAGAGTCTATTGAAACATAGCTTCTAGACAAGTCAAAATATCCAAGTTCAAAATGTGGTCATATGAGTAAATATGGTAACTTGGAGAGCTATAGACGGTTTATGAGCTCTTGGCGGTTTATGAGCTCTTGGCGATTACTGATATTCTTCACGAGGATACACCATCTCCTATAAGATTGTCTAGGGTACAAATGAGAAATATTTACTTATTCTATCTTTATTTAAGAGTTCAATTTTAGCTCTTTAGTGGAATGAGTTAAAATTAATAGATTGGACCTAAGTGAATCATTTGTTGATTGTGATTAGGTTATGTCTATTGAAGCTTAAATTTAGATAGCCCGCCAAGATCCCCAATCCACACGGACTTGCATGGATCACTTGATATATTCTACCGGACCAATTTATGGGTCCATCTAGAATTGTATTTAATATATTAAGAATATAATTTGCACATTATTTATTTAATGGGTTGATCAATTATATTAATACATTAATGAAAGGCATGTGGGCTTGTTTCTTTTAGTAAGAATGGGTCTGGTTCACATGTGGGCTTTTTAATTAAAGTCTAATGGATTAAATAAAATAAGAAAATAATATTAGGCCCATGTATATGGTGTGGGCGGCAAGACTAGAATAATAGTCTAAAATATTATTTTATTTTATTGATTGATTAAATGGAAATTAATTCATTTATTAGTTAATCATTTAATTGAGAATCAAAATCTTTTTCTGATCAGGAAATATGTTTCCTAGAGTTATACTATTGGTAGTAGTATATTAAATATTAAAGACTTTATTTGGTAAGTAGATAAATAAAGGGAATTTATTTATTTAGTCAAATTAGGAAGTTTTTGATATAGTCACAAATACACTAAAGAGTTGGATTAGGGTTTGAAATTCTAAGGAAATCTACCTAGGGTTAGGATTTAGGTCAAAAGACACAAATCCTATACGATAGAGGATTTTCGGACACATGATATATATATATATATAGCTAATATATATGTATATATATATATATATATATATGTATATATATATATATATATATAGTATACATGGCAGCAAAGGATTCGGAAATATAAATAGACATATATATTTTTATATGGCACTTGGCCAGAAGATATATTATAAATATATATTATATGGCACTTGGCCAGAATATATATTATAGATATACTTAGCCGGAATATATAATATAAATATATATGGCACTTATATAGATATATGATTCTTGCAAGGAGTGATTAGTTTTTCGGTACTAATACTTTATTGGTCAAGAGGAATTGAGTTAACCCTAGGTCTTTGGCTTGAGAATATTTTTTTCTTTTGCTTGAGAAAAATAAAATCCAACTCTAGAGATTAGTGTGAATGTGTGACAATTCGGCCAAGAGAGAAAAAGAGAAGAGATTGTTTTACTTCGATAGTGCACTAGTAGCTTATACATCAATAGGCCTTGTGCATAACTTCGAATAAGGTTCACGCGAGTTTTGATCATTAGATTGAGAATTCAAAAATGACTGGAACGTTCTTTGTTATCTCTTGGGAGTTTTTGTGACTAACGAAAAAGAAAAGTTTTGTTAATCCATCATCAGGTACACAATTCAAAGAGAAGGGAGACCACGCTCCTAGGTGATTCATGTTCGTGATTGGATTGGAAGATCTTGTGGATTACCATCGATGCAATGTCAATCGGATCACTCGACAAAGGTATGATATCTTTAGTATTATATGTTAATTAATTAAAGGGTTAAGGTTCAAATTATGGAAAAATTTTAAACTATACTAAACCTATTTTAGTCTCGCTTCCGCTGCGTGACCGTGTTTTTCCCTACAATATGTGCAACCAAGCTTACTCAAGCAATTAAAAGAAGAAGCATAAGATATTTCAAATTTTTTGCAAGTGACAAGAATGCAAAATAACTCTTTTTGCTTGAGTTCCCCTTATGGGGTCAATCACAAAACACATCACTCCACAAGACATATCCCAATAGATGTATTAAGAGTTTTAAATCGAGTAGCATCTAAGGGTTTAGTAAATAAGTCCGCAAGTTGATCATTAGTACCTACATGTTCAAGTACTATGCATTTATTTTCAACAAGCTCTCTAATGAAATGATGGCAGATATCAATATGCTTAGTTCTAGAGTGTTGTACCGGATTCTTGGAAATATTTATAGCACTCATATTATCACAAAAGAGAGTAAGTGTACCTTGGTTGAATCCGTAGTCTACTAGCATTTGCTTCATCCATAAGAGTTATGTGCATCCACTCCCCGCGGCTATGTACTCGGCCTCGGTCGTGGACAAGGAAATCGAGTTTTGCTTCTTGCAAAACCAAGACACTAAGTTGTTGCCTTGAAAGAAGCAACTGCCCGATGTGCTTTTCCTATCATCACAATTTCCTGCCCAATCCACATCACTAAAGCCTACAAGACTAGCATTAGTGTCAAATGAGTACCAAATCCCATAGTTGGATGTCTTATTCACATAGTGAATGATTCTCTTTACGGAAGAGAGATGGGACTCTTTAGGATCCGCTTGGTACCTAGCACACCCACCCACACTAAAAGATATATCGGGCCTACTTGCGGTCAAATAAAGCAAGCTTCCTATCATGCCCCGATATAGAGTTTGTTCCAGTCTTTTTCCACTTGCATCCTTGCTAAGCTTCAAAGTGGTACTCATGGGTGTATCACAATGTTTGGCATTTTCTAGACCAAACTTCTTCACTAGGTTTTTGGCATATTTGGCTTGGGTAATGAAGATCCCATTATCTAATTGCATAATTTGCAAACCTAGGAAGTAACTTAGCTCACCAACAAGACTCATCTCAAATTCATGAGACATGACATCAACAAATTGTTGGACATTGGTGTTGTTGGTGGAGCCAAACACTATATCATCAACATAGATTTGAGCTATAAAGAGCTCATCCTTGTCTTTCTTGATGAATAGAGTCTTGTCAACACTACCCCTTGTGTAGTTATTGTCAAAAAGAAATTGAGTGAGGCACTCATACCAAGCCCTTGGTGCTTGTTTCAACCCATAGAGAGCCTTCTTGAGGCGACAGACATGGTTGGGGTGGTGTGCATTCACAAACCCCTTGGGTTGTTCAACAAACACTTCCTCTTGCAAGAAGCCATTGAGGAAGGCACTCTTTACGTCCATTTGGTGCAATTTGAACTTGTGCACACAGGAGATGGACAAGAGAAGCCTAATGGACTCTAAAAGAGCAACGGGAGCAAAAGTCTCCTCAAAGTCGATACCCTCAATTTGAGAGTACCCTTGTGCTACAAGTCTAGCCTTGTTCCGCACTATGTTGCCATCCTCATAGGATTTATTTCTATAAATCCACTTAGTGCCTATAACATGTGTGCTTTTAGGCCTAGGAACTAGAGTCCAAACCTCATTCCTTTCGAATTGGTTTAGCTCTTTTTGCATGGCAAAAACCCAAAATTCATCATTTAAGGCTTCATCAACCTTTTTGGGTTCTATTTGAGAGGTGTAGCATGTAAAGCTAATGAGATTAGCTATTTGACGTCTAGTCCTAACACCCTCATTTATATCTCCAATAACATCCTCTTTGTTATGGAGTCTTCTAACCCATGGAGCGGGTTCATTAGAGTCCAAGAGAGGAACTCTAGTAGGAGGTTGTGTGTCCTCATTATTGCCATTAAACGTCCCAACATTGGGAGTCTCCACAACCCTCTCCAAAGGAGAGTCATCATCTAAAACATCCTCCTTCTCATGGTCATTAGACTTGAGCCTTGTATCATCAATGACGACATTGGATGATTCCATAACGGTTCGAGTCTTCAAGTTGAAAACTCTATAGGCTTTACTATTCAAGGCATAGCCAATAAAGATACCCTCATCACTCTTAGCATCAAATTTGCCAAGTTGATCACAGTCATTTAGAATGTAGTATTTGCTTCCAAAAGTGTGGAAGTAGCTAACATTTGGCTTCCTACCCTTCCATAACTCATAGGAGGTATTTCTAGATCCGGGCCTAAGGAAAACTCTATTCCTTATATAGCAAGCAGTATTGACGGCTTCGGCCCATAGGTTCCTAGGGACATTGTTGTTAAGCAACATCACACGGGCTATCTCTTGAAGGACCATATTCTTCCTCTCAACAACTCCATTTTGTTGAGGTGTCTTAGGAGCGGAAAACTCATGGGAGATGCCTAAGCTATTGCAATAGCTTTCAAAAGAGACATTTTCAAATTCCTTCCCATGGTCACTTCTAATCCGTTTAATGCTTTTAATGTTAGAGTTCATTTCATTTTGTATTTTAGTACAAAGCATTTTAAACTTATCAAAAGTTTCGGATTTTTCTCTAAGAAAATATGTCCATGTGAACCTAGAGAAATCATCTACACAAACAAAAATGTATCTCTTTCCACCTAAACTCTCGGTTTACATAGGACCCATAAGATCCATGTGGAGAAGCTCTAGGGGCTCCTTGGTGGAGAGATACTTGCCCTTTTTGTGCATGGCTTTGGTTTGTTTTCCTTGTTGGCAAGGTCCACAAACACCATTGGCTTTCTTCCCAAGCTTAGGGAGGCCACATACACAATTGAACTTTCCAAGGGTTCTTAAATCCCTAAAGTTCATGTGGCCAAGTCTTTCATGCCACAACTCTATTTGCTCATCCATGGACACATTGTTTGAGACTATTCTCGCTTCAAGACAATAGCAATTGTCGCTAGATCTCATACCTTTCAACAAGGTTTGTCCATCGGGCTTTAGGATAGAGCAATCATCTTTACTAAACATGACGGAATATCCTTCATCACTAAGATGAGAAATGCTTATCAAATTGGATTTCAAGCTATCAACAAACAAAGCATTAGATAAGGAGGGTAATCCGGGAATGGAAATGGTTCATTTCCTTACAACTTTCTTTTTGGATCCATCACCAAAAGTGACATATCCTTCTTCCTCCATAACAAGAGTCTCGAAGAAACTCTTGTTTCCCGTCATGTGCCTAGAGCACCCACTATCTAAGTACCAAAAATTAGAAGGATTTGCCTTCAAGGCTATTTGAGCAACATGGCAAACATTTTCATTCTTTCTAATCCACCTAGAAATAATATTAGCTTTCTTAGTGGTCTTTGGTACATGAGCTCTAGTTATCCTAGGATCATGCACATCAATTTTATCATTCCTAGGAACATGCATCTTGGCTCTATTATTTCTCTTTTCAATCATGCTTTGTGTTCTACACATTTTAATATATCGCAAGCAATTTGGTCTAATATGACCATCAAATCCACAAAAATGACATGTAGGAATAAAATAAGGAATCATACCTTGTCCTTGTGCATGCATGAGGGCTTGTCCATGTATTTGTGGTTGAGTGGGTTCAATCCATCTTCGTTGTTGAACCGGTCTAGCTTACTTCCTAGCTTGAGGTTGCATGATTGGTCTCTTTCCTTTGTGAGCCAATTGTTGAGGAATGTTGGCTTGAATGACCCTAGAGGGTTGAGCTTGAGGTTGCCTTCTTGGCACCACCTTCACTTGTGCACTATTTGAACATTGTCCTAGTTCTAACTTCTTCCTAGGAGTTTGCACTGAAAGTATACAAACGTAGTTAAATTGCTTAAAGCATACCTAGAGGAGGGGGGGGGGGGGGGGGGGGGGGTGAATAGGTTTTTACACCTTTCTCAATCCCTTGAAAAAACTTTCGTTTGTCCCTCAAGGTAGCCTTACACACAACACAATAAGCCGAGGAAGACATACATAGACAATACGATAATACAATCATAAGAGCAAAGTCTAAGTATATCAACTAGTTATGTGAGGTATAAGAACAAATAAACACAACAACAAAGTAAGCTTATATTTCAATAGATGTTCAATGAGTTACAAGAGTGATCAAAATGTAACTATACAAAAATTACAATATACAAAAGAATCATAGATACAAAATTGATCAATAGAATGAATTCACTAATCACACTATACAAAGTCTTGCTTCACAATACATCACATGTGAATATTATGAATCAAGATAATAAAATATACAATTAAAATATAAGTGAAAGAGATAGTGTTAGGTTGATAATTAGTGTTGGCATTAATTCCATATCAAAACGTGTTTTATTGTAATGTTTAGTGGTTAGTAAATGAAGGATTTCGAAGACGAAGGACGTCTCAACCATTATTCGTTCAAGTTGCCGGCTTTTAAGAGTTTCGGACATTATCGGTTTACAAAGGTATTCAAAGACCTCTTATCTCTTACAAGGCTAGGCACACACTCACACATATCATTCTTGTGCGTCCCTTCATGATTTTATTCCATTTACATTTCACTTTCACACACTTGGCAAAATATGCTCATGCATTCACATTTAGTTAATAAACTTTGTGTTTTGCATTTTCTAGGACTATGTCCGGAAACTAGCATATGTGTGTGTATTTGTGCTTGTATGTTTCTGTATTTTGTGTTTAGGACTTGAACATGTTCTTATTCAATGCCTTATTGAGTTCCGGTCGTTTCGGTTACTCATTCATAAGGTTTCGAGTCCAAACGTGTTAACTATGCCACTTTACGTTCTCTTACGTTGTGTTGACTTCATTGATGATTTCCGAGATGATTTCTCAACCGTTTTTCAAAGTTGTATAGTCGTTATCGTGCATGAGAGAGTCACAGTTTGTAATCCAAAAACAGATTCGAATTCGGAGTTCGAACGCCCGAGATATGGGCCAACAAACCGAGGGAGCGCACGAGAGGACAGCCTAGGCCGTGGGCCACAAGGGCTGGCCGTGGTTGAGGCCGTGGGCCCCACGGCCTGGAGCAGCCTCTGCTCCCGTGTGGGCCATGCACCCCCCATGGCCAGGGGGTGATGTGGAACCACGTGGTTGGCCGGTTTCCTCCTTCTCTCTCCTCCTATTTCTTCCCTCTCTCTCTCTCCATTTGAATTTCTAAGAAGAAAATTTTCTGATTTCCCGTCTAGAGTTCTCTCCAATTTTTCCAAACTTCAAAACACCATATCTTCCTCATTCGGAGTCGGATTTGAGTGATTCAAGTTGGAGAGTGTTCATATTTGAGTCTTCTAACATCTCCAAGTGGTTTGGTGGCTGATTGATCGTGATTTCAAGTGGTTGGACACTGAATTTCGCACCAGCTGTAGAATCCGAGGTTTGAGTCTCAACTTTGGGATTTCTTGTTATTTGACCTTCCATTTGCTTGGGGTTTCTTCTTCTATATCTATGTTATTGTTTTATAAAAGCTATTTGAAAAGGTAGCTTGATTATCATTCTAATTGAAACTCAATTTGTGGACTTATGTTGACTAGATTTTATGATTCTAGGTTTTACATTTGTTTGTGAGTTGTATTGCGATTAGAATGGCATCTTAGGTTGTTTGATACTTAATTGAATTAATTTTGTGTTAAAATGACTTTGAGATTTGATTTGGTCCTTTGATTAGTGAAATCTAGGATTTGTGTATTTTTATGTGATTTAGAGAATATAGGTTTTGATTGATGTAAATCTCAAAACCTTGCTCTATATTTTTGTCTAGTATATTGATTGATTTTAATCTCATATATCTAGCTTTTGATTGTATATTGATAGCATCTTGAATTTGTACTTAATGAATATTTTGTGATTCAAGTGTTATGTGTGTGAATGAGACTTTGAGTATATGTGTTAGGTGTTTCACATGCTTAGGGTTCTATTCATGTATTTTTGCATCTAGACTTGATTAATTGTGATTTCACATGTTTAGGTCTATTTGTGCCATAGAATGTATTGATCACATGTTCTATGTTGTATTGAATGTTTGCATCATTTGCATTCACATGATCACACTAGGAAGTCCTTGTAAAAGGCATGAAGTCTTGGTTAGAGTCGGGATGACTCGGATAGCCAAGCAAGAAGTCTTGCCTAGAGTCGGGATGACTCGGATAGGTAAGCAAGGAGTCATGGCTAGAGTCGGGAGGACTTGGATAGTCATGCATGGGAGGCTCCCTAGAGGCAAGAGTGCCTTGGATAGGGAGTTGGCTATTGTATTGGTAGGCCTAGGCGTATGGTTAGACATAGAGTCCGATAGAGCGGGGTACACGGGAGGTGTATGCACTCTTGAGGAATTTCTAATCTTCCATCGATGTTGGTTGAGTGTGTTGTCCAATATATGGTGGTTCCGCATCATTGAGGGATTTCATACTTTCCAATAGGGTTGGGTAGGCTTAGACTTCGCTAGGTTGGGTGAGCTAAAGATTGGTCACTTTGTGAATGTTCTATGTTTGCTTTCCAATAATATAGTACCCAATGGTTGTAGTTCAACCCGTGGATGTTTCCTCCTTGGAGGTTTTACCACGTTAAAAAATCCCTTGTGTTAATTCTTTCTATCTCTTTCTCTTATATTTTAATTGTATATTTTATTGTCTTGATTCATAATATCCACATGTGATATATTGTGAAGCAAGTCTTTGTATAGTGTGATTAGTATATTCATTCTTTAGATCAATTTGTATCTTTGATTCTTTTATATATTGTAATCTTTGTATAGTGACATTTTGATCACTCTTGTAACACATTGAACATCTTATGAAATACAAGCTTATTTTGTTATTATGTTTATTTGCTATTTTACCTCACATGACTTGTTGATATACTTAGACATTTCTCTTATGATTGTAACATCGTATTGTCTATGTATGTCTTCCTTGGCTTATTGTGTTGTGTGTAAGGCTACCTTGAGGGACAAACGAATGTTTGTTCAAGGGTTTGAAAAAAGGTGTAAAAACCTATTCACCCCCCCTCTAGGTATGCTTTAAGCAATTTAACTTCGTTTGTGTACATTCAATTGGTATCAGAGCGGGTCGTCGGATGGCACTCGACGAGATCCGGTTTACACTTACGAGTGGATTGCTTAGGTATTTGCTAGAATGGTTTTCCAAGATGATGTGATGACCGAAGGGGCTTCTAATTCTAGGCCTCCTCTTCTCAAGGGTCACAACTACGGGTTTTGGAAATTGAGGATGAAGGCTTACATCCGATCTATTGATGAGAGAGCTTGGATGACCGTTGAAGAAGGTTACCTTGCTCCTAACAAGATTGAGGATGGAGTGACCGTTTCCAAGCCTAGAAGTGAGTGGTCTACTAATGAGTTTTAGTTAGCAAAATGGCATCATCGGGCGGTGAATGCTATTTTCGGAGGTGTTGATAGTAGGCAATTCTCCTACATTCAAAACCTAGAAACCGCTAAGGAGGCATGGGAGACTCTCCAAGTCACCAATGAGGGGACTAAAGCGGTGAAGAAGTCTCGTCTTCAATTGCTCACTTCCCAATTTGAGGTTTTACAAATGGGTGAGGAAGACAAGTTTGTTGACTTCCAAGACAAGCTTCTAGACATCGCCAACCAATGCCAAGCACTTGGTACTCCTATATCCAGTGAGAGGCTAAATTGGAAGATTCTTAGATCACTTCCAAAGAGGTTCAAAGCCAAGGTTACCGCCATTTAAGAGAGCAAGGACGTTGACGTCATGAGCATAGATGAGTTGCTAGGATCTCTTCAAACTTTTGAGGCGTGCATGAAACCAAAGGCTAAGAACAAGGGTTTAGCTCTCAAGGTTGTTAAGGAAGCTAGTAGTAGCGATGATGATGAGGAGATGGCGTTATTGGTTAGGAAGTTTAGGAAGTTCATGAGGAAAGGTGCCAAGTCAAGTGGCAAGTACTCAAGGGACAAGGAAGTCAAGAAGTCCTTTACTCCACCTCATGAGAGGAGTGGCCATGCTAAGAGCAATAGGAAGGTTCAATGCTTCAAGTGCAAGAAGCTTGGACATTATGCTTCAGATTGTCCTAGTGGTGATTCTAAGAGGGACAGGAAGGGAAAGGCTATGGCGGCTACATGGAGTGAAGATGATGCCTCTAGTGATGAGGAGAGCTCAAGTGATGAGTCTTCTAGTGAAGAAGAGCTAGTAAGCAACTTTGTTGCATTCATGGCTTCTCACTCTACTCTAGAGGATGTTAATCAAGATTTGTTGGATAAGGAGATTGATCAAAGTCATCAAGAGTGTTTAAGTGATAATCCATCCTACATTGATCTTTTGGCTAAGGTGAAGTTTCTTGAGGAGAAGTTGAAATTAGCCTTGAGTGAGATTGATGAGAAGGAGGACTTGATCAAGATTCAAGTGGATGAGTTTGTTGCTACAACTCGTAGGCTCTTACGTGAAAAGAATGCTATTGAAAAGAAGCTTTGCGAAGTTGAGGGTATTTTGCTTGAAAAGGATATGATCATCTCTAATATGAACTTAGAGAGCTCAAGTGTAGCGGTGGTTGAAGAGAAGCTCATAGAAGCATCACTTCCTACTAGTGAAGCTATCATTGAAGAGAAAGCTCCTAAGAAGAGACGTTCCAAGAAGAACAACAAATTGAAGAATAAGGTACCCCTTGAAACTCCCATTTGTCCTCCACCACCACCGAAAGGTAAAATCTCTCCTTTTGTTCCCATATGTCATTTTTGCAATACCTTAGGCCATATCAAGCCCAAGTGCTATAAATTCATTGAATATTGCAACTTAGAAAATGCATCTAGGAATAGAGAGATTGGACCTAATTCTATGCATGCTAAAGCTTTTGAATATGGAAAGCATGATAATTTGTCAAAGCATGTTAAGAATATCCGGAAGGTGAAGAATGCATATCCTACAAAGTTTGACCATGCATGTGTTGCTAACAATGTTGAGAAGAAGAGTATTAATGATATTATTGTGAATCAAGTTGTGGAAGAACTTTACTCTAGGTTCAACATTGTGGTCAAAGAGAATCTTGATGATGTTCGTGTATGTCCACCCAAGACAAAATTTGTCAAGGGTGAGTGCTCTTACCATTAGTGTAAGTTGCACATGTGAGTTAGCTTTAAGACTAGTGTCGTTGATAAGAAGCTTAGCTTTTTTGCTTTGTATCTTTACAACTTGACATGAACTTAGCTATCTCACTTTGTTTGTTTTGATAGTCAAAATTTGTTGATTAACTTTTAAGAAGTTTTTTTTTGGAATCTATTCGATAACATTATTGTTATGGCTTTCAGAGAAAGTCATTTTTTTTGTTTGAGTTGGATTACATTGTCTTTAGTCTCTTGGAATCGACACACCTATAACTTGTAGTCATGAGGACTTACAAGCCAAGAGGACTCATAAAAAGGGTGAAGGCTTTGTATTTGGTGAAAATAGCTTGCGAAGGTATCTCTATATCATATTGCTTGCTTACTTGATTTTTCATCTATCAACTCATTGTTTGTATCACATTCATGAAGCATGTCATAATTGAGAACTAATATAGTGTTTATATGGTACTCTTTGACATTTGCTAGTTTAAGATCTTTTGGTGATAAGTGTTCACATTGATCTTATTTCATGAAGTGTGTTGTTATTTGTATGATTGTTGAGTGGCTAATTTTTGAATAATGTGAGCTTCATATTCTTTGATAGCTACTCTCTTGAGAAGTAGAGATCTTAAGTAAGTCTCTTTACTTGCTTTTAGATCATGTGCTTTTAAGCCTTGAAATTGGTTTCAAAAATGCACTTTGCTTCTCTTGTATGTTTTGTTAAGTATGTTGAGCTTGATTGATGTTCGCTTTGGATACACCTTGAAGTCCTAAGGACTAGTACATTTAAAAATGACCAATGGTTGGTATCCATTTGCTTCGGCAACATAGAACTCAACGAGCAGCCTCATGGAAAGGGCTACACACCTTGGTTGTGAAGCCACCCAATGTTGGAAAGGGCTACGTCATTGTGATGAGTGAAAGCCGCCATGAGGTGTATATGTTTATGTTAGAAAAATCAAAGAAGTGTTGAATTGAATCAAAAAAAAAAAAAAATTCTTTGATTCAAGCCTTAATAAAAAAAAATAAAAAAAAAATAATAAAAGGCTTTTAGAGTATAGTTGAATAATCAAATGAGCTCGGGTTGACAAATAGAAATGGGTTGACGAGCCACATGCACACACACGCTCACATGTTGAAATCTATTCTCTTTATAAGCAAAATTTCGGATGATAACCGGTTTGACCTTTTTATGGAAAGGCCTAAGATGAATAGATGTTGAAATTGTATGCATGCTTGATTATCAAACTACTTCTTTTCATATACTTGAAGCAAAATCTTCACACACTCACTTTTGCTTAATTAGTATTTGTGATACTTTAGCAATTTTTGATGACATATGAGAGTGATTGAAAATCTTGATGCAACTCTCTTAGATATGTGAAGCTTATTTGCAAATCTAATAAAAATTGCTTGTGATGTGATTGTGTGGTGATTTTTGTGAACATTTGTCTATCTTGATTTTAGATGAGGCAATTGTCAAGGGGGAGCATAATATGCTAAATTCTTGTTCTCTTTTATGACATGTTCACATGTTCTTCAAGGTTGTTAATTGTTGGCATTATTCTTATTTTTGATAAATCATGAAGATGCTATGATAAATTCTTACTTGCATGGTAATTTATTAAATATAGTGTTTTGCCTTTGTATATGTTTATTGGTTTCTTATTTGTTTCTTTGTTTCCTCTCACTTGGTTTTTAGTTTGTTTTGTGTTGCAAGATTATGGGAAAAGCAAATAAGGTTGGTGGAAATACTTCTTCAACTCCCATTGCCAAGTCCAAACCTACAATTTCTTCCAAAATTTCCAAAGGTAACAAAGTTGATGAATTGGGAATTTTTGGTTGCAAAAAGATAATTCAAGAAAGAGGTATTGACTTGGACTCTTGTGTTGGATTCTATGTTTATGATGTGCTTAAGAGTAGAAATTGGATTTCATGGGTCAACATGTTAGGAATATCTAATGAGACCGTTGTTAGAGAATTTTATAATGCTTACAAATCCGGTTCTACTGTGACTAGTGGTACTCTAAGCATAAGGAAAGTTGTCTTTAGAGTTTGCCCTAGGAAGGTTAATGAATTTCTTAACTTGTCCGATGACATTGAATCGGAATTCCTTGATGTTGATGTCTTGGAAAACCTTGATTTAATGGGTAAGACTCTATGTGATGATAATGATTTTGTGTGGGGGAAACGTGCTTTTATTAGGCAAGGTGAGCTAACAAAAATTAGTGCATTTTGGCATTTATTTGTATGCTCCAATCTTGTTGTTTCTACTAATGCTTCGGAGCTTAATAGAGACAAGATTAAGATTGTATATGCCTTGGTTACTAACCAACCTATAAACCTTGGTGAATTGCTTGTGGAGCAAATTCAAATTGCGGCTTGTACTAGTTGTTTGGACAAGAAATTGGCTTTTCTGGGGTTTATAACTCAATTGTGCTTAGCTAAAGGTGTGAGGAATCTTGATGGTGATGTTATGCTTCCTCCCTTAGAGAAGTTGAGTGAGAAACGTATGGCAACCATGTCATACAAGGACAAGGGAAAGTCTAATGATGTACTTAGGCTTTTTGGTGATTCTCTTGATTCTAACCATGTCCCTAACTCACCTGCTCTTCCTAGTTGGGCTTTAAAATTGAGGAAAGAGGTTGAAGAATCTCATAGGTTGATTGAGGCGTCACAAAGGAAGATTGAAGACCTTAGTGCAAAGCTTGTTGCTCAAGATGAGAGGATCAAAGAGTTGGAAGGAAAATCAACTCCAACAAGGCAATATGTGAGATCCGCACACCGTTCTTCTTTCCTTGGTGGCACAAGTGGCTAGAGAGCTTCATGAGGTATAATTTCTTACTCTTTCCCTTTGGCTTCATATCATGTCAAAAAGGGGGAGAAATATGAGAAACACATGGGAGATATCTAGCTTACTTAGTCTTATGTTAGTTGTTTATATTTTTGTATATTTGGTATCTAGCTTGAACTATATGGCATGTAATATTTTTGTTGAATCTTGGCTTAGAATATATTGATGGATAGTATGTATTAAGGGGGAGCATACTTGATCCATTTGAACTTATATGTTATTATTTTCTTGCCTAAGATTGGATATTGCCATACTTGTTGTCTCTTGGATATTCTTGTGCTTTCAAGTTCTTTTTAGGTGATATCAAGAGAAGACCAAGATGAAGTTCAAGACTTGTTGTTATAATTTGTGTCTATATGTGTAACTCATTGTACTCATTGTGACCAAATTTTCTTTGTAATTGTTTTAGTGTTTGTTTAGGGGTTTTGTCATGGAATTTGCCAAAGGGGGAGATTGTTAGGTTGATAATTAGTGTTGGCATTAATTCCATATCAAAACGTGTTTTACTTGTAATGTTTAGTGGTTAGTAAATGAAGGATTTCGAAGACGAAGGACGTCTCAACCATTATTCGCTCAAGTTGCCGGCTTTTAAGAGTTTCGGACATTATCGGTCTACAAAGGTATTCAAAGACCTCTTATCTCTTACAAGGCTAGGCACACACTCACACATATCATTCTTGTGTGTCCCTTCATGATTTTATTTCATTTACATTTCACTTTGTAAATGCCTCACTTTTGATTGGCGTATTTCGTTGGCAAAATCACAATGGGGGTCTATATGTAAGGGTAGCTTAGAATGGAAGAAAACCTCATTGTGGAATCAAGAGCTTCAAGGAAGGTAGATTTCTTGACTTAACTCTAATTTGAAGAGATGTAGTTGCACACACACACAACACCTGCATAATTCTTACTTGTATGTTTGTGTGTGTATTCTTTGTGTGCATCTTTGATTATTTAAGCTTTCCTCTTGCATGCATATTGATTGCATCTAGCCTATTATTTGCCATAACTTGTTTTGCATAAGAATGCATGTTGTCACCTCACACACTTGCACGTTTGCTTATTGGTTCTTTGTGAGGAGCTGCTGAGAAGGCCAAGTCCTTCTCTGCCGCGGTTATGGTGCCGCGGTGGCCCAACCGCGGCATGCAAGCGACAGAGATTTTCCTGTCTCTGCCGCTGTGCACCTGCCGTGGTGGCCCAACCGCGGCAGTTGAGCGATAGCAATATTTTTGCTTGCCACTGTTATGTTGCCGCGGTGGTGGAACCGCGGCAGTCGAGCCACAGTAATTTTTTGACCTTTGCCGCGGTACATCTGCCGCGGTTCTTCAACCGCGGCAGTCGAGACCGCGGCAGTGAGTCAGCGAGAAGCTGAAAGGTTTTTTGCCAAAACGACCTCACTTCACTTGGATCTAATATATATATGTCTTGTTTGCCTTGGCTCGTTTACAACACCAAAAATTACACTTTTGAGAGCCTCTTGAGCATCTTCATCTCCAAGGTATCAAGACTATAAGCTTAAATGTCTAACCTTGCATTTTTAGCTTCTTGAGTATTTCACATATTCACCTTAGGTTGTGCTATCTCTTCACTTTAGAGACAAGTCTTGTATTTACCTCTTAGGTAGTTTGCAAGCAAGGAACTAGAGTCACTATTAAAGGCCCGAGGGTAGCAAAGACGGATTAGTAAATTTAGGTGTGATGTGGTCAACCAAATTTGTAATCGTATTTGCAAATAGTGGATTCGAGGTTCTCGTGTGGCGCACATAACAGCCCGTGGTTTTTTCCCCGTGTGGGTTTCCACGTAAAAATCGTGTGTCCTTTAATTTCCGCACTTGTATGCTTATCTTTGTATATTGACTTGTTTCGGGCTTTTTCGTAATTTGGACTAATATCGAAAAATAGGGTAAAAATGTTTAAAATCTATTCACCCCCCCTCTAGATTACTTTAGGACACGTTTATATTTATTTTCAATTGGTATCAGAGCGGGTTCCTTAACATAATTAGGAGATCCCTTGCTCTTGTTAGAGTCTTTTGCATTTGTTTGATTTGTTGTGTGTGCTTAGCTTGTTTGTGTGCATTCATTTCATTCAAACCCAAATACAATGAGTGGAAATGGAATGGGAGGTGAGGGTGCCTCTAGCACAAGACCCCCATTGCTCACCGGGGTCAATTACGCCTCATGGAAGGGTAAAATGGAAGCCTATGTGAGTCAAATTCATGACCGGGCATGGATGGCGATTGAAGATGGGTACACGCCACCTATGATGACTCCTACGGGAGGTGGAGAGGAAGTCCTCAAGCCGAAGGCACAATGGACTCCACAAGAATTTGAGGCTTCAAAATGGAACAACAAAGCCATGCATGCAATCCTATGTGCCATGGATGACAACCAATACAAGCTCATTCAAACTACAAGGATAACAAAGGAAGCTTGGGACATATTAGAGACGGCTCATGAAGGAACCGATGTGGTTAAGGACTCCAAGCTCCAAGTTCTCCAAACGCAATTTGAGACCTTAAGGATGGAGGATGATGAGTGCTTCAATGACTTCCAAGTGAAGCTCATGGATATAGTGAACCAAAGTCACCAACTTGGTGATCCCTACTCGGATAGAAGAATCAAGCAAAAGATCATGAGGTCACTTCCCGAGAGGTTTGAATCCAAAGTGACGGCATTGGAGGAAAATAATGACTACTCAAGAATGAAGCCAAGTGAAGTTATTGGAAGGCTCTTGGCCTATGAATCTAGAAAAGGTCCTACAACTACACCTCCAAAGAAGCAAAAGAGTCTTGCCTTGAAGAGTGTCAAGGTTGAGAAGGATGAAGAAGACTCGGATGAAGAAATTGCTTTGATGGCAAAAAAGTTCAAGCAATTTATGAGATTTGAGAAGAGAGGGTTTGGCTCCAAGGGAAAGTTTGCAAAGAAAAAGGCTCCTTTCAAGAAAGTGGAGCAAGCTCAAGAGAAGGACCACAAGAAGGGTGTCCAATGCTATGAGTGTAGTGGGTTTGGACACATTGCTCCGGAGTGTGCTAATTTGAAAAAGAAGAAAGGAAGAGCCATGGCGGTTACTTGGAGTGATAGTGATGACCTAGAAGATGAAGGCAAGTCCTCGGATGATGAGGAAGACCAAGTGGCCAACTTCATTGCTTTCTCATCCTCTCACAATAGCAATGAAGTTATGAGTGATAAAGAAGATGAAGAGGACAAGCAAGAAGAAGTAGATGAAAATGACTCAAACGGCGGGAGTAACTCCTCAACGTCAAATTTTGAGTTTGATGAATAGATGGACTATGATGACTTCATGAGATTCTTTGAGAACTCAAGATCGAAGAAGAAAAAGGAGATACAAAAGTTGAAAGGGGAGAAGCTTGAGTTGACATCCAAATTGACTCATTTGAGCAAGGAAATGAGTAAGGCAAAAGAGATAGAAGAAGGATTGAAGATGGAGTTAGTCTTGGTCAAGAAAAGTGAACAAAGCTTGAGGAAAGAGCTCATGGAGGCAAAAGAGTTGATTACTAAGATGACTTCCGGAACCGAGAAGCTTGACAAGATGCTATCTTGTGGGAAGAGTCCTAGTGACAAGAAGGGGTTAGGATATATGGAAGAAATGGAAGCCACATCCTTGAAGAAGACAACTTTTGTCAAGAGTAAGGAGGTTGATAATGCTCAAACCCCTCAACAATCAACCAAGTGGGTTGAAGTTGGTGAATCCTCCAAGCAAGCACAAGCAAGGATTCCAACAAGAGCTCCACCACAAGCTAGAGCTCCACAACCAAGACCTCATCAACCTAGAGCTCCACAACCAAGACCTCCTCAACCAAGACCCCGACAACCTAGACCTCCACAACAAAGGGCCCCACAAGTCCAACATGGGGCCTTTCATGCTCAACCTAGAAGACATGCCAACTTAGCTCAACCACAAAGGAGAGAGTTGCCTCAACATCCAATGGCAACTCAAAATAGAAGGATGCCACAAATGTTTGCTCAAGGCTATGGTATGAATTCCTACTTTACTCCTACTTGCCATTTTTGTGGAATTGAAGGCCATATTAGGCCTAATTGTCTTAAGTATATTAAATTGTGTAGAAGAGAAAGTATGATTGAGAAAAATATGCTTAGAAGAGCCATAATGCATGCACCTAGGAATTTTAGAGCTAATGGACCTATGGCTCCTAGGAATGACCATGTTTCACCTAGGATGAGTAGACATGATGACTACTATTGCTATGTGGCCCAAGTTGCCCTAAAAGCAAATGCCTCTAACACTTGGTACCTTGGTAGTGGGTGTTCTAGGCACATGACCGGAAACAAGAGTTTCTTTGAATCTCTTGTGATGGAGGATGGTGGGTATGTCACCTTTGGTGATGGATCTAAGAAAAAAGTCATAGGGAAAGGTAATATATCTATTCCCGGTTTACCCTCCTTGCCCAATGCTCTCTATGTTGATGGCTTGCAAGTCAATCTCATTAGTATATCACACTTAAGTGATGAAGGGCTTTCGGTTATGTTTGGAAAAGTTGATTGCTCTATTCTCAAAGAAAATGGGCAAGTTTTGTTGAAAGGCAAGAGATCAAGTGACAATTGTTATTGTCTTGAATCTAATCTCATCTCTTGTAACTTGTCTACTAGTGAGCAAATTGAGGTGTGGCACCAAAGACTTGGCCACATGAACTATAGGGACTTGAAAGTCCTTGATAGGTTAAATGTTGTTAGGGGCCTTCCCAAGTTTGGGAAAAAGGTTGAGGGAGTTTGTGGACCTTGCCAACAAGGAAAGCAAACTAAAAGTGTACACAAGAAAGGAAAATACCTCTCCACCAAAGAGCCATTGGAGCTCATCCATATGGACCTTATGGGTCCCATTCAAACCGAAAGTTTAGGTGGTAGAAGGTACATTCTTGTTGTTGTTGATGACTTTTCTAGGTTTACATGGACTTACTTCCTTAGAGAAAAGTCCGAAGCCTTTGAGAAATTTAAAATGCATTGTGTCAAAATTCAAAATGAGAAAACTTCTCACATTAAAAGCATTAAGAAAATTAGAAGTGATCATGGGAAAGAATTTGAAAATGCTAAGTTTGAAAACTTTTGCAATAGCTTAGGCATTTCCCATGAATTTTCGGCCCCTAGAACTCCTCAACAAAATGGTGTTGTTGAGAGGAAGAATAGAGTCCTCCAAGAGATGGCCCGTGTGATGTTGCTTAGCAACAAAGTCCCTAGAAATCTTTGGGCCGAAGCCATCAATACGGCTTGCTACATAGGGAATAGAGTTTTCCTTAGGCCCGGGACTAAACAAACATCCTATGAGTTATGGAAGGGTAGAAAACCCAATGTGGGCTATTTCCACATCTTTGGGAGTAAGTGCTATATACTAAATGACCGGGATCAACTTGGCAAGTTTGATGCCAAGAGTGATGAGGGTATTTTCATTGGATATGCACTTAATAGCAAGGCCTATAGAGTTTTTAATCTAAAGACTCAAAGTGTTATGGAATCATCAAATGTTGTCTTTGATGATTGTAGGCCCAAACATGATGACCATGATGAGGATGTTTGTGTGGTGTATGACCTTCCTTTGAAGGAAAGTGGTGAGACTTCAAGTGGTGTGAAGTCAAACCAAGATGAAGAGGATGATTTGCCTCTTAATAGAGTTCCTCCTTTGGACTCTAATGAACCCGCTCCTTGGGTTAGAAAGCTCCATGATAAGGATGATATCATTGGAGATGTTAGAGAGGGTGTTAGGACTAGAAGTCAAATAGCTAATCAAATTAGCTACACTTGTTATACCTCTCAATTAGAACCCAAAAAGGTTGATGAAGCCTTGGAAGATGAGTTTTGGGTTCTTGCCATGCAAGAAGAACTAAACCAATTTGAGAGAAATGAGGTTTGGACTCTTGTTCCTAGACCTAGAAACACTAATGTCATAGGCACCAAATGGGTGTTTAGGAACAAATCCGATGAGGATGGCAACATTGTGCGAAACAAGGCAAGGCTTGTTGCACAAGGATACTCTCAAATTGAGGGTATTGACTTTGAGGAGACTTTTGCTCCCGTTGCCCGCCTTGAGTCCATAAGGCTTCTCTTATCCATTTCCTGTGTGTACAAGTTCAAGTTACACCAAATGGATGTCAAGAGTGCCTTCCTCAATGGCTTATTGCATGAGGAAGTGTTTGTTGAACAACCCAAGGGGTTTGTGGATCCACACCACCCCTCTCATGTCTATCGCCTCAAGAAGGCTCTATATGGGTTGAAACAAGCTCCGAGGGCTTGGTATGAGCGCCTCACTCTTTACCTTGTTGACAATGGCTACTCTAGAGGTAGTGTTGACAAGACCTTGTTCATCAAGTGCACTAAAGATGAGCTATTTATAGCTCAAATTTATGTTGATGACATTGTATTTGGTTCCACCAACCAATCCAAAGTTAGACAATTTGTTGATGTCATGTCTCATGAGTTTGAAATGAGCATGGTTGGTGAACTAAATTATTTCCTAGGCTTGCAAATCAAGCAAATGCATGATGGGATCTTCGTATCCCAAGCTAAGTATGCTAAGAGCCTAGTGAAAAAGTTTAGCCTTGAGAATGCCAAACATTGTGACACACCCATGAGCACCACCTTGAAACTTAGCAAAGATGCTAGTGGAAAGGATGTGGAACAAAGTCTATATCGTGGCATGATAGGTAGCTTGCTTTACTTGACCGCAAGTAGGCCCGATATTTGTTTTAGTGTGGGTGTTTGTGCTAGGTACCAAGCTAATCCCAAAGAGTCTCACCTTGTGGCGGTGAAGAGGATCATTCGGTTTGTGAATGGTACCTCAAATCATGGGATATGGTACTCCTTTGACACTAATCCAAGTCTTGTTGGATTTAGTGATGCCGATTGGACGGGAAATTGTGATGATAGGAAGAGCACATCGGGCGGTTGCTTCTTCCTTGGGAACAATTTGGTTTCTTGGTTTTGCAAGAAGCAAAACTCAATTTCCCTATCCACGGCCGAGGCGGAATATATTGCCGCCGGTAGTGCTTGTACTCAATTGATGTGGATGAAACAAATGCTAGCCGATTATGGCTTGGAGCAAGGTACTCTTACTTTATTTTGTGATAATATGAGTGCCATTAACATTTCTAAGAATCCCGTCCAACATTCTAGGACAAAGCACATTGACATAAGACACCATTTCATAAGAGAGCTAGTTAAGAGCAAAACCATTGCATTGGAGCATGTGGGAACAAATGACCAACTAGCGGATTTGTTCACAAAGCCCTTAGACACCATTAGATTTGGGAACCTTAGCAAGTCTATTGGGATTTGTCAATTGGGTTGATTTGGTGTGTCTTGACCCCATATGGGGAGCTCAAGCAAAGAGAGCAAAGTTGCATGATCATGCATTGTGCCAAATTGATACATTTTATGCCTCTTAGTTAATTGCTTGAGATGATTGGTTGTACATACTTATATGTATTTTTCTTAATAAGTGTGCTACATTGCCTTGCTTGCAATCCATGTCATATTTATGCTCAAACATGCTTTTTTGGAATAGGAGATGTACTTTGGAAGTACTTTTTGAATGACCTTTAATTGATCTCCATGACATGATGTTTCCTTTTAAATGACATGCTTAAGTTGAAAAGTATGATATGAAATTGTGAACTGTTTGGTTGCAAACGTTAAATGCAAATATGTGTGCAAAAGCAATATTGAGTCTTATTTCAATAAGTCTCTCTTTCTTTATTTGTAGAACAAGGCTACTATCATACGGGTATCTCACCCGGAAAAATCAAATAGGGCGCAAAGTCGCTCATGTCTTGTTTTGCCTATAAAGTTGGATATAGTTGCTTCTTTTTTTTGTGAAATGCTAAAAATTCTATATCCTTGCTTTTTCCATGACAAAGGGTGAAATTGGTTTGAATTCTATTGGAAACCTTTGTTATTTGCTTTGCCAAATACCATTGTTTTGGTCCTAGATGCAACATGTCTTGCATGCAAAGCATCATTGTCACACATTTCTTTTTAAAATAAAACTCCTTGAATCTCTCTTACTTAATTGAGGTGCATAAATTTGCTTATATGATTATGCATATGTGCTTGTGCTACAAGCTCTCCTTGTTAATGCTTACCTATTCGGGGAGACTCCCTTTGCCTATCTCATGACAAAAAGGGGGAGTAAGGTTTGGGGAGAATTTGTGCCTCTAGGCATTGCATTTAGGGGGAGTTGGGAGATGATTGCATTGAGGGGGAGTTGCATTGCATTACATGTCATTAGCATCTCTCACACCTGTCCTTGGAAGGAATATTTCTTGTTGATTGTGTGTAGGTTGGTTTGTTCTACAAGCTTGGATTTGACTTGAAGATGTTCAAGACTTAGACTAGGAGCTTAATTGTAATGTAGAAAATTTTTGTTGTCCAATTTTTTTGTTTTGTGAGGATGCTATGTGAGTGGTGATTTTGTCACGAAATAGCCAAAGGGGGAGATTGTAAATGCCTCACTTTTGATTGGCGTATTTCGTTGGCAAAATCACAATGGGGGTCTATATGTAAGGATAGCTTAGAATGGAAGAAAACCTCATTGTGGAATCAAGAGCTTCAAGGAAGGTAGATTTCTTGACTTAACTCTAATTTGAAGAGATGTAGTTGCACACACACACAACACCTGCATAATTCTTACTTGTATGTTTGTGTGTGTATTCTTTATGTGCATCTTTGATTATTTAAGCTTTCCTCTTGCATGCTTATTGATTGCATCTAGCCTATTATTTGCCATAACTTGTTTTGCATAAGAATGCATGTTGTCACCTCACACACTTGCACGTTTGCTTATTGGTTCTTTGTGAGGAGCTGCTGAGAAGGCCAAGTCCTTCTCTGCCGCGGTTATGGTGCCGCGGTGGCCCAACCGCGGCATGCAAGCGACAGAGATTTTCCTGTCTCTGCCGCTGTGCACCTGCCGCGGTGGCCCAACCGCGGCAGTTGAGCGACAGCAATATTTTTGCTTGCCGCTGTTATGTTGCCGCGGTGGTGGAACCGCGGCAGTCGAGCCACAGTAATTTTTTGACCTTTGCCGCGGTACATCTGCCGCGGTTCTTCAACCGCGGCAGTCGAGACCGCGGCAGTGAGTCAGCGAGAAGCTGAAAGGTTTTTTGCCAAAACGACCTCACTTCACTTTTATCTAATATATATATGTCTTGTTTGCCTTGGCTCGTTTACAACACCAAAAATTACACTTTTGAGAGCCTCTTGAGCATCTTCATCTCCAAGGTATCAAGACTTCACCTTTAAGCTTCAAAATCACAAAAACCCTTCATCTTGAATCTTTCATTCATCATCTAGTATGATTCTAGGTTGATTTCATTTAGGGTTTTTAGTTTTGCTCACATGACTTGTATCTAGAACATCATTCTCATATCTACATGTTCTTGCCTTACAAGATAGCTTTTTTATGACTTGAATTGATTCAAGATTGCATCTTTATGACTTGACCTAGCTTCAAGATAGTTTTATTGTGGTTTGTGAGTTGTTTTGTGATAGATGATGCATATAGGTCTTTGGTTGCTTACTTGGTGTTGATTTATGCATGTCATCTAGTAATATGATATCTAGGAATGTCTAACATGTTCATCCATGCCTAGATAAGCTTAAATGTCTAACCTTGCATTTTTAGCTTCTTGAGTATTTCACATATTCACCTTAGGTTGTGCTATCTCTTCACTTTAGAGACAAGTCTTGTATTTACCTCTTAGGTAGTTTGCAAGCAAGGAACTAGAGTCACTATTAAAGGCCCGAGGGTAGCAAAGACGGATTAGTAAATTTAGGTGTGATGTGGTCAACCAAATTTGTAATCGTATTTGCAAATAGTGGATTCGAGGTTCTCGTGTGGCGCACATAACAGCCCGTGGTTTTTTTCCCCGTGTGGGTTTCCACGTAAAAATCGTGTGTCCTTTAATTTCCGCACTTGTATGCTTATCTTTGTATATTGACTTGTTTCGGGCTTTTTCGTAATTTGGACTAATATCGAAAAATAGGGTAAAAATATTTAAAATCTATTCACCCCCCTCTAGATTACTTTAGGACACGTTTATATTTATTTTCACACTTTTACACACTTGGCAAAATATGCTCATGCATTCACATTTAGTTAATAAACTTTGTGTTTTGCATTTTCTAGGACTATGTCCGGAAACTAGCATATATGTGTGTATTTGTGTTTGTATGTTTCCATATTTTGTGTTTAGGACTTGAACATGTTCTTATTTAATGCCTTATTGAGTTCCGGTCATTTCGGTTACTCATTCATAAGGTTTCGAGTCCAAACGTGTTGACTATGCCACTTTACGTTCTCTTATGTTGTGTTGACTTCATCGATGATTTCCAAGATGATTTCTCAACCGTTTTTCAAAGTTGTATAGTCGTTATCATGCGTGAGAGAGTCACGGTTTGTAATCCGAAAACGGATTCGAATTCGGAGTTTGGACGCCCGAGATACGGGCTGACGAACCGAGGGAGCGCACAAGAGGACAGCTCAGGTCGTGGGCCAAAAGGGTTGGCCGTGGTTGAGGCCGTGGGCCCCACGGCCTGGAGCAGCCTCTGCTCCCGTGTGGGCCACGCGCCCCCCATGGCCAGGGGGTGACATGGCACCACGTGGTTGGCCGGTTTCCTCCTTCTCTCTCCTCCTATTTCTTCCCTCTCTCTCTCCATTTGAATTTCTAAGAAGAAAAATTTTTGATTTCCCGTCTAGAGTTCTCTCCAATTTTTCCAACAAAACACCATATCTTCCTCATCCGGAGTCGGATTTGAGTGATTCAAGTTGGAGAGTGTTCGTATTTGAGTCTTCTAACATCTCCAAGTGGTTTGGTTTCTGATTGATCGTGATTTCAAGTGGTTGGACACTGAATTTCGCACCAGCTGCAGAATCCGAGGTTTGAGTCTCAACTTTGGGATTTCTTGTTATTTGACCTTCCATTTGCTTGGGGTTTCTTCTTCTATATCTATGTTATTGTTTTATAAAAGCTATTTGAAAAGGTAGCTTGATTATCATTCTAATTGAAACTCAATTTGTGGACTTATGTTGACTAGATTTTATGATTCTAGGTTTTACATTTGTTTGTGAGTTGTATTGTGATTAGAATGGCATCTTAGGTTGTTTGATACTTAATTGAATTAATTTTGTGTTAAAATGACTTTGAGATTTGATTTGGTCCTTTGATTAGTGAAATCTAGGATTTGTGTATTTTTATGTGATTTAGAGAATATAGGTTTTGATTGATGTAAATCTCAAAACCTTACTCTATATTTTTGTCTAGTATATTGATTGATTTTAATCTCATATATCTAGCTTTTGATTGTATATTGATAGCATCTTGAATTTGTACTTAATGAATATTTTGTGATTCAAGTGTTATGTGTGTGAATGAGACTTTGAGTATATGTGTTAGGTGTTTCACATGCTTAGGGTTCTATTCATGTATTTTTGCATCTAGACTTGATTAATTGTGATTTCACATGTTTAGGTCTATTTGTGCCATAGAATGTATTGATCACATGTTCTATGTTGTATTGAATGTTTGCATCATTTGCATTCACATGATCACACTAGGAAGTCCTTGTAAAAGGCATGAAGTCTTGGTTAGAGTCGGGATGACTCGTATAGCCAAGCAAGAAGTCTTGCCTAGAGTCGGGATGACTCGGATAGGTAAGCAAGGAGTCATGGCTAGAGTCGGGAGGACTCGGATAGTCATGCATGGGAGGCTCCCTAGAGGCAAGAGTGCCTTGGATAGGGAGTTGGCTATTGTATTGGTAGGCCTAGGCGTATGGTTAGACATAGAGTCCGATAGAGCGGGGTACACGGGAGGTGTATGCACTCTTGAGGAATTTCTAATCTTCCATCGATGTTGGTTGAGTGTGTTGTCCAATATATGGTGGTTCCGCATCATTGAAGGATTTCATACTTTCCAATAGGGTTGGGTAGGCTTAGACTTCACTAGGTTGGGTGAGCTAAAGATTGGTCACTTTGTGAATGTTCTATGTTTGCTTTCCAATAATATAGTACCCAATGGTTGTAGTTCAACCCGTGGATGTTTCCTCCTTGGAGGTTTTACCACGTTAAAAAATCCCTTGTGTTAATTCTTTCTATCTCTTTCTCTTATATTTTAATTGTATATTTTATTGTCTTGATTCATAATATCCACATGTGATATATTGTGAAGCAAGTCTTTGTATAGTGTGATTAGTATATTCATTCTTTAGATCAATTTGTATCTTTGATTCTTTTATATATTGTAATCTTTGTATAGTGACATTTTGATCACTCTTGTAACACATTGAACATCTTATGAAATACAAGCTTATTTTGTTATTATGTTTATTTGCTATTTTACCTCACATGACTTGTTGATATACTTAGACATTTCTCTTATGATTGTAATATCGTATTGTCTATGTATGTCTTCCTTGGCTTATTGTGTTGTGTGTAAGGCTACCTTGAGGGACAAACGAATGTTTGTTCAAGGGTTTGAAAAAAGGTGTAAAAACCTATTCACCCCCCCTCTAGGTATGCTTTAAGCAATTTAACTTCGTTTGTGTACATTCAGATAGGAAGAATTAACACAAGTGATTTTTTAACGTGGTAAAACCTCTAAGGAGGAAACATCCACGGGTTGAACTACAACCATTGGGTACTATATTATTGGAAAGTAAACATAGAACATTCACAAAGTGACCAATCTTTAGCTCACCCAACCTAGTGAAGTCTAAGCTTACCCAACCCTATTGGAAAGTGTGAAATCCCTCAATGATGCGAAACCACCATATATTGGACACCACACACAACCAACATCGATGGTTGATTAGAAATTCCTCAAGAGTGCATACACCTCCCGTGTACCCCGCTCTATCGGAGTCTATGTCTAACCATATGCCTAGGCCTACCAATACAATAGCCAACTCCCTATCCAAGGCACTCTTGCCTCTAGGGAGCCTCCCATGCATGACTATCTGAGTCCTCCCGACTCTAGCCATGACTCCTTGCTTACCTATCCGAGTCATCCCGACTCTAGGCAAGACTTCTTGCTTGGCTATCCGAGTCACCCCGACTCTAACCAAGACTTCATGCCTTTTACAAGGACTTCCTAGTGTGATCATGTGAATGCAAATGATGCAAACAATCAATACAACATAGAACATGTGATCAATACATTCTATGACACAAATAGACTTAAACATGTGATATCACAAGTAATCAAGTCTAGATGTAAAATACGAGAATAAAAACCTAAGCATGTGAAACACCAAACACATACGCTCAAAGTCTCATTCACATATACAACACTTGAATCAAAACATATTCATGAAGAACAAATTCAAGATGCTATCAATATACAATTAAATGCTAGATATATGAGATTAAAATCAATCAATATTCTAGTAAAAAATATAGAGCAAGGATTTGAGATTTTTATCAATCAAAACCTAGATTCTCTAAATCACAAACAAATACACAAATCCTAGATTTCATCAATCAAAGGATCAAATCAAATCTTAAGGTCATTTAACACAAAATTAATTCAATTAAGTTCCAAACAACCTAAGATGCCATTCTAATCACAATACAACTCACAAACATATGTAAAACCTAGAATCATAGAAACTAGTCAACATTAGTCCACAAATTGACTTTCAATTAGAATGATAATCAAGCTATCTTTCTCAATAGCTTTTACCAAACATAAACATAGATATAGAAGAAGAAACCCCAAGCAAATGAAAGGTTAAAAAGAAAGAAATCCCAAAGTTAAGTCCAATACCTTGGATTCTATAACTGGTTCGGAAATCAGTGTGGAACCACCAGAAATCATGATCAAAAAGCCACCAAACCACTTGGAGATGATAGAGCACTCAAATACGAACACTCTCCAACTTGAATCACTTAAATCTGACTCCGGATGAGGAAGATATGATGTTTGGAAGTTGGGAAAAGTTGAGAGAAAATTCTGACGGGAAACTTGCAATTTTCTTCTTCAAAATTTCAAATGGAGAGAGAGAGGGAAGATATAGGAGGGAGAGAGAAGACCAAACCAACCAATGGTGTAAGGCCACGTCACCCCCTGGCCATGGGGGGCGCGTGGCCCACGGCCAGCCCAAGTGGCCTCATGGCCTGGGCTGTCTTCTCGCGCGCTCCCTCGGTTCTTCAGCCCGTATCTTGGGCATCCGAACTTCGATTTTGAATCCGTTTTCGGATTACGAACCGTGACTCTCTCAAGCACGATGAAGACTATACAACTTTGAAAAAATGTTGAGAAATCATCTCAGAAAACGTCGATGAAGTCAACTCAACGAATGAGAACGAAAAGTAGCGTAGCTACATCGTTTGGACTCGAAACTACATGAATGAGTAACCGAAACGACCGGAACTCAATAAGGAATCATAATAGAGCATATTCAAGTCCAAATACAAAAATACGGAAACATATAAACACAAAGACGCACACATATGCTAGTTTCCGGACACAGTCCTAGAAAATGCAAAACACAAAGTTTATCAACATAATATGAATGCATGAGCATATTTTGCCAAGTGTGTGAAAGTGATATATAAATGAAATTAAATCATGAAGGAACACACAAGAATGCTATGTGTGTGTGTGTGCCTAGCCTTGTAAGAGATATGAGGTCCTTTAATACCTTTGTTGACCAATGATGCACGAATCTCTTAAAAACCGGCTTCTTGAATGAATTGTGGTTGAGACGTCCTTCGTCTTCTTAATTCTTCAATATACTAACCACTAAACATTACAAGATAAACACGTTTTGATATGGAATTGATGCCAACACTAACTATAAACCTTACAATCTCCCCCTTTGGCAAATTCCATGTCAAAACCCCTAAACAAACACTAAAACAATTTCAAAGAAAATTTGGTCACAATGAGTACAATGAGTTACACATATAGACACAAATTAACAACCAAAACAAGTCTTGAACTTCAACTTGGTATTCTCTTGATATCACCTAAAAAGAACTTGAAAGCACAAGAATATCCAAGAGACAACAAATATGGCAATATCCAATCTTAGGCAAGAAAATAGTAACATTTAAGTTCAAATGGATCAAGTATGCTCCCCCTTAATACATACTATCCATCAAAATATTCTAAGCCAAGATTCAACAACAAAAAATATTACATGCCATAAAGTTCAAGCTAGATACCAAATATACAAATATATAAAACAACTAAAATGAGACTAAGTAAGCTAGATTTCTCCCATGTGTTTCTCATATTTCTCCCCCTTTTTGACATGATATGAAGCCAAAGGGAAAGAGTAAAAAAATATACCTCATGAAGCTCTCTAGCCACTTGTGCCACCAAGGAAAGAAGAACGGTGTGCGGATCTCACATATTGCCTTGTTGGAGTTGATTTTCTTTCCAACTCTTTGATCCTTTCATCTTGAACAACAAGCTTGGCACTAAGGTCTTCAATCTTCCTTTGTGACGCCTCAATCAACCTACGAGATTCTTCAACCTCATTCCTCAATTTTAAA
This sequence comes from Acer saccharum, assembly GCA_030490815.1. Classification (NCBI taxonomy): domain Eukaryota; kingdom Viridiplantae; phylum Streptophyta; class Magnoliopsida; order Sapindales; family Sapindaceae; genus Acer; species Acer saccharum. Next base: position 22,921,009 of record CM059872.1, on the reverse strand, counting down.
GCCCAACTAGAAAGAGCGGGTGAGCTAGGGACATGGTTAGAATCAAGAAAATCACCAAAAAGCCTAAACACATCATTAGACTTTCCCTTGTCCTTGTATGACATGGATGCCATACGTTTCTCACTCAACTTCTCTAAGGGAGGAAGCATAACATCACCATCAAGATTCCTCACACCTTTAGCTAAGCACAATTGAGTTATAAACCTCGGAAATGCCAATTTCTTATCCAAACGACTAGTACAAGCCGCAATTTCAATTTGCTCCACAAGCAATTCACCAAGGTTTATAGGTTTGTTAGTCACCAAGGCATATACAATCTTAATTTTGTCTCTATTAAGCTCCGAAGCATTAGTAGAAACAATAAGATTGGAGCACACAAATAAATGCCAAAATGCACTAATTTTTGTTAACTCACCTTGCTTAATAAAAGCACGTTTCCCCCACACAAAATTACTATCATCACATAGAGTCCTACCTATTAAATCAAGGTTTTCCAAGATGTCAATATCAAGGAATTCCGATTCAATGTCATCGGGCAAGTCTAGAAATTCATTAACCTTCCTAGAACAAACTCTAAAGACAACTTTCCTTATGCTTAGAGTAGCACTCGTCACAGTAGAACTAGATTTGTAAGCATGATAAAACTCTCTAACAACGGTCTCATTAGAGATTCCTAACATGATCACCCATGAATTCCAATTTCTACTCTTAAGCACATCATAAACATATGATCCAACACAAGAGTCCAAGTCAATACCTCTTTCTTGAATTAGCTTTTTGCAACCAAAAATTCCCAATTCATCAACTTTGTTAGCTTTGGAAATTTTGGAAGAAATTGTAGGTTTGGACTTGTCAATGGGAGTTGAAGAAGTATTTCCACCAATCTTCTTTGCTTTTCCCATAATCTTGCTATACAAAAACAAACTAAAAACCAAAGTGAGAGGAAACAAAGAAACAAAATAGTAACCAATAAACATATACAAAGGCAAAACACTATATTCAATAAATCATCATGCGAATAAGAATTTATCATAGCATCTTCATGATTTATCAAAAATAAGAATAATACCAACAAACAACAACCTTGAAGAACATGTGAACATGTCATAAAAGAGAACAAGAATTTAGCATATTATGCTCCCCCTTGACAAGTGCCTCATCTAAAATCAAGATAGACAAATGTTCACAAAAATCACCACACAATCACATCACAAGCAATTTTATTAGATTTGCAAATAAGCTTCACATATCTAAGAGAGTTACATCAAGATTTTCAATCACTCTCATATGTCATCAAAAATTGCTAAAGTATCAAAAATACTAATTAAGCAAAAGTGAGTGTGTGAAGATTTTGCTTCAAGTATATGAAAAGAAATAGTTTGATAATCAAGCATGCAAACAATTTCAACATCTATTTATCTTAGGCCTTTCCATAAAAAGGTCAAACCGGTTATCATCCGAAATTTTGCTTATAAAGAGAATAGATTTCAACATGTGAGCGTGTGTGTGCATGTGGCTCGTCAACCCATTTCTATTTGTCAACCCGAGCTCATTTGATTATTCAACTACACTCCAAAAGCCTTTTTTTTTTTTTTTTAGGCTTGAATCAAAGATTTTTTTTATGATTCAATTCAACACTTCTTTGATTTTTCTAACAAAAACATATACACCTCATGGCGGCTTTCACTCATCACAATGGCGTAACCCTTTCCTACATTGGGTGGCTTCACAACCAAGGTGTGTAGCCCTTTCCATGAGGGTGCTCGTTGAGTTCTATGTTGCCGAAGCAAATGGATACCAACCATTGGTCATTTTTAAATGTACTAGTCCTTAGGACTTCAAGGTGTATCCAAAGCGAATATCAATCAAGCTCAACATACTTAACAAAACATACAAGAGAAGCAAAGTGCATTTTTGAAACCAATTTCAAAGCTTAAAAGCACATGATCTAGAAGCAAGTAAAGAGACTTACTTAAGATCTCTACTTCTCAAGAGAGTAGCTATCAAAGAATATGAAGCTCACATTATTCAAAAATTAGCCTCAACAATCATACAAATAACAACACACTTCATGAAATAAGATCAATGTGAACACTTATCACCAAAAGATCTTAAACTAGCAAATGTCAAAGAGGACCATATAAACACTATACTAGTTCTCAATTATGACATGCTTCATGAATGTGATACAAACAATGAGTTGATAGATGAAAAATCAAGTAAGCAAGCAATATGATATAGAGATACCTTCACAAGCTATTTTCACCAAATACAATGCCTTCACCCTTTTTATGAGTCCTCTTGGCTTGTGAGTCCTCTTGGCTTGTAAGTCCTCATGACTACAAGTTATAGATGTGTCGATTCCAAGAGACTAAAGACAATGTAATCCAACTCAAACAAACAAAAAAAATGACTTTCTCTAAAAGCCATAACAACAATGTTACCATATAGATTCAAAAAAAAAAAAAAAAAAACTTCTCAAAAGTTAATCAACAAATTTTGACTATCATAACAATCAAAGTGAGATAGCTAAGTTCATGTCAAGTTGTAAAGATACAAAGCAAAAAGCTAAGCTTCTTATCAACAACACTAGTCTTAAAGCTAACTCACATGTGCAACTTACACTAATGGTAAGAGCACTCACCCTTGACAAATTTTGTCTTGGGTGGACATACACGAATATCATCAAGATTCTCTTTGACCACAATGTTGAACCTAGAGTAAAGTTCTTCCACAACTTGATTCACAATAATATCATTAATACTCTTTTTCTCAACATTGTTAGCAACACATGCATGATCAAATTTTGAAGGATATGCATTCTTCACCTTTCGGACATTCTTAACATGCTTTGAAAAATTATCATGCTTTCCATATTCAAAAGCTTTAGCATGCATAGAATTAGGTCCAATCTCTCTATTCCTAGACGCATTTTCTAAGTTGCAATATTCAATGAATTTATAGCACTTGGGCTTGATATGGCCTAAGGTATTGCAAAAATGACATATGGGAACAAAAGGAGAGATTTTACCTTCCGGTGGTGGTGGAGGACAAATGGGAGTTTCAAGGGGTACCTTATTCTTCAATTTGTTCTTCTTTTTGGAACGTCTCTTCTTAGGAGTTTTCTCTTCAATGATAGCTTCGCTAGTAGGAAGTGATGCTTCTGTGAGCTTCTCTTCAACCACCACTACACTTGAGCTACCTAAGTTCATATTAGAGATGATCCTATCCTTTTCAAGCAAAATACCCTCAACTTCGCAAAGCTTCTTTTCAATAGCATTCTTTTCACGCAAGAGCCTACGAGTTGTAGCAACAAACTCATCCACTTGAATCTTGATCAAGTCCTCCTTCTCATCAATCTCACTTAAGGCTATTTTCAACTTCTCCTCAAGAAACTTCTCCTCAAGAAACTTCACCTTAGCCAAAAGATCAATGTAGGTCGGATTATCATTTAAACACTCTTGATGACTTTGATCAATCTCCTTATCCAACGAATCTTGATTTACATCCTCTAGAGTAGAGTGAGAAGCCATGAATGCAACAAAGTTGCTCACTAGCTCTTCTTCACTAGAAGACTCATCACTTGAGCTCTCCTCATCACTAGAGTCATCATCTTCACTCCATGTAGCCACCATAGCCTTTTCCTTCTTGTCCTTCTTAGAATCACCACTAGGACAATCCGAAGCATAATGTCCAAGCTTCTTGCACCTGAAGCATTGAACCTTCCTATTGCTCTTAGCTTGGCCACTCCTCTCATGAGGTGAAGTAAAGGGCTTCTTGACTTCCTTGTCCCTTGAGTACTTGCCACTTGACTTGGCACCTTTCCTCATGAACTTCCTAAACTTCCTAACCAATAACGCCATCTCCTCATCATCATCGCTACTACTAGCTTCCTTGACAACCTTGAGAGTTAAACCTTTGTTCTTAGCCTTTGGTTTCATACACGCCTCAAAAGTTTGAAGAGATCCTAGCAACTCATCTATGCTCATAACGTCAACGTCTTTGCTCTCTTCAATGGCGGTAACCTTGGCTTTGAACCTCTTTAGAAGTGATCTAAGAATCTTCCAATTTAGCCTCTCACCGGAGATAGGAGTACCAAGTGCTTGGCATTGGTTGGCGATGTCTAGTAGCTTATCTTGGAAGTCAACAAACTTGTCTTCCTCACCTATTTGCAAAACCTTAAATTGGGAAGTGAGCAATTGAAGACGAGACTTCTTCACCGCTTTAGTCCCCTCATTGGTGACTTGGAGAGCCTCCCATGCCTCCTTAGCGGTTTCTAGGTTTTGAATGTAGAAAAATTGCCTACTATCAACACCTCCGAAAATAGGATTCACCGCCCGATGATGCCATTTTGCTAACTCAAACTCATTAGTATGCCACTCACTCCTAGGCTTGGAAACGGTCATCCAAGCTCTCTCATCAATAGATCGAATGTAAGCCTCCATCCTCAATTTCAAAAACCCATAGTTGTGACCCTTGAGAAGAGGAGGCCTAGAATTCGAAGCCCCTTCGGTCATCACATCATCTTGGAAAACCATACTAGCAAAAACCTTGGCAATCCACACGTAAGTATAAATCGGATCTCGTCGAGTGCCGTCCGACGATCCACTCTGATACCAATTGAAAGTATACAAACGTAGTTAAATTGCTTAAAGCATACCTAGAGGGGGGGTGAATAGGTTTTTACACCTTTCTCAATCCCTTGAACAAACTTTCGTTTGTCCCTTAAGGTAGCCTTACACACAACACAATAAGCCGAGAAAGATATACATAGACAATACGATAATACAATCATAAGAGCAAAGTCTAAGTATATCAACTAGTTATGTGAGGTATAAGAACAAATAAACACAACAACAAAGTAAGCTTATATTTCAATAGATGTTCAATGAGTTACAAGAGTGATCAAAATGTCACTATACAAAAATTACAATATAAAAAAGAATCATAGATACAAAATTGATCAATAGAATGAATTCACTAATCACACTATACAAAGTCTTGCTTCACAATACATCACATGTGAATATTATGAATCAAGATAATAAAATATACAATTAAAATATAAGTGAAAGAGATAGAAAGAATTAACACAAGAGATTTTTTAACGTGGTAAAACCTCTAAGGAGGAAACATCCACGGGTTGAACTACAACCATTGGGTACTATATTATTGGAAAGTAAACATAGAACATTCACAAAGTGAACAATCTTTAGCTCACCCAACCTAGTGAAGTCTAAGCCTACCTAACCCTATTGAAAAGTGTGAAATCCCTCAATGATGTGAAACCACCATATATTGGACACCACACACAACCAACATCGATAGTAGATTAGAAATTCCTCAAGAGTGCATACACCTCCCGTGTACCCCGCTCTATCGGAGTCTATGTCTAACCATACGCCTAGGCCTACCAATACAATAGCCAATTCCCTATCCAAGGCACTCTTGCCTCTAGGGAGCCTCCTATGCATGACTATCCGAGTCCTCCCGACTCTAGCCATGACTCCTTGCTTACCTATCCGAGTCATCCCGACTCTAGGCAAGACTTCTTGCTTGGCTATCCGAGTCACCCCGACTCTAACCAAGTCTTCATGCCTTTTACAAGGACTTCCTAGTGTGATCATGTGAATGCAAATGATGCAAACAATCAATACAACATAGAACATGTGATCAATACATTCTATGGCACAAATAGACCTAAACATGTGATATCACAAGTAATCAAGTCTAGATGCAAAATACGAGAATAAAAACCTAAGCATGTGAAACACCAAACACATACGCTCAAAGTCTCATTCACATATACAACACTTGAATCAAAATATATTCATGAAGTACAAATTCAAGAGGCTATCAATATACAATTAAATGCTAGATATATGAGATTAAAATCAATCAATATTCTTGTAAAAAATATAGAGCAAGGATTTGAGATTTTCATCAATCAAAACCTAGATTCTCTAAATCACAAACAAATACACAAATCCTAGATTTCATCAATCAAAGGATCAAATCAAATCTCAAGGTCATTTAACACAAAATTAATTCAATTAAGTTCCAAACAACCTAAGATGCCATTCTAATCACAATACAACTCACAAACATATGTAAAACCTAGAATCATAGAAACTAGTCAACATTAGTCCACAAATTGACTTTCAATTAGAATGATAATCAAGCTATCTTTCTCAATAGCTTTTACCAAACATAAACATAGATATAGAAGAAGAAACCCCAAGCAAATGGAAGGTTAAAAAGAAAGAAATCCCAAAGTTAAGTCCAATACCTTGGATTCTATAGCTGGTTCGGAAATCAGTGTGGAACCACTAGAAATCACGATCAAAAAGCCACCAAACCATTGGAGATGATAGAGCACTCAAATACAAACACTCTCCAACTTGAATCACTCAAATCCGACTCCGGATGAGGAAGATATGATGTTTGAAAGTTGGGAAAAGTTGAGAGAAAATTCTGACGGGAAACTTGCAATTTTCTTCTTCAAAATTTCAAATGGAGAGAGAGAGGGAAGATATAGGAGGAGAGAGAAGACCAAACCAACCAATGGTGTAAGGCCACGTCACCCCCTGGCCATGGGTGGCGCGTGGCCCACACGGGGGCAGAGACCCCTCAAGGCCGTGGGGCCCACAGCCAGCCCAAGTGGCCTCACGGCCTGGGCTGTCTTCTCGTGCGCTCCATCGGTTCTTCAGCCCGTATCTTAGGCATCCGAACTCCGATTTCGAATCCATTTCTGGATTACGAACCATGACTCTCTCACGCATAATGATGACTAATAACTTTGAAAAACGGTTAAGAAATCATCTCAGAAAACGTCGATGAAGTCAACTCAACGAATGAGAACGAAAAGTAGCGTAGATACATTGTTTGGACTCGAAACTACATGAATGAGTAACTGAAACGACCGGAACTCAATAAGGAATAATAATAGAGCATATTCAAGTCCAAATACAAAAATACGGAAACATATAAACACAAAGACACACACATATGCTAGTTTCCGAACATAGTCCTAGAAAATGCAAAACACAAAGTTTATCAACATAATATGAATGCATGAGCATATTTTGCCAAGTGTGTGAAAGTGATATATAAATGAAATTAAATCATGAAGGAACACACAAGAATGCTATGTGTGTGTGTGTGCCTAGCCTTGTAAGAGATATGAGGTCCTTTAATACCTTTGTTGACCAATGATGCACGAATCTCTTAAAAACCGGCTTCTTGAATGAATTGTGGTTGAGACGTCCTTCATCTTCTTAATTCTTCAATATACTAACCACTAAACATTACAAGATAAATACGTTTTGATATGGAATTGATGCCAACACTAACTATAAACCTTACATGCACTAATGAAGCTCTTTGGTTCCCCAAACTCTTGACAAATATGGTCTTCTTAGAAGTGGAGGTCTCCTTGCCATCTTCAAATCCAAGACTCGTCTTGTCATACGGATTCTTTCCAACACTAAGAATATGATCAAGCTTTTGTGTGCTAGTGGTCATCCTAGTCATAGATTCTTTAATCTCCTCAAGCTCTCTCATTAAACCTTCTTCATTCTGCATAGATAAGTCTAACTCTTTTCTTAGCTTATCTTCTATCTTCTTAAGTTTTTCCACTTATTCACTTAAGTGGTCATTGTGAGATGAAAGTTCAAGATTCTCCTCTCTCAATCTTTGAATCTTTCTTGTGCTCTGAAAGTATACAAACGTAGTTAAATTGCTTAAAGCATACCTAGAGGGGGGGGGGGGGGGGGGGGGGGGGGGGGTGAATAGGTTTTTACACCTTTTTTCAATCCCTTGAACAAACATTCGTTTGTCCCTCAAGGTAGCCTTACACACAACAAAATAAGCCAAGGAAGACATACATAGACAATACGAGAATATAATCATAAGGGCAAGGTCTAAGTATATCATCTATTTGTGTGAGGTATAAGAACAAATAAACACAACAACAAAGTAAGCTTGTATTTCAATAGACGTTCAATGAGTTACAAGAGTGATCAAAATATCACTATACAAAAATTACAATATACAAAAGAATCATAGATACAATAATGATCAAAAGAATGAATCCACAAACCACACTATACAAAGTCTTGCTTCACAATACATCACATGTGAATATTATGAACCAAGATAATAAAATATACAATTAAAATATAAGAGAAAGAGATAGAAAGAATTAACACAAGAGATTTTTTAACGTGGTAAAACCTCCAAGGAGGAAACATCCACGGGTTGAACTACAACCATTGGGTACTATATTATTGGAAAGTAAACACAGAACATTCACAAAGTGACCAATCTTTAGCTCACCCAACCTAGTGAAGTCTAAGCCTACCCAACCCTATTGGAAAGTGTGAAATCCCTCAATGATGCGAAACCACCATATATTGGACACCACACAAAACCAACATCGATGGTAGATTAGAAATTCCTTAAGAGTGCATACACCTCCCGTGTACCCCGCTCTATCGGAGTCTATGTCTAACCATACACCTAGGCCTACTAATACAATAGCCAACTCCCTATCCGAGACACTCATGCCTCTAGGGAGCCTCCCATGCATGACTATCCGAGTCCTCCCGACTCTAGCCATGACTCCTTGCTTACCTATTCGAGTCATCCCGACTCTAGGCAAGACTTCTTGCTTGGCTATCCGAGTCACCCCGACTCTAACCAAGACTTCATGCCTTTTACAAGGACTTCCTAGTGTGATCATGTGAATGCAAATGATGCAAACAATCAAATCAACATAGAACATTTGATCAATACATTATATGGCACAAATAGACCTAAACATGTGATATCACAAGTAATCAAGTCTAGATGCAAAATACACGAATAAAACCTAAAGCATGTGAAACATCAAAACACATAAGCTCAAAGTCTCATTCACACATACAACACTTGAATCAAAATATATTCATGAAGAACAAATTCAAGATGCTATCAATATACAATTAAATGCTAGATATATGAGATTTAAATCAATCAATATTCTAGCCAAAAATATAGAGCAAGGATTCAAGATATAAATCAATCAAATCCTAGATTGCTCTAAAACACAAACAAAATTCAATAATCCTAGATTTCATTAATCAAAGGATCAAATCAAATCTCAAGGTCATTTATCACAAAATTAATTCAATCAAGTTCCAAACAACCTAAGATGCCATTCTAATCACAATACAACTCACAAACATATGTAAAACCTAGAATCATAGAAACTAGTCAACATTAGTACATAAATTGACTTTCAATTAGAATGATAATCAAGCTATCTTTCTCAATAGCTTTTACCAAACATAAACATAGATATAGAAGAAGAAACCCCAAGCAAATTGAAGGTTAAAAAGAAAGAAATCCCAAAGATTAGTCCAATACCTTAGATTCAATAGCTGGTTCGGAAATCAGTGTGTGACCACCATAAAACACGATCAATCAGCTACCAAACCACTCAGAAATGATAGAGGACTCAATTACGAACGTTCTCCAATTTGAATCACTCAAATCCGACTCCGGATGAGGGAGATATGATGTTTGGAAGATGAGAGAATCCTTGAGAGAAAACTGACGGGATTCAATGTAATTTTCTTCTTAAAAATTCAAATGGAGAGAGAGAGGGAAGATATAAGGAGGAGAGAGAAGACCAAAATGGGCCAATAATGTGAGGCCATGTCACCCTAGGCCATGTGGGGCGCGTGGGCCTCACGGGGGCAGAGAGCCCCCTTGGCCATGGGGCCCACGGCCTCCCTCACGGCCAGGCCAAGTGGCCTCACGGCCTGGGCTGTCTTCTCGCGCGCTCCTTCGGTTCTTCAGCCCGTATCTTGGGCATCCGAACTCCGATTTTGAATCCATTTCTGGATTATGAACTGTGACTCTCTCATGCACGACGATGACTACACAACTTTTAAAAACGGTTGAGAAATCATCTCGGAAAACGTCAATGAAGTCAACTCAATGAATGAGAACGAAAAGTAGCGTAGCTACATCGTTTGGACTCGAAACTACATGAATGAGTAACCGAAACGACCGGAACTCAATAAGACATCAAATAAGAACATGTTCAAGTCCATGTACAAAAATACAAAAACAAACAAGCACAAATACACACACATATGCTAATTTCCAAACATAGTCCTAGAAAATGCAATAAACAAAATATTACCAATATGGTATGAATGCATGAGCATATTTTGCCAAGTGTGTGAAAGTGAAACATAAGTGATGTTTAATCATGAAGGAACACACAAGAATGCTATGTGTGTGTGTGTGTGCCTAGCCTTGTAAGAGATATGAGGTCCTTTAATACCTTTGTTGAACAATGATGCACGAATCTCTTAAAAGCCGGCTTCTTTAATGAATTGTGGTTGAGACATCCTTCGTCTTCTTAATTCTTCAATACGAACCACTAAACATTACAAGAGAAACACATTTTGATATGGAATTTATGCCAACACCAACTATAAACCTTACATGCTCTTGATTGCTAAATCATTGAACTCGGCATGGTATTTAGCAATCACCTTTTTCTCCACAAAACCATTTATGGAGTTAGATGAGGAATCACTTTCTCCTTCACTTGAGTCATTTTCCTCTTTTTCACTAGTACTTTTGCTCTTGTGGGAGGAAGCAAAGGCTAGGAAGTTAGCCATGAGTTCTTCATCACTTGAAGACTCATCTTCCTCATTGGAGTCATCACTACTGCCACTCCATATGGCAGCTATCACTTTACCTTTCTTCTTGTCATTGTGATTAGCACATTCGGGGGCAAAGTGACCTATGCCTCCACACTTGAAGCATCGAACCCCTTTCCTTTCGGTCCTTTCTTGCCTAGGTTTAAACTTCTTGAAATGACCCTTTTTCTTCAAATCTTGACCTTTTGATCCAAAGCCCTTTCTCCCAAACTTCATAACCTTGTTGAACCTTTTTACAAATAAGGCAAGGTATTCGTCCGAGTCAATCTTCTTTGCCTCCTTTTCATCCTTAGAAGCTTTTAAAGCAATTCCTTTTTGCTTTTAAGGAGGTGTAGAGCTAGGAGCTTTCCTAGACTCATAGGCGAGGAGTCTTCCAATAACCTCGCTCGGCTTCATGTCCATATATCCACTATTTTCTTCTATAGCCGTCACCTTTGATTTGAACCTATTGGGGAGAGATCTCATGATTTTCTGCTTGACTCACTATCCAAATACGGGTCTCCGAGTTGGTAACTTTGATTAATGATATCCATTAATTTGATTTTGAAATCATTAAAGCATTCATCCTCTCCCATCCTAAATAACTCGAATTGAGTTTGGAGGACTTGAAGCTTGGATTCCTTCACCACCTCGGTTCCTTCATGTGCAACTTGTAAGATATCTCAAGCCACTTTCACGATTTGAGTGTTCTGAATTAGCTTGTACTGATTTTCATTAATTGCACAAAGGATGGCATGCATCGCCTTCCTATTCTACTTTGAAGCCTCAAACTCTTGCGCGCTCCATTGCGCCTTAGGCTTCAATACTTCTTCTCTTCCACCATCGGGAGTCATCATGGGTAGATTATATCCATCTTCCACCACCATCCACACACGGTCGTGAATTTGACATATGTAGGATTCCATCTTCCCTTTCCATTGGGAATAGTTCAACCCGGTAAGAAGTGGAGGCCTTGTGCTAGAAGCACCCTCGTTGCCACCGCCATTTCCACTGTTTCCACTCATAGTGTTTATGAATGAATGAAATGAATTGAATGCAAATGTATGAATGATCAAAAATCACACAAAATGCAAAACAAGCCAAAATAAGCAACAATCACCTAAGTATATCTAGGAACCCGCTCTGATACCAATTGAAACAAATAACGGTGTGTTGAATATTAATCTAAAGGGGGGGGGGGGGGGGGGGGGGGGGGGGGGTGAATAGATTTTAATAGATTTTACCCAATTTTCGTTTAAGGTCAATATTATGAAAATTCCCCTAATAGTTAATAAACTAAAGCAAGCGTAATATGATGCGGAAATATAAACAACACTTGATATTTACGTGGAAACCCTCACGGGAAAAACCACGGGCTGTTAAGTGAGCCACACCCAAACCTCGAATCCACTAAATGTGATAAAATTACAACCTAATCCCGGAAGTAATTACACACCTACCTAATCCCGGTATGAGTGAACCTAGTTCGATTGCTTGCGATCTAAGAAACCTAATCCCAGAAGCTACACACAAGACTTTGATTCTCAATGAAGAGATTAACACCCTAAGTGAATATATGAATATCCAAAATGCAACATAGTGCATGGGAAACCCTATATGCTTATCTAAGATGATGATTTTGCAATTAAAGCAACCCTAGATATTAAAAACTAAATGACATGTCAAATAGTTTAGCTAATCAAGATTAAGCAAAAACCTAATTAGCTATCACAATACAACTTCTCAAACAATCAATACACTAATATCAATTTGTATCCAAAACATATATGAAAATCATACAAGTAATAAATGAGATTGCTTGAATAAGAAAATACACAAAATATGTAAGATATTAGTGAAAAAACTTACCAAGCAAAGTGTAATGAAGAATCCATGCAAGATGATATCTAGATGATCAAAGATGATGCTAGATGATGATTGATGATCATGGAAAATTTGTTTGAGTAATAAAAGGTGAGTTCTTTGTGTATTTTTCTTGTCTTGAAAAATATCCTAAGTATAAAATCTAAATATGAACTCTCTTAATTGACCTAAAGTCAACGTGGCATATATATAGGGTGTCAAGATGAAGTGTGGTCGTTTTGAAAAGTGACACCAATTTTGCCTTGGGCGCTGTACGTAGAGCGCTTTTGTATAGCGCTTGTACAGCGCCCTAACTCTGTTCTCACGAGAAAACAGAGTGGCGCTGTAGGTACAACGCTTTGTACAGCGACCTAACAGCGACCGAATTAAATCGATCAGGTCTGTACAGCGCTCATATGGGCGCTGTACGAACGGCGCTGTACGAACAACGCTTTCAACAGCGCTTCGTATAGCGCCTTACACTAAGTATGAATCCTAAGATTATGCATGGCATGGCATTAGTCATACAAGATGTAATCAAAATAAACATGCAAGAAGAGATGTTTTAAACATGAACGCACACATAAATAACCACATGTTATACACAAAGAATGGATATGAATGGAATGTGTGTGTGTGTGTGGAACTAATCTCTTCAAAGCACAAAACCAAGCACTAGATATACCTTTGGAGTGCTTGTAACCTTGAGGTCTTAAAAGGGCCATTAGACATGAACACCAAACCCTAGGCTACCCTTACAAAGAACCCCAATTGTGGTTTGTCCACAAAATAAGCCAATTAACACATGGGAATCCTTACAACCTTCAATGGTGATTCGACGGTTTGATCGGTGGCCCCGACCGCCGAATGAAACCACCGTTTACGTCCAGAAGTGTCTGGAGTAATTCTACTGTTATGATCGGTGGCCACGACCGCCGTTCGAAACCGCCGTTCATACCTGATTGATTTAATCTCTCAGGTTTGATTCTACGGTTGAATCGACGATTTTGATACCGTCAAATGAAATCGCCGATGATGCTCTGTTCTTCTCAAGCTCAATTCGGCGGTTCTAATCGGTGGCCTGACCACTGAATGAAACCGCCGATCGTGAGTTTTCAGGGGCAAACTTGTCTTTTCACATTCTCTGTTTTTCATGCCTATAAATACATCACTTTCTCTTGTTCTAAATGTGACTCTTTAATCATCAAGAACCCTATCTTTGAAAGAGAGATTTTTGAGAGAAAAAGCAACCAAGTTTGCTCATTTAAACACTCAAACCAAAATTCATATGCATCAAAATTCATCTAGCATCTTCTAGCATATCTAGGATGCTTGCTTGTATGGGTCTTTCATCAACACACTTGCTTTGGTAAGTTCTTCACTATTATCATATATAATTAGTGTTTTATTTATTATGGCAACTCTTTTATTACTTGATTGTTCTTAGATTATATTCTAATATTCAAGATAGAGATTGTTGTGTTGATTTGATTGAATGTTGTATTGTGATAGCTATCTAGGTTTTCATAATCTATGTTTAGCTAAGCTATTTGACATGTCATCTAGTCATTGATATCTAGGATTGCTTTAATTGATATATCATAATCCTAGATAAGCATATAGGGTTTACCTAGCTCTTGTTGTATTTTGAGTATTTTACATATTCACATAGGTTGCATTGTCTCTTCATTGAGAATTAAGACTTGGGGCTAAGATTGCTTAGGCCTCAAGCAATTTGGACTAGAGCCACTTTTAAAGGCCCGCATGGTAGAAATGGGGGTTTATTGACCAGTGTGTTGGACAAGGTCTACATAGGTTGTAAACTTCATTTCAATTAATGGATTTCGAGGTTTGAGTGTGGCGCACTAAACAGCCCGTGGTTTTTCCCAGTGGCTGGGTTTCCACGTATATATCAAGTGTTATTTAATTTCCGTACCATATTACACTTGCTATATTATATTGACTATTAGGGGTATTTTCGTAATCTTGACTATACACGAAAATTGGGTAAAATTAGTTAAAATCTATTCTCCCACCCCTTCTCTAGACTAATATCGTACACACCATTAATTTGTTTCACCATTTGTTTGCGAGCGATCCTACAGCTTTGTCTTTAGTTCCTAGGGCCACTCTTTTTAGTACTAGGTCTCCGAGTGCGAACCTTCTAATCCGCACATGTGAATTGTAATACCTGGCTGCCCTTTATTGGTATGTGGTATTCCTTATTTGGGCGTGTTCCCTTTTTTCTTCTAGCTCGTCCAAACTGTATTTCAGCATGTCAATGTTGAGTTCTGGTTGAAAGAGTTGTACTTTTGGTGAGGAGAATGTTGTTTCTACTAGGATAACAGCTTCAGGTCCGAAAGCCATGGAATAAGGTGTCTCACTTGTTGAACTCCTTTCTGTGGTCTGGTATGCCCATAACACATGTGGTAACTTCTCTGCCCAATTTCCCTTCTTGACAGCGACTTTGGCTTTCAAGTTATGCTTAATAATTTTGTTCACTGCTTCAATTTGTCCATTTGTCTACAGATAAGCCGGAGATGTGTAGTAGTTGTTGATCCCATATTTTTTACACAACTCCCTTAATTTTTTGTTATCGAACTGTGTTCCGTTGTCAGTAATGATAGTGTTTGGTATCCTGAATCTGTACAAGATATTTTTCTTCACAAAGCTGGTAGTATTTGCTTTTGTTATGCGCACCAGCGGTTCGGCTTCTACCCATTTTGTAAAATAATCCACTGCCACAATGGCTTGTTTTGCTCGTCCGGTCACTGTGGGCATTGGGCCGATTCAGTTGATTCCCCACATGGCAAATGGCTAAGGGGAGGTGATACTTTGCAGGCGTTCAAGCGGCTGGCGAATGTTGTTTGCAACTTTCTGACATGCTTCGCATCTTGCCGCTATTCTTTTTGCATCGACAAACAACGTTGGCCAGTAGAATCCCTGCCTTAATGTTTTATAGGCTAAGTTGATGCCTCCAATATGATTCCCACAGCTTCCACTATGTATGTCTTTTAAAATTCCTTCAGTTTTTTCGGGTCCAACACATCTCTGTAATACTCTTGAATAGCCTTTTTTGTATAGTTCGCCACTGAGAACTGAATATCTTATGGCTTTGTATTTCAGCCGTTTAGCTTCTAATGGGTCGCTTGGGAGGGTGTCATTGATGAGATACTCTCTTATTGGTGTCATCTAGTTGTCTAGCTCACTTATGATCACTCCGACTTCAATCTGTCTAGTTATACTTGGTCGGAGTAGATGAGCCATAGGAACGGTTCGGGGCCAGATATTAATTGTGGCTAAGGCTAGTTTGGCTAAAGCGTCGGCCTGTTTGTTCTTTTCTCTAAGGGATCTGTACGATAATGTATTCTTTGAACCGCCCTAGCAATCCTTTCACCAATTTCAGGTAAGCGATCATGCTTTCGTTTTTCACCTGGCACTCCTCCAGCACTTAGTTGACAATGACTTGGGAATCGCTGAAAATTTCTACTTCATCACCTCCTAAAGTTGTGCATACTCTCAACCCTGCTATTAGTGCTTCGTATTCAACCTGATTGTTGATAGCTTTAAAATCAAAACGCAAGGCACACTCTACTGAATCTCCTTCCAGGGTTGAAACCACTACCCCTGCCCCGCTGCCGTGCATATTTGATGAACCATCAACGCGAAGCTGCCATCGGAAATTTTTCTTCGCTTGTTCTACCATCATCTTTGCTACCTCAATATCCAGTTTAGTGAACTCTGCTATAAAGTCTGCTATTGATTGGCCCTTAATTGACGTTCTTATGAGGTATTTTATGTCGAATTCACTCATTTCAATCGCTCATTTTGTTAGCCTACCGCACACTTCTAGTTTCTGTAAAATTAACTTGAGGGGGCAGTTCTTGTATACCCCGATCTTGTGTGCTTGAAAATACGGCCTTAGTTTCCTTGCTACTGTTATTAGCGCGAGCGCCATCTTCTCGGTTGGCGAGTACCTTGTCTCGGCAAGTAGTAGTGTTTTGCTTGTTTAGTACACTGGTTTTTGGATTCCTTCTTCTTGTCTTACTAGTACAGAACTAGTGGATGCTTCCGTGACAGATAGGTATATGTATAATGTTTCTCCCATGATCGGCTTTGACAGCAGCGGTGCTCGGCCGAGGTACTCTTTTAGGGCGTGAAAAGCTCGTTCACAATCTTCATTCCATTCAACTCCCTTGCCTTTCTTGAGGGCTTTAAAAAATGGCAAGCACCTGTCTATTGATTTTGCTATAAACCTGTTCAATGATGCTAAACACCCTGTAAGTTTTTGTATGTCCTTCAAGGTTTTTAGGGAAACTATATAGGCCAATGCTTGGATCTTATCAGGGTTCACTTCTACCCCCCTCTGATGCACCTGATATCCAAGGAACTTACCAGAAGGTACACCGAACACACACTTTGCGGGATTCAGCTTCATTCCGAACCTGGTCAACACATTGAAAGTTTCTCGCAAATCATCTACATGTCTATCAATCGTGACACTTTTTGTTAACATATCGTCGACATATACCTCCATATTCCTTCCTATCTGGCTGGCGAACATTCTATTAACCAGTCACTGATATGTCGCCCCAGCATTTTTCAAACCGAATGGCATGACAGTATACCAATATAATCCTTGATCTATGGTGAATGTTGTTTTGTCTTCATCCAGTTTGTGCATCTTGATCTGGTTATACCCTGAATATGTGTCCATGAAACTTAACAGCTCGTGCCCGGCTGTAGCGTCGACCAATTGGTAGTGGGAAGCTATCTTTGGGGCAGGCTTTGTTTAGATCAGTGAAGTCTACACACATCCTCCATTGATTGTTCTTCTTTTTCACGAGTACGACATTCACCACCCATTCAGAATATTTAACTTCTCTGATTGATCCTGCTACAAGTAACTTGGACACTTCTTCCCTTATGGCTGCGCTTCTTTCTAGATTGAAGCTCCTCCTTTTCTGTATCATTGGCTTGCACTTATCATATATGGCTAGGTAGTGCGAGATCACATTTGTGTTGATTCCTGGCATATCTTCGTGGCTCCAGGCGAAGATTCCCTTGTGCTCTTTCAACAAGTTTGCTATGTCCATCTTAACCTGTTCGGCCATTCTTGCTCCAATTTTAACGGTCTTGTCAGGTTCCCTTTCATCTAAAATAACAGATTCAGTGGGTTCTTCTTTTTCTCTGTCAGCCTTGTCTCTTGGATCTAGTTCAAAAGTCTTTGGGTTCTCTTCTTGTGCCTCTTGATTGAGTTCGAATATGCCGAAAGTTTCTACTCCAGTTTTGTCTTTAAAAATTGATAGGTTGGTGCAGCGAGCCATTTCCTATGATCCCTTGAGCTCTCTGATTCTGAACTCCGTCGGGAATTTTACCTTCAGTGCATAAGTTGACGTGACCACCCGGGCTTTGTTCAGGAATGGTCGGCCGAGTAAGGAGTTGTACGTCCAATTGTAGACGTCGACAACAACAAAATCTAGCAGGATCGTTCTCTGACAAGGTGCTGTTCCAAACCTTACAGGTAGCTTTATGATTCCCAAAGATCTTACTTCTACGCCTCCAAATCCTTTCAGCGGTACATGGAAGGGTTCCAAATCTTTTCTGTCCAACTGCAGCTCATCATATACCCTAGCGCTCAAAATGTCGGTTGAGCTTCCATTGTCTGTCATTACTCGAAGGACATCCCTATAGGCTATTTGGACTCCCACTACGATTGCATCGTTGGGTTTCGCATCAATTCCTTTTAAATCTTCGGCTGTGAAAGTTATCGGGTCGTGTCCTTCCCTTCCTCTCTTGGGGTTTTTCTGTACGGAATTTACCTCCATGTCTCTGCTTTCATACATTACTTTCCAGATTTTCGACATTCTCTCTTTATTACTTCTGCCGATATGAGGCCAGCCAAAAATGGTGTTTATCGCGGCGTTTGGGCTGCTTTTTCTCGAGCTTTTTCTTTTGAAACAATTATTACGTGGTGTGTATAAAACTATCTAGAGGGGGTGAATAGATTTTAAACGTTATTACAAAATTTTTGTGTATAGTCAATATTACGAAATTACCCTAAACTAGATAAAGCAATAAATCAAGTATAAAATGCGGAAATTAAATAACACTTTATTTTTACGTAGAAACGCTCACGGGAAAAACCACGGGCTAATAAGTGTGCCACACTCGAACCTTGAATCCACTAAATGTGTTAAAGATTACAACCTAATCCCGGTAAGTAATCACACACCTACCTAATCCTGGTATAAATGGACCTAGTTCAATTGCTTACGGTTTAAACAACCTAATCCCGGTCACAACACAAGACTTAATTCTCTAAGAAGAGATAATAAAACCTATGTGAATATGTGAGATATTCAAAATGCAATCTAGAGCTAGGTAACCCTATATGATTATCTAGGATGATGATTTTACAATTAATTCAATCCTAAATATTAAAAGCTAGATGACATGTCAAATAGCTTAGCTAAATATAGATTATGAAAACCTAGATAGCTATCACAATACAACACTCAATCATATCAACACAACAATCTCTATCTTGAATATTAGAAATTAATCTAAAAACATGCAAGTAATAAAAGAGATGCCTTAATAAATAAAACACTAATTATATAAGATAATAATGAAGAACTTGCCAAAGCAAGTGTGTTGATGAAAGACCCATGCAAGCAAGCATCCAAGATATGCTAGAAGATGCTAGATGAAGTTTAATGCAAATGAAAATGGTTTTGAGTGTTTAAATGAGCAATCTTGATTGCATTTTCTCTCACAAATCTCTCTTTAGACTTTAGAGTTCTTATCTTGAAAGCGCTAGGTTCAAAGAGATGAGAAAGTGATGTATTTATAGACACCAAAAATAGAGCATGTGAAAAGACAAGTTTACCCCTGAAAATGCACGATCGGCAGTTTCATTCGGCAGCCAGGCCACCATTTGCAACCGTCAAATTGAGCCCGAGAAGAACAGAGCATCATCGGCGGTTTCAAAATTGCCGAACCAACTGCAGAATCAAACCCAAGAGATCAAATCAATTAGGTATGATCGGCAGTTTCGAATGGGGGTCATGGCTGCCGATCATAACCGTAGAATTGCTCCAGAAGCCTCTAGACACAAACGGCGGTTTCATTCGGCAGTCAGGCCGCCGATCGCCAAAAGAGGTGCAACCAAAGGAGAAGCCAAGGGCATTCTCCGTAGGTAGATTTTGCGTAAAACCAAGCACATAATAGTGCATGCGTGGAAGTTTTTGAACAATATCGGGAAATGAATTACAAGGCACATAAGCACACACAAAATACAAAATCAAAGTGTAAGTGTGAAATTTGACATGTGAAGAGTATGCACACAAATGCAAGTATGCTAAGTGTGTGTGTGCAATCTAAATCTCTTCAAAGAAAACTAAACACTAGAGATTTTACCTTTGGCGTGCTTGTCCCTTGAGGTCTTGAAAGGGCCTTTGAGTTTGATCCTCAATCACCTAAACTACCCTTACACAGTAAACCCCAACATATGGTTTGTCCACGAAATAAGCCAATCAATAAACAGGAACCTTACATCTTTCTTGCCCGCTTCCTCGATGGCTATCTTATCGACCACCATTTTTGTCTCCCTTCAAGGTGAAATCTTTAAGGTGTCCATCTCTGATTAGGCTTTCAATATGATCACGTAATTGGAAACATTTAGAGGTGTCGTGACCGTGATCTTTGTGGAATCAACAGTATTTCGTTGTGTCCCTCCGGGCATTGGCCGACTGTTGTCGTGGATATTTGGCAAGCCCCTTATCTTCCACTACAGAAAGTATGTCTTCTTGTTCGCCCGTTAAAGAAGTGTAGTTGCTATACTTCCCCCAGAACCTACTGGTTCGGTTGCTTCCTCTGCTCTCCCTGGATTGACCTTTCCGACTTTTTTCATCTTTTGGTGATCACATGACTGCGCTTTCGTCTTGTCGTCCCTGGATTCAAGCTTTGTATCAGGTTTGTGACCATGTACGTAGCTACCCCCTTACGACTTTTCTTCCTCTTCTGCCAATGCGTAGTCGCTAGCTATGTCCATTATCTCTTAGTAAGTTTTTGGTTGATCTCTCCATAAGTCAAAAGACAATCGACCACTTTGCAACCCATTGGTGAAAGCGGCTATGGCAGCTGCGTCACTAGCATCTTCAATTTGAGCGACTTCTTTCCCGAATCTCGCTAGGTATTTTTTAAGTGACTCATTACTTTCTTGCTTCAAATTCGATAGGTGAGCGAGTGATTTTCTTCTCTGCACAGTTCCCATGAATTGTCTTACGAACGCTTTGCTGAGACTGGAAAAAATATTAATGCTTTTGGGTAGGAGTCGCCCAAACCATCAGGAAGCAAGATCGTCGAAAGTTTGTGGGAATGTTAGGCATATGAGTCCATCATTGGATGCATATTGGGTCATGACGTTGCGGAATCGTCAGACATGCTCCTTTGGGTCCTTGTTTTCTTTGTACTGTTAGATAGCCGGCATCCTGAACCTTTTCCAGAATTAGGTGTGAGCAATCTGTTTGATGAACGGGTTGTCTGATTCATCATCTGAAGAAATATTGTGTCCATATCTCCAAGCCATTATCGAGACCCTCTTCAACAGTTCTTGTAGGGTGACGCTCCATTGGCCGGTCGGCTCTCCCTCCGGATCAAGCCGGCTCTTAATTATCATCCTTCGGTAATCATCTTCTCTGCTGTCTATGCTTCCACCGGTCCTCTGATCATCTGCTATTTTGGATCTCCTTTGTCGCGCCCTTTTTTACCGTAATCCCCTTCTTGGCTGAGGACTTTGTCTTCAAATGAAATAGAACGGTGTCTCCGCCGGTTTCTTTGACATGTATTGTCAAGGGCTGTCCCATGTGTCCGTCCATGGTCTCGCCTCTCCAAAGATTCCTCATTTAATAAATCTTTTCCCTTCTTCTGTTTTCTTCATTCGAAGACTTCGGGATGGTCCCGGGGCGTTTCTTCCATGGATGGTTTTTTTTTGGGCATCAGGAATTGTGATATGGACTTCCGATAGCAATCTTCCTAATGTATGGTTTCCAGGTGTGCTTGTTGTCAACTGATAGGGAGAAGAAACCCCCAAGCCTATAGGAAGCGAGAGTCCTATCTTGCTAGCTTCGTTGACCAAATTCATCAATGCAGTTTGAAAGTGTGGTAAAGTTCCTGGATCAGTTATCCTGGTTTCCAGCGTCGCTGCCGACTGTTCTCTAGTTGCCAACACTCCATCCCCTGCTGCCACGGCTGTTTCAAGGACCTGATCGTCGTTGGAGTTTCCATATTTATCTCTATCGTTGTTCATGTTTTATGTCTGTTCGCGAGGGTTCCTCGAAGTTTCTGTTCAAAAGCTCCCTCACCTTCTAGTGCCAATTGTTGATAGTGAATTCTAGATTGCCACGGTTCAACAATAATATCGAATTAAATAAAAAGAGAACATAAATCAATGCATGCGAGACACGAGTTTTTCATGGAAAACCCTTGAATGGGAAAAAACCACGGCGCCTTTGAGGGCAGAAAAATAATATTATGACTTATCGTAGTGTTACACACTCAGATCTCTCATACAATTGCTCTCTTCTTTCTCACGATTTTCGAACCCCCTCTCCATAGAGCACGTGGTCCTATTTATATTGTACTAGCTAGGGTTTCTCCTTGCTTATGCTGTGTTGGTGGTGGAGTCTCCACTTTGATTTGCGTTAGGAATCTAGTGTAGTGAACGGATTAGGATTTGTTTCCTGCTTGGACTTCTCCAGGTCAAGATAGGTTATGCTTTCATTGAAGTGTAATATCTCTTTAGGCCTTGTACCTGGATGAATCCTTGATGTAGGAGGTATACTGGAGTGAGGTTACTTTTCCTGTATTTTGGCCGAGTAGGTTTGGGTCGAGTAAGGTTATGTGGCGAACACAATCGTTTCTTCTAGACTGGTTTACTTTAGCGAGCGTATCTTGGGCCTTTATTAATCTGTGTGACGTGGCTTGCTGGCGTACTGATCGATCAATGTTTCTTTCGTTGACTGGTAAAGAGATGACATGACAATGTCCTTCTTCGCTTTTTCCGCCTATTTTGCTGACGTGTCTTCCAGCCGAATATATATATATACAACACTTACCTTGCTTGGTTTTACAAATTTGAGCCGAATTTTTCAAATTCTTGCGATAATGCCATATTGAGCATACTTTGCTTGTTGAGATTATGATTTACATGAATAGTGAGGAATTGTGCATCTTTGCCATTGTTTGGTTTAGATTAACATCATGCCAATTAGGATTTCATTGAACAAAGCGCGTTAATCTTTTTCTCATAATGTTAGAGTGAATTATCAATTTTGCTTGAAGGCTAAGAATTAATAGTGGAGATTCCCATGAGAATCACAAACACGCCCTGAAAAAGCGTATTTTGAGTTGTCAAAAATTCACTCTTTAAACACTCACTCTCACCACTTTTTTGAAGCATGTATAGGTCTCATTTGCACTTAAATATTGCATGCCATAATATTTATGGACTGCTTGTGGATGCATTGATTTGCTTGTGGACAAACCTTTAGAAATGACTTTAGGCAATGCATGTGAAAAACCGTAAATTGGCCTAAATACTTCCATACCCTCTAATGTGTGTGCTCCTAAGCCCTTTTGAAGCCAAACATATCTTAAGCTTTTCATTTTGTGAACCACATCTACATGAACCATATAGTCTATATAATGACTTACCTTAACCAAATGATTTGCTAAGGCTTAGGATATGGATGTACCTAGCATGTAAAATTGTGTAAAAGAGTATTGAAATGATTTGGGGGGGGGGGGGGGGGGGGGGGGGGGGGGGGGGGGGGGGGGGGGGGGGGGGGGTGGGGGGGGGTGGGGGGGGGGGGGGGGGGGGGGGGTGGGGGGGGGTGGGGGGGGG